>QLOH01000643.1:0-543096 GCA_026901365.1 Sesbania bispinosa | reverse complement strand
GAGATTGCACATCTCAGGGGGAGTTAAGAATATATATGAATCATCCTATTCTAATCTCATCAGATATTTTAACTTACAGTTCGCCATCATCAAAAAAGGGGGAGATTGTTGAGACAAGTTCACCCCAAGTGGTTTTTAATATGACAAACTGATTAAGCTCAAATATACATATGAGATGCATCTTGTGTTACTAACTGTGTGTTTAAGTGTGGCAGAGATTCTGTGTATCTAAACAAATCCAGGAATACTTAGATCATAAATAACACAAGTAACAGATGCAAGCTCAGTTTGAGATGCAAGGCCAAGG
The DNA here is from genome assembly GCA_026901365.1 of Sesbania bispinosa. Lineage (NCBI taxonomy): Eukaryota > Viridiplantae > Streptophyta > Magnoliopsida > Fabales > Fabaceae > Sesbania > Sesbania bispinosa. Next base: position 542,789 of record QLOH01000643.1, on the reverse strand, counting down.
TCAGACGCAAGATCAGCATTAAGATGCTAACACATCATGAGATGCAAAGCCTCTATGTTCAGATGATGTTTTAAGAAAAGAAGAGATCTCAGCACGAAGCCAAAAGAGACTCAAGAACAACTTGAGATGCAAGCCATGAACAGATGCTAGTTCAGCTTGAGATGCAAGAACAACTTGAGACGTCATCTCAAGGACAGACGAAGCAAGATGGGATCTCATCAGAGATACAAGTAAATCATAACAGAATCTGGACAGAAGCAAGACTACACACTCAATGCTAGGAGACAGCAATAGAGTCAGCACAAAGTCAAGCAAGGACACAAGGACACTGACACAGTACCTTAGTCTGAAAAGCTGCTGATTGCCTACTGAAAAGACTGCACCTGCTGCTGTGTGTTCCAACGGATTACAACGGCCACATAACGGCTAGTTCCTCATCTGTTGATATAAAAGAGACAAGATCAAATGCTGAGTAGTGAGAGAGACTGCCTACACTTCTGTGAAATCATTCAACATCTTATCACATCTCAACCAACATCTCAAGTACACACATCAGTTATCTGTGAACAGATTCAACACATCTTGAGATTTACTATTGTCTCTTTCATCTCTCTTCAGTATATCATTTCAATACTGTAACTTAAGAAGAGAGTTTCCCTAGCTTACCAATTTCCATATCCATACTGTGTATGCTGTAAGCTAGATCCATCATTTTCACCTACTGTAACCTGTCTCATCTAAGATAGGAAGGTTCCTAGTCTTAGAGTGAGGTGTTTGCGTCCTGGAGAGGCTGTAAGAATACTTGTGGCTCAGCTAAGATAGGAGTGCCTAGGCTTAGTGTGAGTGAGATGTCCTGAAGAGGCTGTAAGAATACTTGTATTGACTGGTTTGTCAATAGTGGAAAATCTCACGTGTTGTGAGGACTGGATGTAGCCCAAGGACTGGGTGAACCAGGATAAGATCTCTGCCTACTGTCTCTTACTCTGTCTATTTATTACTTGCTTTGAATTAACCTAAGGCTATCTGTTAATTACAAGGATAAGTACATTAACACGCAAGATAAAGAATCTAAGTTGAAGCATAAGAACTAGTACTAAAATTGAATTAACTCTATCCTGTCTTAACAGAGACTCCAAGTTAGCAAACTTGAGAGCACATCTCAACATTCAATTTTAGTGTGGATTTGCAGGAACAGATTTGAAAAGTCTCTATTCAACCCCCTTCTAGAGATCTTCAGCCAACTTCATACAAGAGGTTGCTCAGACCAACATGAAAATGAATAACAAAAAAGTATGATCTTTTGCTTTCAGCCACTTCCGAGATCGCAATTTTATCAAATCAACCACATCAGGAGGAAAAAATTTATTTGAAAAAATAGCTTCATTTCTTGCCAACCAAATACTCCATAAAATGGCCAACCAAACCATGGACCACCTATATCGATTCTTTGAGTTACAGCTAGGAAGATCCAAGAACTATTCAAAATGAGCATGAAAAGAATGTTGTTGTACTTAAGATAATCCATACCACGTCTAGCACAACATCCATATTTGATAGGCAAAAGAGCACTAGAAAAAAATATGAGAAGATGTCTCCAAACCTTGACCATTCACGCACAATCCGCATTAGGAGTCTGAAGGATTCCTCTCTTAACCAGATTAGCTTTTGATGGGACCCTGTCTAATATAATTCTCCATGAGAAACAAGACACCTTAGAAGGGGCCAACTTACACCAGATAAACTTATGCAAAGGTATCTTTGCATATATAGAATCATGTACAATCTATTTATATGCTGATTTGACAGTATAAATGCCAGTTGGATCAATATACCAGCACCAAGAATCATCATTCCTCTCATTGACATGTATAGAGCTCAATTCCTGAGTAAGTAATGATAGTTGATTTAATTCCCATTGAAATAAAGGCCTCCTCCAACACCAATTCCACCCAAAAACGTCTCCTCCTCTCACAATCATATCCTCAACAACAACTTCTTTATTATTAGTATGGAAAATAACCTACTATAACTCACACAAAAAGGAATTGCATCACACCAAGGATCTCTCCAAAAAGAAGTATTTCTCCCATTTCCCACAACTCGTACACACTTATTTGAGAACCAATCACAAGATAAGTTCTCACCCTCTTCAATATTCCACAAATCGGACCACCACCTAGATCCAATACCCCCCTCTCCCACCTGACCCACAGAAAACACCCCATATATAGATGTTAACACTCTATTCCACAAACTATCTCTCTCAACTAAAAGACCCCACATCCACTTACCTAAAAGAGCTAGATTAAAAGCTCTCAAGTCCCTCAAACCCAAACCCCCTTGATGTTGTCCTTTACAAATATCCTCCCAAGAAACCCATGTTATTTTCCTATGTTCATCATCCCCACCCAAAAGAAAAATTTTAAATAGAGATTCAAGATGAGAAATGATACCTTTAGGAGCCTTGAAAAGGGAAAGGAAATAGATCGGGATTAAAGATAGGACGGATTTCAAGAGGACAAGTTTACCACCAAAGGACAAAGATTTGCTTCCACTTTGATAATCTTTTTTGAACCTTTTGAATGACAGGCTGTCAAGTTGACAAGCGCTTGGGATTTGCACCAACAGGTAACCCCAAGTATGAGCATGGAAATGACCAGACTCTATAATTTAGAAATTGAGCCATGTGCTCCAACCACCTCAAATCAACATTAACTCCCAGTAGTTTGCTTTGTGAAAGTTGACTTTTAAACCAGCCACTAACTCAAACAATTGTAGGTTAGATTTAATAGCCCAAACATTGCTAATAGATGGTTCTCCCACAAATATTGTATCATCAACATATTGAAGATGTGACACTACAATATTATCACGACCAACAGAGTAACCTATATACACATGCTCCTGTATTGCTTTAGACATCAATTAAACTCTTCTGCATCAATTAAAAATAGAAATGGTGCCAAAGGATATCCTTGCCTCAAGCCTCTACCAACCCCAAACTCACTTGATGGGCTACCACTAATCATAACTGATAATCTGGCTGTAGATAAACACTTTGCTATCCACCTCCTCCTAGTCAAAGGGAACCCTATTCTCTCCATCACAAACTGTAAAAATTCCCATCCAACTGAATCTTATGCCTTTTCAAAATCAACCTTGAAGAATAAACATGATTTCTCCTCCTTTTTGCCTCCTCAAAAACTTCATTGACCACCACCACACTATCATGAATTAGTCTACCTTTCAAAAAAGCAGATTGGCACTCAGAAATTACTTTGCCAATCACTTTTCTCAATCTACTCATCAACAACTTTGACAACACTTTGTACATACAACCAATAAGAGAAATAGGTTGAAACTCTTCCACTTTCTAAGGATTGTCTATTTTAGGCACAAGAACAATAAAAGAGTTATTTGAACCTTTAACTAGCTTACCATGAGCATGAAACTCGTGAAGGAAAGCCATAAAATCAGCTTTAACAGTATAACATAATTGTTTAATACAATTAAAATTAAATCCATCCGGGCCTGGGCTTTTTGAACCTTCACAATCCCGAACTGCACACTTCACTTCCTCCTCAGTAAACGACACAATCAAAGCTTCAGCATCAACTCTTTGCAATGTTCTGAAATCTGTATCATGAAGGAAAGGTCTATTACAAATTTTCTCCTCAAAGTGCTTCTTAAAAAATCCTTTGACCGCCTCTTTGATTCCTGAAGGATCTGAAAATCTCACATTTGACACCTTCAAACTCCTGAGTTCATTGGTGATTCTTCTCTTATTAATGCAAACCTGGAAAATCTTAGTATTAGAATCCCCTGCTTCAAGGCAATTAATTCGAGCTTTCTGAAACAATAATTTATCCTTCAAGGATAAAGAAGCACATAATTGAGCCTTCCACTCCATTCTTTGTTGGATTTCCTCCACCTGCAGTGTAGACTCTTTACTCTTAATATCCATCTTATTTACATGTTCTCGAGCTTCATTAATCGTACCATCCAGATCCCCAAATGTTTCCTTGTTCCACCTCCGCAACCTAGATTTCAACTGTTTGAGCTTTTCCTTTAATACAAAAGTAGCACTCCCATCTACATTAAGTTCCTTCCACTGGTTTCACACAAAGTTTGCAAAGTTGGCATCCTCTCTCCAGCAATCTAGTACTCTAAAAGGTTTGGGACCCCAATTAATCTCCTCATCTTTTAACAAAATAGGACAATGATCTGATACACCTCTTTGTAGACCCTACTGTGATGTATGTGGCCAATGGAACACCCACTCAAGTGAAACCAGAAATCTGTCTAATTTACTCATGCATGACCCATCAGATTTGTACCATGTGTATTTTCTCCCAACCAAAGGCAAATCAACCAACCAACTCAGCCCCATGTATAAATTCATCAAAACTTTCAATATCATCACCTCTGCAATAATTGGACACACCCTTCCTTTCACTTTCTGACCTTACGGCATTAAAATCTCCACCAAAGCACCACAAATCACCCCCACAACATGCCTTAATTTTCAATAGATTACTCCATAGTTCTTTTTCCTATGTAAATCACAAGGAGCATAAATGTTTACTAAGGAACATTGCATATTATTTTCTTTCCATAATCCAACAACTCCAAGAAAATTAGAACCAGAAAAATCTCTTGTAAAGTGAATTTATCTTTTCAAATATCAAATTATAGTGGAGTTAGTTAATGATATTAAATAAGAGTAAAACTAGAAAGTTAAATTTTATAGTAAACCCCCAATTAGGTCAAGATGCATGTGTCACCAGTGAGGTCCCTCAAAAGTTAAAATAGTCACCACGTTAGTCCCTCAGTTAGTCACAGTTAAAAACGACATTAACAGAAGCTGATCACATGGAATATTTTTGAGTGACTTGACCTGTTAAGTTCCAAATAAACATCATACATGACAAAAGGCTTAAAATTATGGTTTCTATTAGGTCCCTAATCTTTGGGACAAATTATTAAACTGTGAAAACAGGGAATATTAGAATATTTACCTAGACTCTGTAAAACGATGAAAATATAAAAGAGAAGTATGATCTGTCATTGTTGAGAGGAACGAGCTACAACGGTGAGGGAAAGGAAACAATTGTTAACGCGATTGGGGGAGAGGATATTTCGAACGATTTTGCCATGGTGAGAAGTAAACAATATGTCTTCCCTTCCACAACAACACATCTCTAACATAATCTTCCTTTTTTCGTGATATCTGGATGAAGATGAAGAACGGAAATAGGAATCGCATGAATTCAAAGACATTGTCTTCTTGTAAATGAAATATTATTTCATTGCAACTTGTAGTTTCTCTTCACTATGCTTAGTTGTTGCAAATTTTTGGACTACAACTCTAGGGTTTGATATTTGGGGTTTTAAATGTGGAAGAAGACCCACCAAAGATTAGGGACATAACAGAAACCTTAATTTTAAGCCATTTGCCATGTAGGATTGTTGAATTTGATGTTTATTTGGCACTTAACATGTCAAGTCACACAAAAAATTAATGTTCCTTGTCAGTTTCTGTTAACATTGTTTCTAATTGCGACTAACTGAGGGACTAACGTGGTGACCATTTAAATCTTTGAGGGACTTAACTGATGACAAATATCTTTGAGCGACCTAATTGGTGAAGCGTGTATTTATCAGGGACCTAATTGGGGGTTTACACTATTTTTTTTTAAAAAACCCCAATAAAATTAACTACTTTTAATCATTTTTATTAGTGTGTGTGATTTGGTCAAATATGTCTTATAAATGCTAATATATGTTATTACTAAATATTGAAATTTCTTAAGATTTAAAATCTTATCCTATCATTTTGTATTTTATTTTTAATATAAATCTTTATTCTTATCATTATGATTTTAACTTATTTAATTATATTTTATTATCAAATAGTAAAATATAATCTATTATGATTTTTCTAACATGTGCAACATTGCACATGATAATAAATCAAAAGTGGAAAGTTTTTATTGAAAAATGTAACATTTAATATCACTAATGCATTGAATGTTATAATAGTTGTTTTTTTCAATGTAAACTTTCCACTTTTGATTTATTACCATGTTCAATATTGTACAAGTTAGAAAATTTGATATAAATTATAACTCTTATTTTCATGAAAATAAATTTTAAACTTCTTTTTTAACCTTTATTTCTTTTATATTATCTCTCTTCATTTATTTATCTTATTAATCAGCTTTCTATTCTATATTATAATTTTGAGACCTCATTTTGGATAGTGAGACACTCACTCGCCCTACTCTCACTCTCAGTGATTTTTGACATTCTCTCTTTTTCTCTCATTTGATGGTGAATTTTACTTACACTTGTGAGAGTGAGATTCTTCCTCTAAATTATTAATACTAATTTTCTCTCTCTCTCTCTATTTAAATTTTTAAATGCTAATAAATATTAATTTAAAAAATTTAAATATATTAAAATTAAAAATCTTATCCCATTATTTTCTATTTCAATCCTTTTTTAATATATAAATCTTTATTCTTATCTTTATGATTTTAAAATTTTTTATTATATCTTATCAAATAAATAAATTAGATTTTAATAATAAAATATAATATACTATTAGAATTTAAAACTGAAATTTTGTCCAAAATTATTCTATTTTTAATTTTAAAAATATTAATTTATTATAACTTTAATTTTAATTAAATAAAAATATATATTTATCCGCCCAATACGCGGGTTAATATACTAGTTACTAATAGTTTTTGGTGCAATATCTATCTTCCATTAGAGGTAAACTCCTTCCGAGTATTTAATATAATTGCATACTTAGAGCTCGAATTCGAGGCCATCAGCATCGTTGATGCCTAAAGAAGTTCTTAACTATAAGCACCTTTTAGCCATGAGTGAGCGATGCAGCAGGAAAATCTTGCAGTCTTATTTTAGCATCGGTGCTTATATAAGCACCAAGTGCATGCTTAACATTAAAAAGAAAAAAATCATTGTGAGGTGTGTGATTGGTTGATAGGTGGATTATGAGACCCATTTAAGAAATGTTTTAGAAGTGTTGGGATGGAGATAAAAAGTGATTGAGTTGTTTAAAGTAATAAAAATAATATAATAATATAGGAAAGTGTGAAAAATTATAAAAAAAATTTTAAATTTTTTTAGAGATGTTGAAATGGAAATGACCTTAGTGATATTAATTATTAATCTTTGACTTTTAAAAAAAATCCCTCCTGTATGATCTCGTTAGTTTTTAATAGTATGTCATTTATATATTATAACATCAAAACTAGCATAAAGATATAATAGAAAAAATGTAATTATTACTATATATTAAATAAGAATAAATTTTATCTTTAAAAGTTAAAAGTTAAACAGCAATTGAGGTAGCAGACTCGACCTAATGTTTATAGGGGCCTAAAGCGAATTTTATAATGAGATTTTTTTATCCTCCAATCTAATATATTAATGCATATTTGTTAGAATAATTTTTAAAAAAATAATTATTTTTAAAAATATAATTATCTATTTAAATAAATAAACCTACTCACACCGGCACAACCGCACAAATAGAGTCTAATCAAGTAAAGTGGCATGCTTATTTTTATATACTGATAAGTGCTATAATTAAGTAAATTTCTATGTAATTACCACACTTATTGATGATGAATTGTTGAATTTATAACCCAATTCAACCCTTCTTTGCTTAATTTGTGGCTCTTGTAGTTACTATCAATTTAATCTGAACTTGATGCTATTTTGATGAAGAAACTATTGATTTTTACAAATGAGAAGCTAAGGTACAAGTGAAGTAAGCAAGGATAGGAGCAGTGTAGAACAAGCTTCAAAGGATGACAAATCAGAAGAGCTAGCCACTAATTCCTGCATTTCACCTGCGTTTAGCGCATGCAAAGCGCAGGAGTGCCTATCCAATTACTATTTCCTGCGCTGAGCGCAGGCAAAGCGCAAGAAACGTAACCCTTGCATTTAAAAGAGCCGTCAGACAGTTTTTAGAGAGACTTTGGACATTCGAAGTTTTTGAGCAGAGACGAAGTTGGAGAGAAAAGTTTGACAGTCTCTAGAGACCATTCTGGAGCAAGAGGGAGACTACAACAGAGCTGGAAGGCTTCATTGTTATTTTTCTTCTTAATCCTTTTATCTTGTAATGGCTACCATGAGTAGCTAAATTTCTCTTTAGGATTGAATGTAGTCAATTCAAATCCCGAATATGATTTTGTATTTTTAACATTTAGGAATCATTGTTTTATCAATAAACTGGTGTTTTTATTTCTATTCTTAATGCTTAACTTCCTTCTTGTAATGGAGTTATGATTTGATTTATTAAATTAGCTGAGAAGCAGTTTTCTAAATCCGATTTGGGTAAAAACACTCAATAGGTTGAATACCTAAGAATAGGATTCAATTTATTGATAGCTTTTAACAACTTTTCTTAAAACTAGGCAATTTGTTAAACATCCAAGGGACTGGTGTTTAGGGAATTGTTCTATATTTGAGGGATCAATGTGAATGAAATTTATTTGTGCTTCAGTATTGATAAATTCATATTTCTAAACGTTATTGATTTTCAAAATCATATAAGGGCACGGTAGACGAAATTCAATCTTAGTTTTCCAACTGAATCTTTCTCAAATATTTCCTTTTGCATATATTTCTTACTACACTTTTTATTTAATTCTCACAACAATCATTCCACAAATTCTCTTCAATTACTGAATTAGATTGAAACCTAAGAATTTATGTTGTATCGTTCCTCGTGGGTACGAAAACTCCTCCTTTTCTACTATTATATTGTTGCAATATTGGTATGCTTGCCAAGATCACAACAAGTATTTTTGGCGTTGTTGCCGGGGAACGGTGTTCAAATTAAATTCTTAGTTCATCTTATTGAGTTGTGAATATTTTTGTTTTTATTTTTATTTTTCTTCAAGTTATTTTATTTTTATTCCTCTCTTCTAAGCTAACCCTTGTTTTAGTTTCTTAATTCATGCTCTTGCGAGGCCACGTGTCTCAAGACCAACTGGAATTTGATCCTGAGATCGAAAGGACATCTAGAAGGAACCGGAGCAAAAGTAGGAAGAAAAGGCAAGAACAAGCTCAAGGAGACAATCTCAACACACTCTGTTCAACCACCCCAAGTGAAGTAAAAGCTGAAGATATGGCTAAGGAGAGAGAAGATCCCCCTGCACCAAGAAGAACATTAGGAGAATATGCTATGCAACAAGGACCACGTTATTTTTCAAGCATAGCCATACCTTCTACTGCAAAATCTCTAGAGATGAAGCCAGCATTCTTGAGTCTCATTAGTGCTCATCAATTCACGAGAATGGATCATGAGGATATCCTTACACTCATCTCTCTACTTTTTATGAATTGATTGGTACAATGGGTTTTGAGGAAGGTGATTTATAGGTTGTTTACATACGTCTATTTCCTTTCTCTTTGATAGGTAAAGCTAAGGAATGGCTGAAGTCACACCCCAATCAGAGTCTGACCAACTGGAGCAATGTGGAAGAGAAGTTCTTGAACATATCCTTCCCACCATCTCGCTATATCAAAGGCCAAGACAGATATCTCCACATTCAGGCAAGGACCAGAGGAACCATTTTGTGAAGCATGGGAAAGATTCAAGTCTTTGCTGAGGAGGTGTCCCAACCACGGTTTTGAGGATATTTCTCAATTGAATATCTTCTGCAATGGACTCAGGCCGGACACCAAGATGATTCTAGATGCTGCAGCAAAAGGCACAATGATGTCCGTGGATGCAGAGCAAGCTACCATAATTATTGATGCCTTAGCATTAACTGATCAACAAGCTCAACATGGAAGACAACCAGTTTAGAGGAAGGGAGTGTTAGAGCTGAGCACTACCGATGTCATCTTAGCTCAGAATAAGATCCTTACTCAGCAAATAGAAGCACTCACCAAGCAGATGTACAAGCTTCCTCAGCAGTTGCATGCAGTGCAATCTACTCCTGTCCAGTCACCACACTTAACTTGTGACTTTTGTTGAGGTGACCATCCCAATGGTCACTGCTCTTACCAAGGCACTGAAGAAGAGCAAGTTAACTACATGGAAAATCAGGGGAGACCGGGAAACTTCTCCAACAACAATCAATTTTCAAACAACTACTTACAAGGTTGGAGAAATAACCTGAATAACAATTCTGGTTGGAGATAAGATGCAGGGCCTTCTAATAGACCACCTCCTTTCCAACAGCAGCAACAAGGTTACCCTCCATTACATGACAGACTATCAAAATTGGAGGAGACACTGGACAAGTTAATATAGTCCACTGCTTCTTATCAGAAAAATACAGAAGCAACCATAAAAAATTTAGAGACACAAGTTGGCCAGTTAGCAAAGGACATAGCAGAGCACCAGAAAGAAAAGTTCACAGCTAACACCCAAACCAATCCCAAGAAGCAGTGTAATGCAATCATTTCAAGGAGTTGTAAATTAGTGGGAAGTGGTATGGGGGACAACTTAACAGTTGAGAAGCAAGTGCTGCCAGAAAAAAAGAAAGGCAAAGAATAGAAAGATAGTGAGAAGAAAGAAAAAGACTTTGAGAAGAATGTGTATTCAAAAAAGAAGTTTCCCTATCCACGTGCCCCATCCAAGAAAGACAAGGGCAAGATGTTTACCCAATTCATGAAATTGTTCAAGGGGTTACAAATCAATATTCCTTTTCTTGAGGCATTGGGGCACATGCCCAGCTATGCAAGGTTTGTGAAAGATCTTCTTACCAAGAAGAGAAATATAGTTGATGAAGAGATAGTGAAGTTAGAGGCTGGATTCAGTTCTATTCTTCAAAAGCCTCTACCTTATAAGACACAAGATCCTGGCAGTTTCACAATTCCAGTCACCATTGGCAACTTAATAGTGAGAAAGGCAATGCTAGACCTTAGAGCTAGCATAAATCTGATGCCTTTATCTATGCTCAAGAGGATTGGTGATTTCAAGGTGAAACCTACAAGAATAAATCTGCAACTGGCAGACAGGTCCATCACACACCCATATGGGATAGTTGAAGACGTTCTAGTAAGGGTGGACAAGTTTGTGTTTCCTATGGATTTCATCATCATGGACATGGAAGGGGATGATGATGTTCCATTGATTTTGGGTCGATCGTTCATGAAGACGGCGAAGGTGGTGGTTGATGTTGAACAAGGAAAACTCAAGGTCAGCACATAGGATGATGAAGTAATCTTCAATGTGTTCAAGGTAGCTCCACAATAGAAAGAACAACCAGATTGCTTGAAGTTAGACTCTACTGAGGGAGTCTCATATGCCAACATTGAGCCACAATTGCAAGGGATCAAGAGGGAGGTAACTGATTGGCAAAGAACTCACAAGCTGCGGAAGAAAAAGATTCATAAAGTTCTTAATAAGAAGTTGACAAAAAGAAGAAAGCAGCTATAGAAATCACTGGTGGGATCCAATTTCAAAAGAAGAAAACAAGAACTAGTAGCAGTTGCTGATAGAGATGCTGGTGAAACAAAAGGAATGTTGGGAGGATTGTTAAAAGAAAGCAGTGGTGCAGCACCAACGCTCACCATGACACTCCATCTTCAAGAACCTTGATGAAACAGGCGTCAAGCTATATGATGTTAAAAGAGCACTTCCTGGGAGGCAACCCAGTGTTTTCATTATTAATTTTTAAAGTTTTCATTTTGATTTTTGTTATGGTCTGTATATATTTTGTGTTAGTTAGGTTTTTATGCTTGTTTAGTTTAGGAATTGTTAGGAACTGGTTGAGTAAGTGTGTGGGAGATAATGTAGGAACCTTGATGATAAGGAAGTAGCAAAAAATTTGACTAAGTGTCGCATAAAATTCAATTCTGTTTTCTGCGCTTCACCTGCGCTTAGCGCAAGTAAAGCGCAAAAATACACAAAATGTTTCTGTTTTGTGTGCTTCACATGCGCTGAGCACAGGTGAAGCGCAGGTACATGCTAATGTATATATTTGAAAGAAAATAGGGGAAGGGTCATTCCAAAACTTCTCCCTTGTTTTTCTTATGAGCTTTGGGCGTGATTCTCTGCTTCCCCAATCCTTTTTCTTCCCTTTCTCACTCACAAACCTCTTCCTTTCTTGCTTCTTTTGCTATACAAGGTATGTTTTTAAGTTTGTGATTTAGTTTTACCGATTAAAATCCTTTGTTTCTCTGTTTTGGTTGATTGGACCTTAGGCTAGCAAACTAAGGCTTGTAAAGTTGCATGTTTCTAGGATTTTTCATCAATGTAGCCTTTGAATGAGTTTCTGGTGGTGGTTGAAGGTTTAAACTGATGATTGTTGGTATGCTCAGTCATTTTTACAATGTGAAATGGTCAAATGTGATAATGCTCTATTTTTGCTTCAAACATTGGTTTTGACCATTATAAATGTGTTTAGGAAGTATTTCTTGCTCAATACTTGAATAAGTTTGTTTGACTGAGCCTGATACCACTTGCCAATTGAATGCTTTGTTTTGAGTTTTGTTGATTCTAATGAGTAATATGCTTTCATTGATCATTTTTGCATTGCAAGTTGGTTATTGATTTTACTTGATGCTCCACTGGTTTTAATTGAGTTCATTGGTTGTTGTTCATACACTGCTAATAAGTGGATTATGCAATCCATTTTACTTGCCTTGAACTAATTCTGTGTACTGATAATTGGTTATTGTTCATACTTTTGCAGATGGTTCGCACCGAGGTTACTAACACCTTCAATGCCTCCAGTTCTAGGAGCGGTAAAGGAAAGAGGGCACGCAATGACCCTCCCTTTGATGTCGGGCGATTCAAGGATGCCCTGGCTGCAGAGAAATACAGTTACATCTAGAACTATAACTTTATCTTAGAGAGGCCAGTGGAACTCCATGCTGGGGAGTTCGAGGAGTTCAACCAGGAAATCACCCGACGGAGATGGAGGAGGGTGGCTGAGCCTGATAAGCTGTTTGACCCTGAGCTAGTTCGGGAGTTTTACTCCAACGTTATAGGCGAGCCAGGTAGTGTAGCTGACAGGAGGTCATATGTGAGAGGCAGGTGGGTGGCCTACAATCGTAATGCGATCAATGACTTCCTAGGTCGCCCAGCTCCTGATGATGCTGAGGACATGCCCTGCCAGTACCACCAGCTACTGAGGGATGTTGGCATTTATGGGCATGAGGGGCTTGATACCCGGACAGCCCAATACTTATGTCTTCTTGGTCATATTTATGATGTTAACAACTATGGGGAGGCGGCCAGGATTATTAGGAAGGACCTGAGGAGCATATCCCAGATGTGGATGGTCCTGGTGTTGGCTAACATTAGGCCAACCAACCATGTTTTAGACATCACCATTGAGACGACGCATCTCATGTATTGTATTCTGACTGCTCTGGATGTCGACATTGCCAGAGTTATTTCTGAGAAGATGCACCTCATGGTGACATCTGTGGAGCATCGGAGTGAGCGCTCCAAGATTAGTTTGGGTTTCCCTGCCCTCATCACTACTTTGTGCCGATCCCAGGGGGTTGTTGTACGCCCTACTGCTCCCATCAAGGCTGCTATGACCCGACGGTATATTGAGTCTTACTGCATACCAGGGAAGGAGCTGGCATTGCCTCCAGAGTCCAAGGCTGATCCCCACTCTCTACCACCTCAGTAGCCACCACCAGCTGACATTCCACCCCACACTTTGATGGAGCACCTATGTCGACGAAACATAACTGTCCATAGAGTGGTATTGCACATCTAGCAGTTCTTGTACCACAATGTGCAAGGCCCCTTCCTAGGCATGCCACCGGAGCAGTTTCAGGAGTATTTGCAGTGGCCTGGGGACAGGCCTGTTGTTCCAGGGGGTGGAGTAGCTGGAGCACAGGATGAGGACCTACAGGATATGGAGGATGATGATTGATATTTTTTTCTTTATCACGGTGTTTTTCTTTCTTTTTCCATTTTTTTATCTTTTATCTTTTCTTTTCTTTTCTTTTCTTTTATTTGATACATTTGTACTATGATTGACACGTTATTGGCTAGTTTTATGCAGTATGGATATTAGGATTTCCTTGTTTCATTTGAGTTAGGATTTCATTTATTCATTTTAATTCTCGTTAGGATTATTTTATTTATTTCACTTAGGATTTAGGAATTAGGAATTAAGGAATTCAATTCAATGTCTCAAAGCTAGTCAGCCAAACTAACTGAATTAAGAGGAGAAAAAGGAATTAAGTGGTTGAATCCATAATCAGTTAGGATTAGGATTTTGTGCAGGAAAGTTAATTAAGATAGTTAATTGTACAATAGGTGATTTACTCAAGGAAAATAGCCATAAGCATGTGAGTTTGTGTGGCCAAACACTTTGAGAGTTTTCACTGCTGATTGTCAATTGATATTACTTGAGTTTTTTATTTTATTACTTCACATGAGAATCATGGAAGTGACTAAGGCAACTTGTAAAATTGTAAATTACTCAGTGCCATGAGTTGTGTTTATTGATATATCCTGAAAAACCATGATTTCTTGATAACCAGGCCTCATTACAACCTAGAAAAGACCTTATGATCCATGCTGATTATGTGTTGTGTGTTAACTGAAAACAACTAGCCATTTTAATTGTTCAACTGCAGTGGAAAAATTAAGGGAAACACTTACTTATGAGAATTGAGAGAATCTTCTTGATTTGATCATTTGTTGTTACAACTGCTATTCTTGAGAGACTGAATGCACTTTTATCTTATTTTAATTGATGATTGGAGTCACCATTTGGTTCTGATTTTTAATCTGAAATTTGGAAAGTGATAACTATATAGCAAGAGATGTTGAAATTGTATTCCTGTCAATAAGAGTCATAGTTAGGAATTGTAATTAACTGTCTGTATCTGTGTAGGATAGGAGCAGTGTAGAACAAGCTTCAAAGGATGACAAATCAGAAGAGTCAGCCACTGATTCCTGTGCTTCACCTGCACTAAGCGCAGGCAAAGTGCAAGAATGCCTGTCCAGTTACTGTTTCCTGCACTTCACCTGCGCTGAGCATAGGCAAAGCGCAGGAAACGTAACCCTTGCATTTAAAAGAGTCGTTAGACAGTTTTTAGTGACACTTTTGACATTCGGAGTTTTAGGGCAGAGACGAAGATGGAGAGAAAAGTTTGATAGTCTTTAGAGACCATTCTGGAGCAAGAGGGAGACTACAATAGAGCCAGAAGGCTTCGCTATTACTTTTCTTCTTAATCCTTTTGGTTTGTAATAGCTACCATGAGTAGCTAAATTTCTCTTTAGGATTGAATGTAGTCAATTCAAACCCCGAATGTGATTTTATACTTTTAACATTTAGGAATCACTATTTTATCAATAAACTGGTGTTTTTATTTCTATTCTTAATGTTTAACTTCCTTCTTGTAATGGAGTTATGATTTGATTTATTAAATTAGCTGGGAAGCAGTTTTCTAAATCCGATTTTGGTAAAAACAATCAATAGGTTGAATACCTAGGAATAGGGTTCAATTTATTGAGATAGCTTTTAAAAACTTTTCTTAAAGCTAGGCAATTTGTTAAACATCCAAGGGATTGGTGTTCAGGAAATTGTTATAAGAATTTCATATTTGAGGGATAATTGTGAATGAAATTTATTTGTGCTTCAGTATTGATAAATTCATATTTCTGAATGTTATTCATTTTCAAAATCACATGAAGGGCGCGATAGACGAAATTCAATCCTAGTTTTCCAACTGAATCTTTCTCAAATATTTCCTTTTGCTTAAATTTCTTACTGCACTTTTTATTTAATTCTCACAAAAATCATTCCACAAATTCTCTTCAATTACTCAATTAGATTGACTATTAAGAATTTATCTTGTACCGTTCTTTGTGGGTACGACTGTTAGGAATATGCACTAGAGACTTATATATTTGTGAACATCCATCACTTGTATCATGTTATTTTATAAAGGCAAACTTATTCTTTTAGAATATAATTATTGTCCTTAGAATAGTAAGCTTAAACTTCATAAGGAATCAAGTAGATGACTTGATCGTGAGAGCTTATGAAGAACTATTCTTAAATAGTCCCTAGTCAATTATCATCTTAGGACAAAGATGCATTTAGACTAGTATGTGAGTTCATTGATGATCACATCTCACAGATCATGGATATGAGATATCATGTGCTCACATAGGTACACATTAAGAGTAATGGTGTACTGGACAGACCCACCTTAAGAACGTTGCATGGGTTGTTACATAAGTGTCATGAACGTTTCTTAAATTAATAAATGTTATATGAAGTCCTTCGACCTAAAATCACTACGATTCCTACATAAGGAATTATATGTTTTAATTATCATCAAACGTTACCTGTAACAGGGTAATCATAAAGTTGGTTTTTGGACATATAACAAATTATGTGGTGGAATGTGAGTGGCCTAGATGGGATTTGTCCCTCCTATGTAACAGGAGTTATATCTTTAGGCCTCTTGATAAAGTGAGACTGCAAAATGCATGGCCATGCTCAGGAGGATAAATATGAGATATTTATTTTTTGTACAGTCTACTTGGGGATCAAGAAAATATATATTGAACTATACAAGGTTGACACAATCCATGGCCTTGTGTTCAATTAGATATTTGGACAAAGGGACAAAGCATATAAATTATTATAATAAAATAGGATTTATCAAAGTTATTGATAATCTCAATATTTGGATAGTGATGTGTTGCTAGATACCGCTCACTATTTATGATATTAAATATAAAAGGGTTTTTATTTTAATATTATAACCAAATATTAAAATCCTATTGGGTCACACGCATACAATATGCAACTAGGAAAGGATAATAATTCTAATTTAATTTAATTAGAATTATAACATAATGGGCCAGGCCCATAAGTGTGAGGGTTAAGTGAGTGAGGGGGTAAAACCCTAGCCACCACTCTATAAATAGAGCATGAGATGCACTACCCCATATACACATGAGCAATCGCTTCTTACTTTCTGAGGCTACTAGCAGAGCTGAGAAGGGTATCCTAGTTCGACTGTTGGCGTGGATACCAATAGAGACGTGGCTACACTTGCCTCGTTTATAATCCTAATAAGGTACGACCTTTCGTTTCAATACCTTTTATGTCTTGATTCGTGTTTTCACAAAACGATTATAACAAGGGAGGGAATCCATTTATTTCCGCTGCACCCTGACCACATGCTTGATTCCCTTCAACGACAACCCCTACTTTTCTACTATTATACTGCTGTGATATTGGTACGCTTGTCAAGATCACAACATATACTTACTAAAGCACAAATCTCTACACTAAACAAAAAAGAGAGACTAAGAGAAAATATGTATTATCAATATAACATCATCATCAGAAGAAAAGATAAAAAGAAAGAAATAAAGTAAGTGATGAAATAAATCAATGTTAAAAATAGATAACATCAATTATTAATAATTATTTATTAGAAAAGAGAAAGTCATAATAACATGGGGCCTTTTTAAGAAAAAAACTTAATTACTCATAATAATTTAATATAAATTACTAAATAATTATTAATTTATTTTTTAAAAAATATTAATAGTAAATAAAATATTTTTTAGGAGTGTAAAATAATGGTTTTTTTTAGCCTAAAGCGGAGTTTTGGGTCGGGCCTGGAGATAGTAACAAGTAATTTGTTCTTATATATATATATATATATATATATATATATATATCTTAAATAACATTTAAAATTATAAAAATAAAATATGTGAATTAAAACACAACATTATTTAAGTCATTAGATTTGGAGAATTGATGAGCGTATTAGGTATATGAGGTCATATTATATATAATTGCCATCATTATCATTGTATTATACACATAAAAAAATACAAAATCATTTATCTTAATTAATTTAAAATAATGTGTTGAATTTTATAGTTTAATTTCCTTTATTATTCCAATGTCATTTTAAAAATTATTTTATTTAAGTACTAAATAATTATAAATTTTATTTAATCTTATTAAATAAATAATACAAGTTATGAATTCAAGTAAGCACAAAAAAATTATTATGGAATATCACAATTATAATTATAACATACAATAGACGAAAAACACAAATATGTATAAAAACAGTTTTTATGGGAGTGAGCTTCTCTCACACTGCTTCTTATGCAAGGAAATTGATAATGGTTTGTCGTGGGAAGTTAATGTAAACGAAAATGTTTTTTCCACACCCATAGTGTACACCCACTGTACACTTTGAGTGATTTTTTTTTTTGGCATGAACAGTGCTTTTTTTTTGCATAAACAGTAATTTTTTTGCATAAACAGTAATTTTTTATCATGAATAGTGACTTTTTTTTTAATATCTATAATTAACCAGACTCATAACATAGTTAACCAGAAAATTGTATAGCATTAACCATAAATTCATTCTCAGTGATTATTTGTGTAGCAATCATTATGATCAAATAACTGTTCAAGATGAACTTTGTTTTCAAGTGAACATGTGGTTAATACCATATAAGTTGGTGGTTAACTGTGTTATTAATCTGGTTAATAATTTGTTTTCAAGTGAACGTGTGGTTAATACTATATAAGTTGGTGGTTAACTGTGTTATTAATTTGGTTAATGGTTAATATCATATAAGTTGGTGGTTAACTGTATTATTAATCTGGTGAATAATTTGTTTTTAAGTAAACATGTGGTTAAATTAATTGCTCAAGTGGTTAATATTGATACAAGTTTAGAAATGACAAATCTATAACTTTGTTTTCAAGTGAAGAGGTGGTTAATACCATATAAGTTGGCGGTTAACTGTGTTATTAATCCGGTGAATAATTTGTTTTTAAGTGAACATGTGGTTAATACTTTATAAGTTGGTGGTTAACTGTGTTATTAATCTGGTTAATGGTTAATATCATATAAGTTGGTGGTTAACTGTGTTATTAATCTGGTGAATAATTTGCTTTTAAGTAAACATGTGGTTAATACCATATGAGTTGGTGGTTAACGGTGTTATTAAACTGGTTAATAATTATAACTGAGCCAAAAAGTGGTTAATTGTGAGTTATTATGTGGTTAAATTAGTTGCTCAAGTGGTGAACATTGATATAAGTTTAGGTAACTGTTCAAAATGACAAACCTTTAACTCTGTTTGCAAGTGAACAGGTGGTTAACACCATAGTGGTTAACTATGTTATTAATCTGGTTAACCGACATTAATTTTTTTTAAAAAAAGTAGGTACTATTCACATTTAAAAAAAGTACTGTTCAAACATATGGTTAATACTATTTAAGTTGGTGGTTAACTAGGTTATTATTCTGGTTAATCAGAAATAATTTTTTTTTTAAGAAAAAAAAATCAGACTTTTTTAGAAAAAAAATTGTCAAAAATTTTTTTTTACTGTTCACATATAAAAAAAGAAAAAAAATCAGACTTTTTAAAAAAAATTGTAAAAGAAATTTTTTTTAGTGTTCACATATAAAAAAAGAAAAAAAAAGTGAGGTGTGTGCCAAGTGTTTATCGTGTGGGTGTCTAAAAATCGGGATCGTTAGTATTATCATCCTCGATCAACCAACTGTGTCATATTACTAAGTCAAAATATTTTTTACTATATTATGAAGGCATCCCATATATACATGAGTACAAGACCTACTGGTGGCGATGCAACACTACAACCCCTGAGTGCCCGGCCGCCTTGGCCTAACACTTACAGACATACTGTTTTTATTTACCTCTATACGTGCAAAATATATATGTCATGTCTTAGAGTCTTTGTTAGTTTTTTACAAAGTATGCATTCAATATTTTGTCTCTCTTTTTATGAAAGGAATTAATTAGGTTGTTCTGGGATTCATATTTTGTGTTTTCATCACCTCTTCTTGAAGAAACTCATTTCTTACATGTTAGCCTACTCTAAAAGAGTTTTTTTTGTTAGCCATCTCTCCTCAGTCTTCGAGGTTTTTTCATTTATTTTCTTTGTTATTATGTTCAACTATTTGTTCTACTCTCTGGTGAGCTGCAGTTCAAGATTTCTGGAAAAGGAAAGGAAAATTTATTATGGGGAAAAATATGTTTTTCGTCCTTATAGTTTCGGTCAACTTTAGTCTTCGTCTCTGTACTTTAATCCTGTGTTTTTTGTCCCTAAACTTTCTAAACCCCTAAACCGTGGTCCTTGTTCGTCTGTAAGATCTGTTAACATGATGAGCTGGCTAACAAAAGTTGCATGTCAACCTTAATCGTGAGTCCCAAATAACTGAACGATCATTTAATTAATTTTTCTAATAATTTTTTATTATTAAAATAATCCTAATTACTAAATTAGGGTTTTCACCTCAGTAATTTTACCCGATAAAAAACCTAATTTCATAATTATGGTTATTTTAATAATTAAAAAATTAATAAAAATAGATGTTTTAGATGTTTCAGCTATTTGGGGCCCATTATTGAGGTTAACGTATAACTTTTGTTACCCGACTCATTAGGTTAACAGATCTCACTAACAATTAAGGACCATGGTTTCGGGGTTTAGAAAGTTCAGGGATAAAAAACAAAGGATTTAAAGTATAAGGACGAAGACCAAAGTTGACCGAAACTATAGGGACGAAAAACTTATTTTTCCCTTTATTATGCTATGTAGTTGTTATTATGTCCAACTCTAGGAAGGCGACTGTTGCTAAATCTCTTAATAGATCCCTGTCCCGGTATCGTAGGCACGAGAAAAGTTGGTAATGCGCCATTATCATGCACTCAAGGGGACAAATCGGAGAATTTACACTAACTAGGTCAATCCTTGTGCGCGCGAGCCCAACCTCTCACTAGCTTGTTTGAAAACCAATATCACAAGTTAATATATAAACCCTCGTACGACTTCCTCCACAAGCAATGTAAGACTTGAAAATAGACAAACTTTTGAAATATATAGCTTAAAAATGACACCAGTAACTTCTCAAATATACATCTAGCAATAATGTGCGATCACATAAAAGATGGTAAGTTAAGCCTTTTCTAATCATCCAATGAATCTTTCCAAGTTAATATGTTTATTTCAAAGGATAGAGAACAGTTAAAATCACTTTAATCGTTTCTTTCTTACTTTTGAGCAACATAATAACTTTCGATTGGAAAATGGTATTCAAATTTTGAGCAATAGTGATACTGAGGTATCAATGTGAGTGGCGTATTAATTTCTGGTATAATTTATATTTTCATGTCTTTTTTAGGTTCAGACAATAAGCATTTAATCGAGGTTTTGTTGCTGGAATAATTACTCTAATTCAAAGAGCTACTGGATTAAAGAAAACCCACCTTAGATCGCATCTACAGCTGGTTCCTATGTTTGCCCATTAGCTTATTTTGAAGTTTGAATTTTCCGTTACAAAAAAAAGTTCCTATTATCATGGCATTGAGGGACAGATTTCACAATCAGTCAATCAGGCTTACAATAGCATGTTTTATCATCTAAAGCAAATTCAATTTAAATGTGAAATGAAATTCAAGTACTTAATTGTAAATTGTTGTTAAGTAATATTGGCTTATCATTTTGTATTTTATCAACTTTCTAGCATTTTTTTTAAACATAACTCTCCAACATCGCAAATATTAGTAAAGTGATTATCTCCATTGATAGGATATTTAGTATTTTTTTTTTGGCTCGTATTGCATACATATTAATATCATATATATATTTCATTATGTAATTATAGTAATTTATTTTTAAGCCTTTCAATTTATTTTATCAATTTTCGAGCCCTGGGAATGCAGCTGTGTTAAATACTCGGAGGGAGAGTTTTGCCGCCCATAGAGGTCCTACCCGGCTCGACAGGATGGCATCCGTGGAGGATACATGTGGTTTTGCACAAAAAAAAAAAATTAAGTAAAACTTATTGAAAACTTTTACTGCTATTATAATTTTGTTGTGATTACTTTCTCTTATTAATTTTATTAACATGAAAGGATTTTTATATCTTTTTGTTTAGATTTAAAGCAATTTATTTTTTTTTATGCTTTTACAAAATACTGAAAAAATGGAGGACTAATAGAAAATAATATTAGAATAGTTTATATAATCTTTGTAATATTGCATATTATATGTATGTTCACAAGTATGGATGATAATGTTTTCTTTAGGTATATTGTACATAGAATGGAAAAGTCAATATTGTGGTTGGGCAATGTTTTTAAGTCAAAATTAATTTTGAAAATTCTACAATAAACAAAAATAAAATTTATTAATAATATATCATATATACTCACATACTCTTTAAAATTTTTCAAGAGTAATAATAAATAAAAAATGGTCCTGATATACATTCTCATTATATATGTCAAATGTCTTTAACAAACCAAAAAAATTAACATTTGTATTCTCATTATATATAATATACTATATATAAATATATATATATTTCATTTGAAGAATTAGATTAAATTTTTTATTTTACAAATGTAGAGATATCATGTTATAGTTTGTGTAACTATATGTCCTTGATATTGTCCATTTTAAACCTTTAATTGTATGATTGTATCTTATTTCCTGAATGAGTTTCCATAAATGAAAATATAAAAGAGTAATTTGAAATTTATGTAAACTAATGAATATCTTTATAATAATTCTAAACTAAATAAATGTTTTTACCTGTTAATTTATTTACATACTTTACATGTTAAATTAATTAATTTAGTAAACAGTTAGTCATAGTGACAGTTGATTGTGACCCTAAATTAACTTTATTTGCAATTTCAGGGTTTAAATCCCAAAATAGTGTCTCTTAGGATAATTTTACTCAACAATCAACTGAGAACACGAGAACACACTACTATTTCTTGATTCAAAATACACTTATTTTATATATTTATATGAGCTTTTATAAAGAAGTAATCTCCACACTAGTTATATATAATTGCCATCATTATCGTTATATTATATACATAAAAAAAATACACAATCATTTATCTTAATTAATTTGAAATAATGTGTTGAAATTTTATAGTTTAATTTCCTTTATTATTCTAATGTCATTTTACAAATTATTTTATTTAAGTACTAAATAATTTTAAATTTTTAATTAATCTTATTAAATAAATAATACAAGTTATGAATTCAAGTAAGCACAAAATATTATTATGGAATATCACAATTATAACTATAAACATACAACAGACGAAAAACACAAATATGTATAAAATTCAGACCCATTTTATTTCTCAAATAAACTTAAAAATTAGGGTTAAATATGTTTTTAGTCCCTGTAAAATTCCTGAAAATTGATTTTGGTCCCTCCTTTTTAAAATCATTGCGTTAGGTCCCTAACTTTCTAAAATAGGGTGAAATTAGTCTCTGTCGTTATCTGATGTCCATTTAATTTAACAGAGTGTCATGTAATCCCTCTAGGTCACCTTTTTTATCTGATGTGGTAATTAAAATCCAATTAATTATCCACCTCACCAAAATTTACATGGGTTATTATTAACTCACCCATTTTAACCAAAATTTACATGGGTTAATACTAACTCTCTTGCATACTCATACTCCTAGGGTTCATAATTTGGAATGAAAGGGGAAGAGACCAGGGGGTAACCATGGTGGAGAGATGGCGGCACATGGGATTATGGTCGGCGCTGAGGCACTGTGCGCAAGATTCTAACTATGTGCCTCCAGATCTGGCGCATAGGGGTGGTATCGCTGCGGGGAGGCGACTAAGCTACGTCGCGCGGTGAACGTTGTGAGGGTGGTTGCTTGGGTGACGGACTTGCAGAGGGATGCTAGCAGCGCGACGGTGGTCGTGCGTTTGTCGAGATCTGGGATTGTGGGAGCTACGCTGCAACGGGGAGACAAGGGAAGGCGCTTCGACTGTGGTGCTTGGGTGAGGGCGATGAACTGCGGGATGGAGGCACACCACGCCGGCGAGAGAGGTTATCTCTTTTTTTCTGTATTATGTTTTCTTTCCCTTTTCTACAGGTTCTGATTTGTGTCTTTTTTAGGGGCAAAGTGATGAAGAGGAAGCAATGGTAGAGGACTGCTTAGCAACTGCATAGATTTATTTGGCTTTAACAAAGATGGCACATGTTCGATACCTATCAATTACTTCAATGGGTGAAGGATTGTGGCTGGGATCTGACCTTTTTTGTTCGTTATTGTATTTGTTTTGACAGTTTAAGCCATGTATCTGGGTTTATAACAAACATTTGATACCTATCCATTACTTCAATCACTTGTAATGTGATTACCTACAAATTTTGGTAAACTATGGTTAAAATGGGTGAGTTAGTAATAACCTAGGTAAATTTTGGTGAGGTGGATAATTAATTGGGTTTTAATTACCACATCAGATAAGAACAGGGTGACCTGGAGGGGTGACATAACACTCTGTTAGATTAAACGGATATCACATATCGGCACGGACTAATTTCATCCTATTTCAAAAATTTAGGGACCTAAGTCAATGATTTTAAAAACGAGGGACCAAAACCAATTTTCAGAACTTTTACAGGGACTAAAAACATATTTAACCCTAAAAATTATTTTTTCCTCCATATATTATTTTTATTATTTTGATCTTTTTGTACCCTTTTGGGCTTTGAGTTTTTTTCCTTTCATTATAACTAAAACTATATTTTTATAAATGCATGACCTGGCCAAGTTAAATAGATTAAGAGCTTGTTTATTTATATTTTTAAAAACAATTTTTATGTTTTTACAAAAATAAAATTAAAAAATTTTTTTGACAAATAATTTTTAAAAGCAAATTAGAAGAGTATTACTATCTTTTTAGTTTTTAAAAATTAAAATTTTTAAACTATTCAAAAATATTTTGGAAAATTATTTTTTAATTCTTCTATTTTTATGATGATAATATTATAAATAAATCAATTTCATTTGGTTAAAGTATTTTTTTAAAATTATTTTGTAAAATAGTTTTAAAAAAATTTAAAAACAAAACAGGATTAAACACACCCTAAGTCGCTCATTATTGGTGAAAATTATCTTAGTTAAATTGGGTCACACTGGTTCTTAGATATAACTGCTCTAACATATCACCCAAACTATAGGTATCTTGCTGATTCACCGATTAAACATACTACATTCAATTTTATAACTTTGTTTTTATTGTAGTAGATGGGATTTTATTGTAACTAGGTTTGAACTCTTTGCATGAATATATAATTTGTTTTTCAAATATATTAGTTTAAAATTATAATATTAATTATCTCAAAGATAATTATAATTTAGTTGATATTTGATATTTAATTGAACAAAAAATTATATTTAAATAAAATAAATTTTCGTGACAATAAAATATTATTTTTCATCTAAAACAATGTCATATTAGTGTGTATTTAGTTTATCTCAAAATCATGTTTCAAACGTGGATCTAACCGAACGCTACTCTTTATAGTGTTAGCGCGAATCCACGTGGTGATTTTGGAATAAATCAAACACGCTATATTAGTAATTTTATGTCGCATGCAAGCTGTAGCAGAAAAAAAATGAAAAAAATAGATTTGTATCTTATCTTGTTAAAATTTTAAAGTAATGGTGTCATAACTTTAGTCCCCTGGCAAGGTGGGGTTAAGAAATTTGTCATTCATTAAAGTAACTCGTGTCCTTGTGTTGGAACCAACAAAGTAAAATACTCCCTCTGGTTCTATTTATAAGACAATTCAGGCAAAAACACACATATTAAGAAAAATAATTAATGTGTTGATTTTCAAGAAATTACTCTATAAGATTATAAGTTTACCCCTATTTAAAATTAAACTTCACTACCATGGTAATTGTGTCACCATAAAACCTTTAATGGTCAACAGGGGCAAATATGAGAAAAAACAATCAATGCTTGTAAATTTGTGCACTTTATCTTATAAATAGGACCATGAAAAAGTTTTAAACATTGTGAATCTTAATGACTATTTAAAATAAGACCGGAGGGAGTAAATGATAAAAAATGTGAATCTTAATGACTACAACAGAATAGTAGACCATTGGAAGTTTGAGAATGTTAAGTGGTACTCCCTCCTTTTCAATATGACAGTCGTTTTAAGGGGAAATTTTTTTTCATTATGTGAAACGTTCTCTATTTTCAATGACACTTTGAAAATATTTTTCCATTTTACCCTCCCATTATGTTTGTGGGAAAATACATTTTGGAAATACTCCCTCATTTACTACACGTTTGCTTGTTGTCCTATGCGTCAATAGTAAAAGGCTATAACCACTAATATCAATCAAAGTTTATTTTGGATATGCACGGCCACCGGCCATCCATTATCAAATGCTATTTATTTCTTGAATATACAATTAATACCAATGTTACTCCTTATTATTTTTACGTAAAATTAGAAAGGGTGTATAGTAAATTAATAAGGGTGATTTAGTAAAATTAGTATGTTTTTTGAGTTATTTATTATTGTTCTTAATCTGTGTGAAAATACCTTAAACGACTGTCATATTGAAAAGGAGGGAATAATAAATTGACACGATAAAACATAGGATAAAGTCTTGAAATTAAATGACAAAAATAGTACACAAGTGGTAACGTCATAATCAGCAACTCGATTTTAATATATTACAAATATATAAATAACTCGATTTTAATATATTATAAATATATAGATAAATAGATAGACATATTTATAAAATATTATAGATTTTGTGTAATGTTTAATAAATATAGGGGATTTTTTTTATAATGGGACAAAATTCCCAATAAGGGTATTTTCATTAGTTTTATTTGAAAATAATGGTCCGGGGTTTAAGTATAATTAATAATCTCTCTATTTCTTTTTATCCATTCACTATAGGATTAGTACTTTCTTTATTCTTTTTTATTAGAAGATTTTATTTCTATTTATCTATCATTTTAAAAGTTCAAATTTATATTAATTAATTTGTGCCAGTTATACCCTTACATTCACTTGATTTTTGTTTATTTTTTTACTCATTATTTACTAAGAAATTAATTTATAAGAAAGATAAAAGATATAATAGGAAATTAGATAATATTTTTAATAGAAACGATCGAGAGCATTATTTTCATTTCTTATTCCTATATCTAAACCACCTTAAAGTATCAGATAAAAAGGAATAGAGAAAGTATCACATAAGTAAAGAAACATAATTGATGTTCTTATTTTTCCTAAAATCATTTTTAAAGCTTCTATTATGATCACTTTGGACACCTACTACTATATTTATGATCAAATTACTAAATACGATCATATTGTCAAGACAAGACCACGCCTCAGATTTTCGGCCCAATTTTCACTTAGAATATGACTAGAGCTAGGTATATGAGCCAACTCAGTCTATTCAGCTCGAGTATGATTCACATTGGCCCTTTAAACGACCGAATTGGATTGGCCTATTGATTGAAGTAGTACTCAATCAAATAAAAGATTTAAAGTGCACTAGGGTTAGTTTAATCCAAAGTCGTCTCTTAAGAAATTCATTTGTAGATTCAGATTCATTTCACTCAACTCATACACACTCAGTAGCTTTTGTTTGGTTATGCAAAGCATGAATCACTAAAAACAGAATTCAAATTACCTAAAACAGTTCAAGAAAAACATATTGATTCACAAGTTCATTCACATTAGGATCTTTCATATAAGTTCATGGATCTAATTCAATTTCCTTACAAATCTGACTTAATCAATGAAGTATTAATCAATTCTTAAGAGTCTCATATAAAGATTAAGCAAATTTGTATCAAGAACCTAATCCTAACCTATTGAATTAAAAAAAACGGTAGGTTCATTTTAGGATTAAGCAAAATAAAATGTGAATTTCAGATTAAGAACCAAGATCGAATTCATAAATCATGCATTCAATTCAAGATTCAATAACCTAGAATTCTAGAGATTAGGAGAAGAAGGAATTTGTGCAGAAAATTGGAATGCGAAATTGTATTAAAGAACCTCAAGATCCAATGTTCATGACACTTGAGAATCAATCCTCAATGCTCAACCTTCCATGGAGGAAGTGAAGAATTTGAAAATGGAGAAGAAGAGGGAAAAAAACGTATGAAGCAAGGAAGAGTGAAAAGAGAGGGAAAATGAAGAGTCTCAATTAAAAAATCTGAAAAATGAAACAAAAGTGTTCAAACAATTCAGCAAAGGACCTATTTATACTAACTACTCATTAACAATCTGATTAGGCCTAAATTGGGCCGAAAATAATTAGTATAGGCCCAAAACCAAATTACAAAAGTAAGCAACTTCGGATTTCTATCAGACAACAACAACAAAAGATTTTCAAATTGAAACTGATCCTAATTCCCTCTTGAAAATACCATCATAAAGCATATCAAATTAAAGCCTCAGATCGTAGCTTTCCATTACCACTGGAATCACCCAAATCATCCACCTACAACTTCAGATGTCATCAAAACAAGACAAATAGGTCAGTAGGCTTAAAATCCAAAATTAAACAACAATTATAATGAAAGTCCAAATAAGCCCAATTAGGTAAATTCTAATTAAAACAGTGGATTTAATCATGAAAATAGTCCAATATAGCTAAGATTAAAGGTACTAAGTGTGAATAAAAATATGCTCATCAAATTCCCCCAACACTTGCCCTTTTGCACTTCGGGCAAAATACCACATGAACTCCAAAATCAACTAGGGAGCTAGCACAATAAATAAATGCAAGTAGCATACTTCTCAAGATCACAATTAAACTCCTTTTTTCTACCTTTTGATCCAAATTTTTTATTTCAAGCACACACTTTATTTCTTTGCTTTTTTTTTTATACTTTTTTAGTTTTTCTTTATTCTTTATTCTTTTTTTTCTTGCTTTCCTTTTCCATTTTTTTCTTTTTCTTTTGTAACTATCCAAAGGTCAACAATGAATTATCCACACGAGGAGATAAGAAAATGAAGCACACCCCCACACTTATTTAAGAACCTATTCCCAAAACAATTTCAAAGCTCCTTTATCCTCTAAGGTAAATACAAACCATGGTTTTTTCTGTTTAAGGCTTGTAATTAGCTTTTAAAAACAAGCAATGGGATCCATAGGTTCAAAGGGGCTAACAAGTGGATAAACATCAAGGTAGGCAATATGGCTAGTAGCTCATCAATATCAACAAAGAACGCCCCAATCATCTCAATACGTGCATATGTGAAGCAAGTTGCAAATTAATGAGTAAAGTCAAGTTCTAGAGCACAAGAAAGCATGAGTGAAATCACACTAGAAAAAGAGAGAATGATATAGGATGGTCCATCCAACAAAAAGGCTCAAAATCTCACTAAGGACAACTCTATTACAAAAGATTCAACCCTATAATTCTCAAAACCAACTTATTCACCAAAATGCAAGGAATCCAGTCAACAGAAGTCATGAAACCAATTATCCAAGAATTATGAAAATGGTAACCACTAACACAAATCCTAAAAATCCAATGAAAAACATGCCAAATGTATTTTTTTACTTTTAAAAATATATTTTTGCAGTAAAAATCAAATTACTATCAAAATTCTGCTATAAGGGAAAAATTCTGATGTCAAAATCCTACTGTATAAAATTCTGTTGTAAATAGCAACAGTAAAGATGCAACAACAACTACAATAAATGTACAAACAACAACAACAAAATAGACAATTTACAGTAATTACAGACAACATAAAACAACAACAGCTACAAAATAGCTATGAAACAATAACCAACCACTGTAAAATAGCAAACAACAAATGAAAAACAAGAAAATATCCTACAAAAGCAACAAAACAACAAAAATAGCAAATATACAATAAAAACAACAACTTTTTTAGCAAAAATCCTAAAAATTACTAAACATCCTAATCATTATAATCCTAAAAATACACTAAATCCTAAAAACAATCATAAAGTCCTAAAACTACATATCTCCTTCCCCACACTTAAATCACACACTGTCCTCATTGTAAAAATAAGCAAATTATATCTCAAAAGACATTGTGTAATGAAAACGTGGGACAAGAGACTCCCTCATCAAGGTGGAAAAATTTTCACTTGAGGGAATGTGGGAAGCTCCAAACTAATCTCCTCAACCGTCTCCTCTACCAAAGTGGGACTCTCATAGCTTGAGACGGTGGCCATTGACCTTGAAGGTCTTGTTGGTGGATTCACTTTTCAACTCTACAACACCATAAGGATAAACATTAATAACAGTAAAAGGATCAATCCAATGAGAACGAAGTTTACCGGGCATGAGCTTAAGTCTAGAATTAAACAATAAAACCTTTTGGCCTACAACACACTCTTTTCTAGCAATACATTGATCATGAATTTTTTTGTCTTCTCCTTGTAGAACTTAGAGTTCTCATAGGCCTCCAGGCGGATCTCATCAATCTCCTGTAGCTGAAGCTTTCTCTGCTCTTCTGCCTGGTCACAATTCATGTTGCAAGCTCTAACTGCTCAGTATGCCCTATGCTCAATCTCCACAGTCAAGTGACACGCCTTGCAAAAAACAACTCTAAAGGGAGACATCCCAAGAGGTGCTTTGTAGGCGGTCCTATGAGCCCAGAGAGCATAATCAAGGCGGCGGCTCCAGTCCTTCTTGTTAGGCTGCACCATCTTCTCCAGAATCCTCTTGATCTCTCTATTGGAGATGTGACACCCTTCTACCCCATACTCTTAGATGTTTAATAAATCTAAGTTTAGAAAAGGTAATGTCCCACGATGGGTAAAAAGGTTCACAAAACTCTCTTATTAAAAACCTCATGAGTTCAAAAACACTTAATTAAATGAAAGTAAACATCAAATATAATCCAACAATTATGCAGCGGAATCTCTAAAGAAATAAAACAACTAAAATGACCTCCTTGCCGAACAAGGCATCCAAAATAGTTCATAAAATACTCCTAACTAGAAACATGATAAAGACTCCCAAGTACACCCTGATGTCACATCTATCAGAGCACATCCCTTAATCATACTCGACAACCATCGTGTCCTCATCAACACCTGTAAAAATATATCCACAGAATACGGTGAGGAAAAAGATACTACTCATATACACACATAGGAAATGCCCTATCCTTACCCACAGATAAACAACACCATCACATATCATACTACCAATACATCAGATAAACCGTCATATAACAATTATCCCAAAACTCAGCATCTAGTTATTCATCTATATCAACATATATATTTCATACCATCATTCAAATTTATACACATAATACATCCATCATGTATTCACCAAACCCATCATCATCATAATATAACTCGAATATCACATCAGATATCACACATATACATCCAACATGTATGCACCAAAACTCATTATTACATGACTCAATTCCATCATTGAGTATTCAAAATTATCATATGCACCAAAATTCATTATATTATAACTCAATTCCATCATTGAGTATTCCAAATCTCATCACCTACCCAAAGCTCATGACTTGGAACTCCGCACAATGGGTGCACCTCGTCAATCACTCTAGTTAGTACCAAGATAGTCTACTGGAGTCACCACACATAATCTGATAGGTTGTACCCCCTCTATGGGCCCGCACAACGACATTCGACCCTAGGTTGCACCCCCTCTATGGGCCAGTACAATCACTCCTAGGTTGCACCCCCTCTATGGGCCCGTGCATCGAACGCCCCATCTTGATCCCCTGAGTTGTACCCCCTATGGGCCCGCACAACTCAAGTAACATCACATATGCACAAGGCATCTCTCCTAAGTTGTACCCCCTCTATGGGCCCGCACAACTTAGGTAACATCACATATGCACAAAGCACCTCTCTTAAGTTGTATCCCCTCTATGGGCCCGCACAACTCAAGTAACATCATCATTAATTATATCGCATGTTCACCAACCACATGCATTCCAAATAACATCAATTATACCGCATGTTCACCAACCACATGCATTCCAAATAACATCAATTATATCGCATGTTCACCAACCACATGCATTCCAAATAACATCAATTACATCGCATGTTCACCAACCACATGCATTCCAAATAACATCAATTACATAGCATATAAACCAACCATATGCATTCCAAAATAACATCAACTACATAGCATATTAACCAACCATATGCATTCCAACATACATCAATTACATAGCATATTAACCAACCATATGCATTCCAACATAACATCAATATATAACATATTCACCAACATATGCATTCCAAATAACATCAAATATATTAAGCATATTCACCAACATATGCATTCCAAATAACATCGAATATATTAAGCATATTCACCAACATATGCATTCCAAATAACATCAACTATATAGCATAATTACCAAACATATGCATTCCAAATAACATCAAGTATATTAAGCATCATTAAGCACTTAGGCTCTCAAAATCCACTCTAGTAATCGATTGCCAACCTCTAGTAATCGATTACCCGCAAACAAAGTCTCTGGTAATCGATTACAACCACCTTCTAATCGATTACCTGCAAGCAAACACTCTGGTAATCGATTACAGCACCCCTGTAATCGATTACCTACAAACAAACTCTCTGGTAATCGATTACCACAATCTTGTAATCGATTACCAGCGAACAAACAACACTTCTGGGTTGCCCAGAACACCCTGGTAATCGATTACCCGCGACGCAGATCGTAGATTTCACGATTTCAAACATCTCTAAACCCTTCCAATCAATCTCTAATCGATCCCTTTCGATCAAACATCATTCGTAATCATAAACATTCATCAAACTCATCAAACTCATCAATCTTTAACAGTTTTACATGGATTTCCCATCAAAACCCCAAATCATCAAACCCTTATTTAACCCCTTTTCACTATTCTCATTATTATCATTCTAACCACTCAAGATTCATCAAGAATCATTCCAAACAACCATAAATCACAGTTTATATCAACATTCTCAGTTATAGCATACATCCATACAAATTTCTAATCTTAATTTACTACCCAAGCACCCCTACATGCATATACAAGCAGCACCCTCTTCCCCACCGTACCTTAGAGTTGACGATCATAAACAAAAAGATAGAACTCCCTTGCTAATCTACTCTGCGGTATCTCCTCCTTGTGGAGTCGTTTCTCCCCTCCTTAAGGTTTCACTCTCTAACGTTTTGAAAAATAAGGATTAGGGCGAATTGGTAACCCTTCCTTACTTAAATACTTAACTGGGTTGGACCCACTCTCAACCCACTCATCCTTATTTTATTAAATAACATTATTCATAAAAATATTAATATTACTAATACTATTATTTATTCCTCTTATTTAATCAATTAATATTATTAAAAATAATAATACTATTATTTCTTCCTTTTCTTTTATTTTATTTGTTCATTTATATTAGGAATTATTAGTATATTACGGAGTCCTTATCCGTCTACATTCCAATTTAAATTCAAATTATATAATTAAATCTTATCCTAAATTTGTATTGATTCTTACCCTTAATCCTTGCGATCTCATCATCCCTATTTTAAAATCTGATCTTAATTTAAAATACTAAACCATATCTCTCTCCTAAGATTGTCCTTATTAATCCTGATATTATTTATTAATATAACAATTACTATATTTATAACAATTAATGTTATTTGCAATCTTATGATTTATCTCTTAATAATATTATTATATTCAATATGACCATATCTGATTAAGATCCTAATAATCTGACGTCTCTCCTATTATTTATAATATTATATCATTATTATCTCATAAATACAAGTATATTAATATTTGTTGTTATTATTATGTAACTTCTCTTCTTACATCTAACGTCATTGAAATATAATTATACATTTTTAAATTATATTTCTACATTTCTAAATATCGGGATGTTACAGGAGATATTTGCCTATCCATTAGTCTAGGGGTGGTATAGTGTAGAAACTCTATGCACCACCCCATACTTCTTCAACAATGCCTCCATGGACCTGTTACAAAAGTGGGTCCCCCAATCACTAATGATGGCTCAAGGAACTCTAAACCTGCAAAAGATATGAGACCTGACAAAATTCATAAGACCTCAAGCATCATTAGTCCTTGTGGCTATAGCCTCCATCCACTTGGAGACATAGTCCACAACAAGCAATATATAGAAAACCAAATGAAACAGGAAATGGGCCCATCAAATTGATACCTCACACATAAAAAATCTCACAAAATAACATAGGCTGTTGGGGCATCTGTTGCCTGCTAGTGATGGCCGCTCCTGCTCTTCGACATTGCTCACATCTAGAGGAGACTCTCCAGGCGTCTCTGAAAATCGTAGGTAATAGAACCCACAATCCAACACCTTCATCCTGTCCTCTGGGGTCCAAGATGTCCTCCGACAGGTGAGGCATGACAAAACTGAAGTACATACTGGATCTCATGGTCCGGAATGCACCTACGAATAACCTGGTCACTGTAAAAACGTCATAAATAAGGATCATCCTATACATAATAGTTGGCATCACTCTTAAGTCTATCTCTCTGAGCCCTAGATGCCAAGGGTTGAAAAACAGATGCAACAATATAATTAACAATATCAGCAAACCAAGGGGTAAGGCGAGAGGGATAGGAATCACGTAAAACCAAAAGCTGCTCATCCAGGAAGTCATCCCGGATAGGAAATGCATCATTCGCTCTCTCAATGCGGCTCAAATGGTCTGCTACAAGGTTATGTGCACTGCTCCGATCCTAAATGTCCAAGTCAAACTCTTGGAGAGTAGCATCCACCTGATCAGCCTGGGTTTGGAATCTATCTTTTTCAAAAGAAACTTCAAAGTTGCATGATCAGTAAAAATAACTACCCTAGAGCCTAGCAAATAACTACCCTAGATGCATAATAAATTACATGAGATAGCTTACTAACCCGTTGTGCCAAGACAGCTCCCAATACGTAGTTTGATGTATCACACATCAACTCAAACGGAAGCGTCCAATTTGGAGACTAAATGATGGGAGTGGTGGTGAGAGCTCTCTTGAGGTAATCAAATGCCTCTCTACACCGCTCTCCAAACTCAAATGTGGCATCCTTTTGCAGCAAGTTGGACTGCGGAAGGGCTATCCGGCTAAAATCCTGAATGAACTTGCGATAGAAACCTGCATGTCCAAGAAAAGATCGAATCTCTCGCATGCAAGAGGGGTAAGGCAAATGTGAAATAACATCTAATTTTGTAGGATCTATGTCTATGCCCTTCCTAGAGATAATATGGCCTAAGACTATACCATGGTCTACCATAAAATGACACTTTTCATAATTCAAAACAAGGTTAGTCTCAATACACCTATCAAGCACTCTACTCAAGCTATCCAAGCATGCATCAAAAGAGAAGCCATAAACACTAAAGTCATCCATAAAAACCTCTATGAAATGCTCAAGTAAATCAACAAAAATACTCATTATACATCTTTGGAAAGTCCCAGGAGCATTGCATAGACCAAAAGGCATCCTCCTATAAACAAAGGTGCCAAAAGGATAGGTAAATGTAGTCTTATGTTGGTCCTTTGGTGCAATACATATTTGAAAATAACTAGATAAACCATCCAAGAAACAATAATGTGATTTACCTGCCAGGCGCTCCAGCATCTGATCAATGAAAGAAAGAGGGAAGCGATCCTTCTGTAATTGATGTAGACTCTCCAGCTACTCTGCACCCTTGAAGGAATCAACTCATCCTTCTCATTCTTCACAACTGTTATCCCAAATTTCTTTGGCTCATCCAAGTGCTATCTGATATGGGATATATAATACCGGTCTGTAGCAACTTGGTGACCTCCTTCTTGACCACGTCAAGAATCTGGGGATTCAGCCTTCTCTGAGGCTGCCTCACAGGTTTAACTCCATCCTCCAAAAAAATACGATGCATACACATGGAGGGGCTAATACTGGAAATGTCTGCCAAAGTCCAGCCAATTGCCCTCTTATGCTCCCAAATCACATGCATCAATCTCTCCTGATCATTAAAGAGGGTAGTAGAAATAATCAATGGAAGCTTCTGCCCATCCTCCAAATAAGCATACTTGAGGTGACAAAGAAGTGGCTTCAACTCTAATGATGGTGGCTATAATATCAAAGGAAGCAGCCTGGTACTGGTAGAAACCTCTGCAACCTACAAATCAACAAAGTCAGATGTATCTGTAATTGTTGTAATCAAGCCGGTGCGTTCTGACTCTATTGAATCAGTTGTTGCATCAATAACAAAACCTCTTGAACATGAAACACAATCTGGACAATCAGTATATACAAACTCATTTATCTCAGTATAAATACTATAAATAGAAGAATCAGTGCATAAATCACAAGTGTAAACATCAATGAAATCAGAAAAGTCAGGAAAATCTAAATCTCTTACAAACTCAGACAGATTATCATCAACAAGTTCAGCAAGTGAATCTATATGAAATACAGAATGGTCCTCAATAGGATACGTCTTAGAGCCAAACATCATCTGAAGTGTTTCATCGTCTGAAATCGTAAAGTCTGTTTCAAGACTTGGTTGCATCTGAAGGCTGAAGATATCAGAATCAAATGAAGACCCTTTGAAGACGTTGCTGTCTATGCAAAACGATCATCTTCTTGGTCTAACCTAATTAAGCACAAGAGTCAAACATGTGTTTCTACCTCGTTCAAGAGTATTGCACAAATAAGGAAATTTTGCAACTCCTGCTGCACCTGCAACGAAAAAGCATTGTATGCGCAGAACCTGCACCTGAAAGCGTCCCAGGATTTGCTGGAAAAGAAGCCCAACGTCTTAAAGCATTTAATGCTATTTGACAACGGGAAACAAAGTATCAAAGGCTATATTAAGGCTCATGAATTTGAAGATGATATACATAATCCATAATTCATATAGAATAGAGAGAAGAATTCTTTGAGTCCTTACGCTGCAAAAACGCTGTGAAAAAATCACTCTGATAATTTCTTGTACAATCTTATTTCATACCCTGAGCTAACCTCAGTTTGTACTTGAGTTCTAGCTATCATCTGAAGATAGTTTTGTAGAACATTTTCTATTTATCTTAAACAGTTTGGGTTATAATCCTGGAGAGGCTTTCTGTATAAAAGAATACTTGGGTTTTACACTTGGATAAGTGTCTGAGAGCCTGGAGAGGCTTGGTGAAAGAAAGAATACTTGTGGTAGAGCCTGAAGAGGCTTGACAGAAAAGAATACTTGTAATTATTGCAAGAATAGTGGAAATCCATTGGTGATTTGCCTTTGGGACTGAACATAGCTCACAGTGGAAGTGAGTGAACCAGGATAAATTTGGTTGTGTTCTCTCTTTCCCTTAAACTTTGTGAATTCAGTTTTTCTTCTAACCAAAAGGGGTTTGAAAAGTATTTTAATCAGAGAAGCTTAACCTCTATCAAAGTTACATTCACAAACAAATTTTAAGTTTGAACTCAAGTTCAGAAGATACAACAGAAAACTTCAGATCGTAATTCATCGTCTGAAGAATCTTTGAAACGTCTTTCTAAAAAGTTTTCTAAAATCTTAAGGTTTCCATTGAAACACTATTCAACCCCCCTTCTAGTGTTTCCCCGTGTGTATTTTCAAAGATGACTCTAACCTCACAAACAAAATAGGGATACAAATTACAGAAAATAGAATGACTCACAGAATTATCACAAAATTTGCATATCACAGAATTAATCTAACTTCTCTAACTTTCAGATCACAGAATTATCAATCTGAACACATATTTGCTAACATAATTATCCTACACGAAACACAATTTCATAATAGAATTTGTAAACACACACACGCAAAGAACAAAAAATAGAAAACTTAAAAACAAAATTGAGGACAACACAGTGAATGAAATCAGAAAATGAATTGAATTCCCCGAAAACGGCCAAATTATTGAGGTCGTACTCAATCAAATAAAAGATTTAAAGTGCGATACGGTTAGTTTAACCCAAAGTCGTCTCTCAAGGAATTCATTTGTAAATTCAGATTCATTTCACTCAACTCACACACACTCAGGGGGTTTTGTTTGGTTATGCAAAGCATGAATCACTAAAAACAAAATTCGAATTACCTAAAACAGTTTAAGAAAAACAAATTGATTCACAAGTTCATTCACATTAGGATCTTTCATAGATTCATGGATCTAACTCAATTTCCTTACAAATCCGAATTAATCAGTGAATCATTAATCAATTCCTAAGAGTCTCATACAAAGATTAAGCAAATTTGTATCAAGAATCTAATCCTTAACCTATTGAATTAAGCAAGCAATAGGTTCATTTTAGGATTAAGCAAACTAAAATGTGAATTTCAGATTAAGAACCAAAATCGAATTCATAAAGCATGCATTCAATTCAAGATTCAATAGCCTAGAATTCTAGAGATTAGGAGAAGGAATTTGTGCAAAAATTGAAATGAGAAATTGTATTAAAGAACCTCAAGATGCAATGTTCATGACACTTGAGAATCAATCCTCAATGCTCAGCCTTCCATGGAGGTAAATGAAGAATTTGAAAATGGAAAAGAAGAAGGAAAAAACGTATGAAGCAAGGAAGAAAGAAAAGAGAGGGAAAATGAAGAGTCTCAATTGTAAAATCTGAAAAATGAAGCAAAAGAGTTCAAACAATTCAGCAAGGAACCTTTTTATACTAACTACTCATTAACAATCTGATTAGGCCTAAATTGAGTCAAAAATAATTAGTACAGGTCCAAAACCAAATTACAAAAGTAAGCAACTTCGGATTCCCATCAGAGAACAACAGCAGAAGATTTTCAAATTGAAACCGCTCTTAATTCCCTAGTAGAAATTGAAGTAAATGGTTGAATCACAAGAAGAGGGGGGGGTTGAATTGTGATCCCTTTTAAAATTCTGCAATTTAGCTTCTAATAAATTTTCTGCTCAAGAAAATTTCTTGGCTTGTTATTAGAAGGTAGATCACCACAAGTTGAATTGTTAGTTAGTATGCTTAGTATGCAGAAAATAAGATTCCTTTAGTGGAATCAATTTAGTTAACACTTACTTAGGTATTAAGTAGTTTTAAAAATCTTTATGTTCATGCAATAATTAAGAGTGTAAGGAAGAGAAGAGAACACAAGGATTTTTATACCTGTTCACCTCTTCCAACCAGAGGCTACGTCCAGTCCCTACCTCAAGTAGGATTTTCTCACTAACAAATTCAGTTACAACCTCTTGGGTACTCACTACCACTAGTATTCTTTTTCTCAGCCTCTTCAGGCTCTCAACAGAATCACTAACTCACAGAAACAGACCTTTACTTACTGCAGCTCCTTCTGCAGAAGCTCAGATACAGCAGAAATCTGCAGAACTTCCTTCTACAAACTCTGAATTTTCACAAGCTCACACCTGAGCCTTACAACCTCTCCAAATACTTCACCCTATTTGTCACAGGAGATTTTACAACATGCAAATCTCCCTGACCTTTCAATAACACAAACAGAAAAGGTAAAGTACAAAAATCTCACTATATTACAATCAGAGTTGCAGCAGAATATTCCAATGAGCAAGATTCCCCCTCAATAACTTGTAGAAGTAGAATGTAACGAATATGAGGAGAGAGAAGAAGTTCCAGAAGCTGGATATTTGAAACAGGGCCTGATTTATGCTTCTGAAGAGAGATGTGTATCCCATTGTGAAGAGAGCACTTCCTTTTATAGGTGAGGAGTCTTGTAGCCGTTGGAATGCACCCAAAATGGTCCAACTGTGTGCTGTGATAAGTCTCTTTCAAGTACAACTTGCAAAAGCTGACAGGTACAGCTGGCTGTTTGACTGGTTTCTTGCTTCTGCAGAACCAGCTTCTGCAGACAGCAAAACTGGCTCATTTCTTCATCCTTCCTTCTGTGAACATGCTGAGGATGATTTCTGGATAATTCCAAGTGTATTTCAACTTGTGTTACTCAGCCAATTTAGTAAGGAATTTATTTAAGGATCATTGAGAGATTTGCTGCTTCTGCAGAACTCATTTTTACATATTCCTTCTGCAGGATTGTTTCTGGTCAACTGCAGATGATCCTTATGCTTTTGTGACATGTTCCATGTTCTGTATTTGATATCTTCTGAGAATGAATCATTGATGTCTTCTGAGAGTTTCTTCCTTAAAAGTGAATCTCTCTTCTAAAATAATTTCATTAAGAACTATTAAATTGCTTCCTCATGCTTCTGGAGTCTGTGAAGTGTGTTTGTCAGCTTCTAGAAGCTTTTCATATTTGTCCTTGACAGATTTGTCATTCCTTTAATTTATAGCTTCTGTTAAGCAAATTAAGGAAGCTTTTCATATTTGTCCTTCTGCAGAATAATACCTGTTGCTTCTGGACACATTCTCAAATGAAATAGTTAGTCTTTTTAGAATCAGAATTATGCTAAGTTGCATTTGAATTTGGTTGTCATAATTAAAACCACTTTGAATGGATTCTTGGACCTTACAGAAATACCATCATATAGCATATCAAATTAAAGCCTCAGATCTTAGCTTTCCATTGCCACTGGAATCACCAAAAGTGTCTACCTGTAGCTCCAATATCATCAAAATAAGACAGGTAGGTTAGTAGGCTTAAAATATGAAATTAAACAACAATTACAATTAAAGCCCAAATAAGCCCAATTAGGTAAATCCCAATTAAACAATGGATTTAATCATGAAAACAGTCCAATATAGCTAAGATTAAAGATACTAGTGTTAATAAAAATATGCCCATCACCTATATTACTAACAAAATTACTCTAGTTGATTAATTGAAGTAATAATTGAATCATTTCTCAAATATGGACATTAATAATCTATTAAATATAGAAATAATCAATTATTCTTCAAACAAAAGGTTCAATAATCAATTACAAGAATAAATAATTGATTACCCAAGTTAATTATGTCAGTTTTAAGTTAGTTATATAACATTTATGAACATATGTAACTTCTTAATGGACTCCCTTACCTCTTAGATCACTATAAAACCTTTTCTAACTTCAAAATTGAAAATGAAATAAAATTTTTACATTTTCAAAAGAGAGAACTCAATTTTTTAAAGAAATTTGTAGAAATAAAATGTTCTATACTCTAAAAAGTAGAGAGATTGTGACACCCTTCTACCCCAAACTCTTATACATTTAATAAATCGACATATAGAAAAGGTAATGTCCCACAACGGGTAAAAAGATTCACATAACTCTTCATTAAAAACCTCATTGTTTCAAAAACAACTCCATTAAAATAAAAATAGAACTCAAATGTATTCAAAATACTCAAGCAGCGGAATCTCCAGAATAGAAATAACAAAACTTGGTGTCCTCCTTCTTTTCAGCAGACTTGGTGTCCTCATGGCTATGGGAAGGAGTTACAGTGTGTGAGGTAGAGGGAGAGTCTACACCTATTGATTTTTTGGGATCATTTCCTATTGTTTTGAAGGTTGAACCTGCACGAACGCCTCTCGGACCTTCTCACATATACTACAGAAGCAGTTTGTGTCTTAGAAGTGGTTTCAGCTGAAGGTGTTGGTGTGGTAGAGGGTTGAGAGGGTGTTTGGACAGGTTGAGGTTCATTTGTTGTGGGTTCAGTAGGAGCAGAAACTTGCTCTATTGAGTGGCTAGAAACAGAGGGCTCAGTTGTGAGGGGCTGAGCATGTAGTGGTTCAATGTATGGCACTATTTCATTGCCCATTACAATAAAATCATCAGATTCTGTGGAGGAGGAGGTTTTCTTCTTCATTGCAATTTGCTTAATTCTCATGATAGAGAGGGAGAAAAATAAGGTAGTCAGAAAACAGAGTAAGGCTTAGAATGCGAAGGATTTTTGAGAGATTCAGTTGTGAGGTTCTCCTATATAGTTGATCAGAACTAGCCGTTGCCTGAGAAGGAAAGAGAAGGTTCAGAGCATGCCGCGCAGTTTTTTAGGATTTTGGTTATTGTCCAACGGTTATAAGCTTTAAATTTCCCTAATTATGTAACAACTACCCTGCACCTTTTCAGCTAGGGACAAAAGCTAGCTTTTCCTTGTTCTTTTTGTGAAGTCTATAAATCTGTTTAGGTAATTAAACATGACTATAAGACTTAACATCCGTTAGTTTTTAATGATTAACAAATAAGATTATATAAAGAACAAATAAAATTATATAGAGAACCAATTAGATTATATAAACAGGGTCTACTGAGAAAGGTATTGTTTGTTAATTATGTTTCAGGATAAAATACTCTTTAGAAGAAGAAGAAGATTTTGTGAACAGAATCAGAATCAGAAGATCAGAATCAGAAGAACAAGAGTGCAGAATCTGAAGAAGATTAATCCTTAACAGAGTTGAAGCACTGAAGAAAAGAAGGCGAAGACTTGAAGACTGTCTGAAGAAGCGAAGATTAGAAGACTATCTGAAGAAGTGAAGATTAGAAGACTATCTGAAGAAGTGAAGACCAGAAGACTATCTGAAGAAGTGAAGACCAAGAATACTATCTGAAGAACTGAAGGCAAAAGATATGAAGAAGTACAGATTCAAATATACGTCTGCCTGAAGAACAACAATGAACTGAAGAAACGAAGAAGAAGGGATACAAGAAGAAGAATGAAACTACAACTAGTATGAAGAATTGAAGTTGTCTGAAGAACGCAACCTGTCTGAAGCAACGAATCTGTCTGAAAAGGACTTGAGCTGTCTGAAGTCATCAACTTGTCTTAAGTGATGAAGCTGGCTGAGAGCCAAGGCCGTCTGAAGAGCCAAGCCCGTCTGAAGACTGGAACCTTTCTGAAGACTGGAACCCGTCTGAAGGTTGGAAGCTGTCTGAAGCTTTAGTAATGACGTGGCAATCTTGCTGAAACCTGCGTGAAGACTTTTCTAAGTCTCTGCTGCTCGGACGTTTTTGAAACACATTTGAGGCGACAAACACAGAGACCTTTCCCGGTGCATTTGAACTTCATACACCACTGAGGAAATCTCTGCAATGCAGCATTCGCAGCAACACAGTAGAGCTTTCAGCAGCACCAACGTTGTACTATGTCAGAACTCTCAAGAAGCGTGTCTCACAACGGATTAAAAGAAGACTATTTGCTGTCTCTAAACAATAGTATTTCAACGAGACATTTCCTCATCTGTGCAATCTGGAACAAAGCAGAAGAAAGGCTCAGGAGACTAAGCAGAAGCAACAAGGAAGATGTTTGAATAAAATATATTCAATTCAACATCTTTATCTAAATATCAAAAGAGGAATCTGCAAACAACGACTATTGATCAAGACATCTCATTCAAAGAAGTAATGGTGTCAGGAGCAAATGAAAAAGGAGTATATGCAGAATAAGTAAATAGGGCAATTCAACGGATACATACTCTAAAGAAAATCAGAGGAACTCTGAAGAAAGCAGATGCAAGCTGTGATAAAGCAGATACAAGCGATGCAAGCAGATGCAAGCTGGATAAAGCAGATACAAGCAGATGCAAGTTTGGATAAAGCAGATGCAAGCAGATGCAAGAAAATGCAAGCTGGATAAAACAGATGCAAGGAAAGCAAAAGAATTCAAGAGAGAGAATACACATAATCATCACATCTCTCAAAACAGAGCTCATCAACAGAAGTGTCAGAACGGGAGTATTCTGAACACTCAATATGCTTAAGGAGAAGCAACCGTTTGAGAAGCTATTACACAACGGCTATATGAGCCACATCATCAGAAGCTCAACGGTATTATGAATTATCTTCAACGACTATATTCAAGAAGAACATATAAATAGCCTCAAGATTTAAAGTTGAAGATGTTGTTGTTGTTTAGTGCACAACCAAGTTGGTCGGTCCAACCAGTTGTTGGCATACAGAGCATATTAACCATGCTGCCGAGATGCAGTTGTTATGCTATACAACCAGAGTGAATTCTCAATCGGGCTACTGATCAGCTGGTCAGTTAGTTAGATTGTACAGTTGGTCTGTTGATCAAGTGAATTGGTTGTGGGGAAGGCAATCATGCTGTACAAATGACTATCAAACCAGGTACGGTTTGAAGCTTGGATGATACCTTGATATTCCAATGATACGGGTGAGAATGTAGCCCATGGAAACCAATGGTTGGAGAATAAGGCTGAGCTTAATTTCAC
This sequence comes from Sesbania bispinosa, assembly GCA_026901365.1. Classification (NCBI taxonomy): domain Eukaryota; kingdom Viridiplantae; phylum Streptophyta; class Magnoliopsida; order Fabales; family Fabaceae; genus Sesbania; species Sesbania bispinosa. The sequence goes on along the minus strand of QLOH01000643.1, from coordinate 498,823 downwards.
ATTCTTAGTTAGCCTACTCTCAGAGGATGTATTCCTCATAGAAAAGACAGGGATTGTACTTAAATTCAAACACTTGTATCACTGTCTATCCTTGTATTTACTTTGTAATGACTGTATCCTGAGTATGTACTCAGTAATCTCTATGTACAAGAAGAATCTGAGTTGAGAGGTTCTAGCGAACATCTAGCTTAGATTGAGTAGTAATACTCAACACTTAGTTAAGTGTCTGAGAGCCTGGAGAGGCTTGGTGGAAAAAAGAATACTTGTGGTAGAGCCTGGAGAGGCTTGATAGAAAAGAATACTTGTGGTAGAGACTGGAGAGGCTTGATAGAAAAGAATACTTGGTGTGTTGGCCTGGAGAGGTTGACATGTGTATCTGTGGTTTCAGATAGTGTGACATATATGTGGCTGCAAGGGTCTGGGGGATTCGGAGTGGCACATATGTGTTGTTGTTATAAAAAGGCTAGTGTGTGTTTGCCACTAGGACTGGATGTGTAGCTCACAGGTTTGTGGGTGAACCAGGATAAATTCTGTGTCTAAGTTTTCTTTCCCTTATTCTCTTTTATTTACAGTCTTTACATTTACGATGGGGATTGAAAAGTATTTTTCATAATAATCTAAACACAACGATTTCAATAAACAAGCTTTTATACCAAACATAACGTAAAATGTCTCTTGTGTAGATTGAAGTATATAGAAGAATATATTCAGAGGGATGTCTGAAATACCTGTCTGAAGTGAGCCCAACAGGAACTTAGTTCAGACACATGATGTAGATGGTCTCTGATCATCTAAAGTATTTCAGAAACAGTTCTGAAGGTACTCTAGTAATATCCTTCAGAAGACACTAAGAGAAGTTTGTTTAAAATCAAAAACAATCTTAAGTGTAAGAAAAAGTTTTTTAATTCTAAACTCTTCATATATTCCGCATGTTCTTAAAATAACTCTGATCTTAAGATTGGTTATGTACAATGATCACTTAGCGTGATTGTTTATTTTAAAGATTTCCCAAAATTGTCTTAAATGTCTAAAAACACTATTCAACCCCCCCTTCTAGTGTTGCCTGTGGTTCTAACACTTTTTGTATCCTTGATAAGGTGAAAAGGTTGCTGACCCTACACAGTTGACTTACCAAGAAAGGCTTGTGAAGTTCATTGTAGCTCGTGATGGATAGAGACTTTCCTAGGATAAGTGATGTGACTAACATGTGATTGTTGGTCAATAATCACTGTACAACTGTCTCACCTCATTAGAAGGTGGATAGAAACAGCTGAGGAATTATCTTTTGTAGAAGGATATCTGCAGAAGATGGATTTTTACATACACCGGGATTCTGCAGAAGTTGAGGAGTAGTTTTTTTATTCCAGAAACTAAACAAACTACTGTAATTGTTACAGTTTTATGTTTCTACGGATATAATATGCTATTTTAAGCTTCTCCACATGCTTCTGGGGAACTTTCTAGTTCCAGAAGCAGAAAGATTCATTGATTAATTCAAGAAATCAAGGATTTCAAGTTAATTTTATCTCTAAGAGAAACACAAATCTATCTTCAACAAGAGGTTTTTGTAAAAAATATCAGCAATTTGTAGTTTAGTTTCAATGAATTTTAATTCAATATGATGCTTCTGGACATGATCTCTATGAAATGATGTTTAATGTCAATGTGCTTAGACCTAGAAGTGCTGGATTGGATTCTTGGACAGGTTAATGGCACTAGTATTATCACAAAAGATGGAAATTTTAGGTGTACCTCAAGCAATAGTCCTCCATTTGATGTTTGATCCATAGCATTTGAGAACAGCAGCTTGCAGCTGAAATGTATTCTGCTTCTATGGTGGACAGTGCTATAGTGGGTTGCTTTCTTACAAGACCAAGATATTAATGATTCTCTAAGAATTTGGCAGGCCTCCCACTAGTACTTTTTCTGTCTATTTGTCTCCAGCATAATCAGCATCACAATAACCTGTGAGCTCAAAATCTTCTTCATTCATTTTGTTTCTGAACACCCATTTTGGTCCAATTATGGTATGAATCATTGTGGTTGAGGTACAAGAGTCCAGACCTTGTTTTTCTCAAACTGGTCTAGCTCCTCTTTCACTCCTCTTTCATGGCTTCTACCCATGATTCTTCATCAAGTGCTTCTTCCTACACTTTTTGGCTCAACTTGAGAAATAAGAGCTGTGTCATTTTTATTTCTTAATTGTCTCCTTGTTTTTACTCCTTCTTCAACACTTGCTATCACTTGATCATTGAGGATGATTAGTAACAAGTTTCCAGCTTCTGGGAGGATTCTGCTTCTGACAGTCAGTATCTTCTCCAGAAGCACTTATAGCTTCTGTAAGGTTCTTGCAGCTTCTTCTACAGAACTGTGGTTCTCAGAAGAAATTTTCTTCGCTCACTTTCATCATCAGAATCATTGTTACCAAATGCTTGAGAAGGAGGGTTAGCATCATTAAAAAATAACATGCATGCTTTCTTCTATTGTTTGATTCTTAATATTATAAATTCTATATGCTTTAGAAGTGATGGAGTATCCAAGAAATATGCCTTTTTCAGATTTTGCATCAAATTTCTCAAGGTTATCCTTATTGTTTAATATGAAGCATTCACTCCCAAATATATGAAAATAAGCAATGTTGGGTTTGTAAGGTCCAAGAATCCCCTCAAAGTGGTTTTAATCATGACAACCAAATGAAATGCAACTTAGCATAATTCTGATTCCAAAAGAACTGACCATTTCATTTGAGAATGTGTCCAGAAGCACAGGTTTCATCTTGCAGAAGGACAATATGAGAAGCTTCATTTTTAATGGTTAACAGAAGCAATAAGTTGAAAGAATGACAAAAATGTGAAGGAAACTTGAAATAAAAATGAGTAAATTGAAAGTAACTCATTCAAGCATTCAGAAGCTATCAAGCACTCCTCACAGTTTCCAGAAGAAACAGAAGAAGCATCTCAAGAACTCCAAATGAAATTGTTTTAGAAGGAAGATTCATTTTAGGATGAAATTCTAAGTAGAAAGCAAAAACAGAATTTCATTCTTAAGATATATCAACTGCAGAACATGAAACATGTCACAGAAGCATAAGAATCATCTGGCAGTTGATCAGAAGCAATTCTGCAGAAGGAATGTGTAGTATAGACTCTGCAAGAAGCAGCAAATTAAACCAGAAAGTCTAAAATGAATCTCCTACTGATTTAGCTGAGTAAACACAGTTGAAATACACTTGAAATAATCCAGAAATCATCCTCAGCACATTCACAGAAGCATTGGTGAAGAATGAGCCAGTTTTGCTATCTACAGAAGCAAGTTCTGCAGAAGCATGAAGACCAGTCAACAAGACAGCTGTACCTGTCAGCTTTGCAGCTGTACCGAAAGGGACTTGTCAAAGCATCACAACTGGATCATTTTGACTGCATTTCCAACGGCTACAAGGTTCCTCAACTATAAAAGGAGGTGCTCTCTTCACATGAAACACACCTCTCACTCCAGAAGCATAAAATAATCTCTGCTCTTTCACTGCCAGCTTCTGGAACCTTTTCTCTCTCCTCAAATTCTTTCTAATCTGCTTATACAAGCTGTTGAAGGGGAGTTTTGCTCACTAGGAAATTCTGTTGCTGCTGATTGTAAAATAATGAGTTGTTTGTACTTTACCTTGCTGTTCTGTGCTTCTGTAAGTCAGAGAGATTGGTTTGTTGTAAAATCTCTCGTGAAACTTAGGTGAAGTATTTGGAGAGTTTTAAAGGCTCTGGTGTGATCCTGTGAGTGTTTGGAGTCTGCAGAAGGAAGTTCTGCAGATTTCTGGACCTGGCTTCTACAGAAAGTCCTGCAGCAAGTCAGGGTCTATTTCTGTGAGTTTGGTGATTCTGTAGAAAGCCTGAAGAGGCTGTGGAAAAAGAATACTAGTGGTAGTGTGTACCCAAAGGTTTAACTGATTTGTTAGTGAGAAAAATCCTACAAAGGTAGGGACTGGACGTAGCCTCAGGTTGGAAGAGGTGAACCAGTATAAAAACCTTTGTGTTTTCTTCTTTCCCTTACTTTCTTAACTTCTGCATGTGCACAAAAAGTTTTCAAAACTAATAATACCTAAGTAAGTGGCAACTAAATTGATTCCACCAAAGGAATCCTATTTTCAGCATAATAAGCATTAATACTTACAATTCTACTTGTGGAGATCCATCTTCTAATAAACAGCCAAGAACTTATCTTGAGCAGAATTTTATTAGAAGATAAAATTGCAGAATTTTAAAATCACAATTCAACCCCCCTTCTTGTGATTCAACCATATACTTCAATTGGTATCAGAGCTTGCCTCTAGGGTTGAACTCACTTAACAGTGAGAGAGGAAAAGATCAAGAAATGGCAAACCATGGAGCTGCAATGTTTATTCCAGAAGGATCATCCACAAACAGACCACCAGCTTTCAATGGAAAAGACTATTACTATTGGAAGGATAGAATGAAATTGTTCTTGGAATCCAAGATATTGATCTGGGATATTATAGAAAATGGGAATTACATTCCCACTACAAGAAGAACTAGAGTTCTGGCTCCTTCCACAGAAGGTGAGTCTGAAATTGTTGAAGAAGCACCAAAACCCAAACCTAGAGAAGAATGGACACAAGATGACAAACAAAGGTATCTTCTAAACTCTAAAGCTAAATTTTCTTCTTTGTGCATTAAGTAGAGGTGAATATGATAAAGTAGCTGGCTGCAATACTGCAAAAGAATATGGAATACTTTAAAAATTGCTCATGAAGGAACTGACCAAGTAAAAGAATAAAAATTAACATTTAATTCATCAATATGAAATGTTTAACATTATTGAACATGAAACTATAGATGAAATGTTTAGTAGGTTTACAGTTATTATAAATGATTTAAATCACTTGGTAAAAGTTATTCAAATCAAGAACAAGTCAAAAAATACTTAGAAGTCTCCTAGAATATGGAGACCAAGGTTACAGCAATACAGAGGCAAAATCTAGCTGTACTTAAGCTGGATGAGCTTCTTGGTTCTCTAAAAGTCCATGAACAAGAACTCATGGATGAATTGCCAAGAAAAGACAAGTCAATAGCTCTCAAAGCAAGTACATCCAAAAAAGTGCTTCTGCAGAAGATAAACCTTCAGAAGAGAATCATCATCTTCTGAAAATGATGATGAGTTGGCCTTTATATCTAAAAGAACAAAGGCTGATCAGAAGAAAAGGCAAAGGAAAGAAATTCTTTAATTTCAAAAGGAAGGATCAAAAGGTGAAAATGTCAAAGGACCTATCATCGTTTGAATGCAATAAACCAGGACATATCAGGCAGAATGTCCTCAGCTGAAAGAATCAAGACCATTCCAGAAGAAGAAGCCATGATGGCCACATGGGATGATTCTGACAGTTCTGCAGAAGAAGATGGAATTGAAACTGCAAACCTATGCTTCATGGCTGGAGAAGATGATGAAGAAGAGGTAATTACTTATAACCTTACTGCATATAAAGAACTAGAAGATGCTTTTGAAAATTTGTTATCTGACTCACACACACTTGCACAAAAATGTGCTTTCTTAAAGAACAATAGTTAAATCTAAAGAAGAAAATGACAAACTTAGAGAAGATAATAATAGGTTAATTAAAACCAATCACTGTCTCCAACAATCTCACTCTAAGTTATCTGAACAAGTCAAAACTGTGAGAAACAACTCTGCAGAAGCAGAAAAAACTGCAAGTCTGCAGAAAGAAAATCTGCTTCTGCAGAAGAAAATTGATGAACTTCAAAATGATTTATGTAAATTTGTAAACAACTCACAATTTAAATAAATTAATAGGAAACAGTAGAGAAACCTCTGACAAAAGGTTTAGGATTTAATCAAGACAAGATTACAGAATCACACAAAACAGTTTTTTTCCAGCCAAAAGGAAACCTCCTCATTGTTCTTGGTGTAACAGACTTGGACATTATGACCAAAACTGTTACAGAAGAAAAAGGAGTACCAGAAGAAAGGTATCTAACATCACAGGACCCAAGAAAATTTGGGTACCTAAATCATTGTTGTTTCTGATGTAGGAACAAACAAAAGGGTCCAAGAAGAAAGAGCTATGGTTCTTGGACAGTGGATGCTCCAGACATATGACTGGAAACAGAAGCAAATTCACTCAATACACATGATGGAAGGTGGAACAGTAACATTTGGAGACAACAACAAGGCTCAAATCAAAGGTATTGGAAAGATAGGTATGCAAGGTTCTACCCAAATTAATAATGTATACTATGTGAAAGGGTTAAAACATAATCTTCTTAGCATTAGTCAGTTATGTGACAGTGGCTATGAAGTTATGTTTCAACCTACATTCTGTGAAATTAGAGAATCATCTACTAAAAAGGTATTATTCTCAGGTATCAGAAGCAAGAATCTATATAGCATAAGTCTAGAAGAACTTCCACATCAAACCTGTCTTGCTTCTTTTGAAAATGAAAAATGGATTTGGCATAGAAAAGTAGGTCACTTAACATGAAGTCCATTTCTAAATTATCCAAACTAGAACTTGTCAAAGGATTGCCAAACTAAATTTGATAAAGACAAATTTGTGAAGCATGTGTAAAGGGAAAAAATACCAAATCAAGCTTTCATCCCAAAAATGTAATAACTACAAAAAGACTTTAGAGTTGTTGCATATTGATCTTTTTGGTCCTATAAAACACCTAGTTTGGGAGGAAAAAATATGGGCTTGTAATAGTAGATGATTACTCTAGATTCACATGGGTTTTGTTTTAGCTACTAAGGATGAATCTTTTGAATCTTTCAGAATCTTTCTCAAGAAAGTTGAAAATGAAAGAAACCAAAAGGTAGCTTCTGTAAGAAGTGACCATGGAGGGGAATTTGAAAACTATTTTTTCAAAAACTACTTTGATGAAAATGGAATTTCTCACAACTTCTCTTGTCCTAGGACTCCACAACAAAATGGAGTTGTAGAAAGGAAGAATAGAACCCTTCAGGAAATGGCTAGAACTATGTTAAGTGACAGTGGTATTCAAAAATACTTTTGGGGTGAGGCTGTTTCTACTGCGTTACATACTTAACAGAGTTTCCATCAGAAGCATCCTTAATAAAACTCCATATGAATTATGGAAAGAAAGAAAACCCAACATTGCTTATTTTCATATATTTGGGAGTGAATGCTTCATATTAAACAATAAGGATAACCTTGAGAAATTTGATGCTAAATCTGAAAAAGGATATTTCTTGGTTACTCCATCACCTCTAAAGCATATAGAATTTATTCTTAAAAATCAAAAATAGAAGAAAGCATGCATGTTATTTTAATGATGCTAACCCTCCTTCTCAAGCATGTGGTAAGAATGATTCTGATGATGAAAGTGAGCCAAAGAAAATTTCTTCTGAGAACCACAGCTCTGCAGAAGAAGCTGCAGAACCTACAAAGCTATAGATGCTTCTGGAGAAGATACTGACAGTCAGAAGCAGAATCCTCCCAGAAGCTGGAAACTTGTTGCTAATCATCCTCATGATCAAGTGATAGGAAATGTTGAAGAAGGAGTAAAAACAAGGAGACAATTAAAAATATAAATGACACAACTCTTCTTTCTCAAGTTGAGCCAAAAAGTGTAGAAGAAGCACTTGATGAAGAATCATGGGTTGAAGCCATGAAAGAAGAACTAGACCAGTTTGAGAAAAACAAGGTCTGGACTCTTGTACCTCAACCAAATGATCACCATAATTGGCACAAAATGGGTATTCAGAAACAAAATGAATGAAGAAGGTAAAGTTATCAGAAACAAAGCAAGGTTAGTAGCTCAAGGTTACAACCAACAAGAAGGTATTGATTTTGATGAAACTTTTGCTCCAGTAGTAGATTAGAAGCTATTAGAATCCTTCTTGCTTTTGCTGCATTTAAAAACTTTAACCTTTATCAAATGGATGTGAAAAGTGCTTTTCTAAATGGTTTCATAAGTGAGGAAGTTTATGTACACCAACCTCCTGGTTTTGAAAACAAAAAACATCCTAATCATGTTTTCAAATTAACTAAAGCCTTATATGGATTAAAGCAAGCTCCAAGCTTGGTATGAAGATTAAGAAACTTTCTTCTTAAAAATAATTTTTCAAGAGGACAAATTGACACCACTTTGTTTAGAAAAACTCTAAAAAATGATTTACTCATTGTTCAAATATATGTTGATGATATCATTTTTGGTTCAACAAATTTAAAAATGTGTGAAGAATTCTCTGAATTAATGCAAGGAGAATTTGAAATAAGTCTCATGGGGGAATTGAAGTTCTTCTTAGGACTTCAAATCAGGCAGGAGAAGCATGGGATCTTTATAAATCAAGAAAAGTATACCAAAGATCTTTTAAAGAAATATAAAATGGAAGGATCAAAATCTATGGGGACCCCTATGCATCCTTCTGCAGTTTTAAACCAAGATGAAAATGGGAAACCTGTTTCTGAAAAAGAATATAGAGGGATGATAGGATCTTTACTATACTTGACTGCCAGTAGACCTGACATATTATATTCTGTAAGTTTATGTGCAAGATTTCAGTCTTCTCCAAAAGAATCACATGTTGCAGCTATAAAAAGAATATTTAGATATCTTACTGGAACATCCAATCTTGGACTGTGGTACAAGAAAGGGACAGATTTTGAGCTCACAGGTTATTGTGATGCTGATTATGCTGGAGACAAAATAGACAGAAAAAGTACAAGTGGAAGCTGCCAATTTCTTGGAGAATCATTAATCTCTTGGTCTTGTAAGAAGCAGCCCACTATAGCTTTTTCCACCACAGAAGCAGAATATATTTCAGCTGCAAGCTACTGTTCTCAAATGCTATGGATTAAACATCAAATGGAGGACTATTACTTAAGGTACACTAAAATTCCCATCTTTTGTGATAATACTAGTGCTATTAATTTATCCAAGAATCCAATCCAGCATTCTAGGTCTAAGCACATTGACATTAAACATCATTTCATTAGAGATCATGTCCAGAAGCATGACATTGAACTGAAATTCATTGAAACCAAACTTCAAATTGTTGATATTCTTACAAAACCTCTTGTTGAAGAAAGATTTGTGTTTCTTAGAGATAAAATTAATATGAAATACTTGGTTTCTTGATGTGTGAATAAAATCTGTGTGCTACTGGAACTTGAAAGTTTCACAGAAGCAAATAAAGAAGCATATTTTTCTGCAGAAGCACAAAACTATAACAGTTACAGTGGCGTGTGCAGCTTCTGGAATTTGAAATTAAATTTTCACCTTCTGCAGAATCAAGCCTAAAATAGTTTATGTAAATATTCTCCCTTCTGCAGAACCTTTCTTGAGAAGGTGCATGAAAAAATTCACCTTCTGCAGATTATAGCATAACCTAGTAAATGAAAATCTTAGCTTCTGTAGACATCCTTCTTCAAAGGACAATGTCACAGCTGCTTCTGCTCACCTGCTTATCAGGTGAAATGGCACAACAGTGATTGTTGACTAACAAACATATGTTAGTCACATCACTCATACTAGGAAATGTCACTTTCATTCACAAAGCTCAATGTATTCCATCCATTCTAGGCAAAGTCAAACTACACCAACCTGTAGCCTTTTCATCCTCTATAAGCTACAAAGGAATGAGGAAAGTTGGCTTTTGACTCTAGCGAAAAGCAGGCAGGATAGTTAGTTCATAATTAGGGAAATTTAAAAGCTTATAACCGTTGGACATTAACCAATTTCCTAAAAAACTGTGCGCGTTCCCCTTCCCTCTCTCCTTATCAAATAAGGCAATGACTAGTTGGGTTCTACTATTTAGGATAGTCTCTCAGCTGAAGGAACATCACACTGCCTTGTCCAATCTCAAACCTTTCACATTCCAGCTATACTCTGTTTCTTTTTCATCATCTCACCTTTCTCTGTCTCTGCTTCACATTCCTCTCTCAAAATGAGAATTAAACAAATCGCAATGGAGAAGAAAGACTCCTCCTCCACAGAATCTAATGACTTTGTTGTAATGGGCAATGAAATAGTGTCATATGTTGAACCACAGCAGCATGCTCAGCCCCCCACAATTGAGCCATCTGTTTCTAGCCACTCAACAGAGCAAGTGTCTGCTCCTACTGAACCCACAACAAATGAACCTCAACCTGACCAAACACCCTCTCAACCCTCTACCACACCAGCACCTTCAGCTGACACTACCTCTAAGACACAAACTGCTTCTGTATTATATGTGAGAAGGTCTGAAAGGCGTCGTGCAAGCTCAACCTTCAAAACAATAGGAAATGATCCCAACAGACCAATAGATGTCGACTCTCCCTCTATCACACACACTATAGTTCCTTCCCATAGCCATAAGGACACCAAGTCTGCTGAAAAGAAGAAGGAAATCTCAAGTGAAGGGTTGGAAGAAAGTGAGCCCTCAGAAGGATCACAAGACTCTAACTGTGATCTTTTTCAAGATGAGGAAGTGCTGAAAATCTTCAATGAGAAATGGGAGTGGAAGACTGTCATTCCTGGGAAGATATTTCTCCTTAGAGAAATCAGAAAACGTGGATGGGACATTGGACATTTTGTCCAGAAGCAGGACCGGGGAGACTTCCTTCTAGTGAAGGAGCCAGTATATGAGAGACTAGTGAAAGCTTTCTATGCTTCTGCTAGTCAGTACAGGAGTGATGGCAACTCCTTGGTGGTAGACATTAAAGGATCAACAATTATGGTCACTACTAAGACCATAGATGAAGTACTTGGATGTAGTTCTGTTCAGAATCAATTATATGATGACTGGTTCACTGCTGCTGGTGTAACCAAGGAAGAAGTTAAAAAGAAAGTCCTTCACCATTCCTCCTCCCAGCTTCTGTAAAGCAAGCTTAACCCCATCTGCAGGCTGTTTCACAAGCTGTGCATCTTCTCAATTCTCCCAAGGGCTGGCACTTTTGAAAGAGTTTCTGACACTGACCTTATGGTCATTAAACATCTCCTTATTGGTAAACCCTTTTCCCTTTCTTATTTAATCCTTAGAAGCATGATTTATTCTGCAAATCCCCAAAGGGCATATGCCAGCTTGCCCTGTGGGATGCTTCTAACCAGAATCTTTAGATTAAATAACATTCCTTTAGAAGAAGAACGTTCAAGTGACTCTTGTAGCACATTTGGCAAAATAAATGTGCAAAGAATGTTGATTGGGAAGCCTAAGCCAACACATAATTACTCAAGCCCCAGTGAGGAAGAGGAGGAGAATACGACACCAAGAACCAAAAGGAGGAAGGAAAAAGAGTTCCTGACATTTTCCAGAAAGAGGAAAAGTCAGCCTGCTGGTGCTTCTGAAGAACCATCCAGCAAGAATCTGAGAGCCTCCTCTCCTTCTGTGGAGCTGCCTGTGTCTGCAAAGTCCATCTCAACTTCCTCCATGTCCAGTGATTCCATGTCAGGAGAAGAAGTTGTCTCACAGCCAAAGTCTCCTCTTGCAGAAGCACCATTACCTGAAGACTCTCAAGAAACTATTTGTGCTTCTGCAGAAGGTCTGGCAGCTGACACCCTGGCAAACATGTCTCAAGCTATTCCTGACACTTCTAATCTCCCAAATGTTGATTCTTCATTACCTGTTCAATCTCCTATACCATCAATCCCAGTGGTTGCTGTACCAGAAGCTGAAGAGAAAGAAGAAGAGAAGGTGCAGAAGGAAGCTATTCCATCAGCTCCCTCAGCAAACACTTTTGGAACTGATTTGGTGAATCAGTTCCTTGCTTCTCCTATGCTAGATTCAATTCTACCTGCTGCTGCACCTATCAGAGATAGCATTCCCACAATTTCTTCCAATCTCTCTTCCATGAACACCTTTATACAGAAATTGAGCAATGAGAAACCAGCCGAGGGGCCTGCTCCAAAACCTGATGCTGCTGCTTCTGAATAACCACCAAAGAATGCTTCTCCTTCCAAATCCATGAAGAAGAATATCCAGAAGCTCAAGTCTGACAAGAAGAAACTGTTTTCCAATGTGAACACTCTCCAAAACGCAGTAAATGAAATGATTGAGAGGTTCACACAGCATCAGTTTTGGTTTAATAATTTTGTGCTTCCAGTGATTGCACCTCAGGCCCCAGCTATGCCATTCACACAATTCCAGCCACCACAGAACTTGCTCTAGCCTTCTACCTCCTCAACATCTGACCACTCCTCTCCATCCAAGTGATAGATGATTACTCTGCTTCTTTCCATACAATTCCTTTGAGCTTTTTGATTGATGACAAAGGGGGGGAAGTAGTAGGTAGTAGGTAGTTTAGGTTGATTTTTAGGTGGGCTTTTGACTATGATCAATGATGAATGAAAATGATGAATGCTTTCTGTATAAGTTTCCCTGCTCCACAAAAGTTTCCCTACTACACAATTGTTAAATATGTTGCTGCATCTGTTGGTAAAAAATGAATTTTGCATAAGTTACTCAATGATCATATTGCTGCATTGGAAATGAATTATCAAAATAGCTTCTATAACTTAATAATTGAAATTAAGAATCAGTCTTGAAATTATGTAATCTACAGCAATTATTATTTTCCGAATAAAAGCTAAAATGCAGGGGGAGTTTGGTATTAAAAATCAGAATTATCTAAGTGATACTTGATTGGGTTGTCATCATAAAAAAGGGGGAGATTGTAAGGTCCAAGAATCCCCTCAAAGTGGTTTTAATCATGACAACCAAATCAAATGCAACTTAGCATAATTCTGATTCCAAAAGAACTGACCATTTCATTTGAGAATGTGTCTAGAAGCAACAGGTTTCATCTTGCAGAAGGAAAAATATGAGAAGCTTCATTTTAATGGTTAACAGAAGCAATAAGTTGAAAGAATGACAAATCTGTGAAGGAAAAGGTTGCTGACCCTACACAGTTGACTTACCAAGAAAGGCTTGAAGTTCATTGAAGCTCGTGATGGATAGAGACTTTCCTAGGATAAGTGATGTGACTAACTGATGGGTTTCTGGCAAGCGAACCACAAATCCAGCAGTATAATAGTAAGAAAGAGTATCGTATCCACAAGGAACGGTTATTTATGTAGACCGAAATTGTATTTATCAAGAGAAAGCACAATTTAGAGAGTATGATTGCAGAATGGTAAAAAGAGTAGATAATTAATTGGAATTAGAAAGGTAGAGTTAGAGACACTTTACTTGGATCAGGATTGGATTTCATCTCATCACACCCATTGTGCATATAAAGACTATCTATTATTTTAGGTAATACTCTATAAAATATGTAGACAAACTTTATTGCTAAAGCCCCTACCCAGCGACCTTAACACTCAAGGATAAATTGTGCGGGCTCTCCCAGGCGACAGATTTATCTCGGCTTATTTTGCTCTCTTTTGTTCAGTTTGTAAGAGTTAGACGATAAACGAGGCCTAATGGTAGACGCACCCTTCGCTCCAGTACTGTCACTACCTTATACTCATTAGGAATACGCCCATGTTCGAATCCTGGATTGACAACCCCCTAACTCTTTGCTATCGATTACTAAGTCCTATTTGGCGAATGCTCCCTCACTTAGAGTATTCACACTACCCCTCACTCATTAGTAAACATCCCCTTTCAGCCGTCTAGTAACCGAGTAATCTTATTCAATCAGAGAATGAGTTTCTTCAGAATCCGTTCCCCCATTCTCGTTCCTAATCTAAACTACTTGAGTTAAGACTAGCCTATAACTCTAGACGCAAGCGTGGGAATTAGGAATAAGCACAGAATACGATTACCACCATTATAGATAGGGACTCATTGAAATAATAATATAGAATTTATATACACTCAAGGATAGAATCAATTACATCCAATCCTACTGGAGAGTTAACTACATGAAGTAGCCATACAAACCATTGAAGAAGCTGTCACCATCTTCAATCCTCGTGAAGCGCTCCTCCTCTCCTACTCTAAACTTAGCTTTGATACATAGTCACTGAATTACAATGACTATCTAACTCGCTAACCAACTAACTGTCTAACTCCTTGGACTGACGCAAGAGGTTCCTATTTATAGATTTGGAAAGACAAAGCAAATTTGGGAGGAGATCCTTTTAAAAACGGCAACAGGGACGTGATCTGCGTGTTCTGCGCTTCAAGCTGCGCTACAGCGCAGGTTGTAGCGCAGGTTCCAGAGAGTTGCGCTTCACCTACGCTATAGCGCGGGGTGAAGCACAGCTAGCATCTGCAGCTTCAACTTTCCTCTTTTAAATTGTTGATCTCTCCCCGAGACTGGTTTTCACGCGTTTGTCCTTCCTTGTTTCCCTTTATTTTCTGATATCTTTGTATTCATTGTGCAATCCTTGTTTATTTGGGAAGCTTGTCTGCAATATCTTTGATTGATTGGCTCTATCTCCTCATTAATGATTCAAATCTTCTTCAAATCTTTAATTAATTGTCCTCAATCAATCTCCAATCTTGCATAAATCCTCATCATTTAATGCCATTTAATCTCTGATTTAAATCTTTGCAAGAATCCTGCAAAAATCAGCAATATATCCATTAAAATAGCATCAAATTCTAAACTAGGATTAATAAATACAAATTATTAAATATTAAATAAAAAGGGATAAAAATGGGGAAAAATTACCATTTTATCCTTGATAAGTGAAATAAAATATATACTAATTTATCAACTATTTTTCACTTATCACTAACATGTGATTGTTGGTCAACAATCACTGTACAACTGTCTCACCTGATTAGCAGGTGGATAGAAACAGCTGAGGAATTATCTTTTGCAGAAGGATATCTGTAGAAGATGGATTTTTACATACACCAGATTCTGCAGAAGTTGAGGAGTATGTTTTTTATTCCAGAAACTAAACATACTACTGTAATTGTTACACTTTTATGTTTCTACGGATAAATATGCTATTTTAAGCTTCTCCACATGCTTCTGTGGAACTTTCTAGTTCCAGAAGCAGAAAGATTTCATTGATAATTCAAGAAATCAAGGATTTCAAGTTAATTTTATCTCTAAGAAACACAAATTTATCTTCAACAAGAGGTTTTGTAAAAATATCAGCAATTTGTATTTTAGTTTCAATGAATTTTAATTCAATATCATGCTTCTGGACATGATCTCTTATGAAATGATGTTTAATGTCAATGTGCTTAGACCTAGAATGCTGAATTGGATTCTTGGACAGGTTAATGGCACTAGTATTATCACAAAAGATGGGAATTTTAGTTACCTCAAGCAATAGTCCTCCATTTGATGTTTGATCCATAACATTTGAGAACAGCAGCTTGCAGCTGAAATGTATTCTGCTTCTGTGGTGGACAGTGCTATAGTGGGTTGCTTCTTACAAGACCGAGATATTAATGATTCTCCAAGAAATTGGCAGCTCCCACTAGTACTTTTTCTGTCTATTTTGTCTCCAGCATAATCAGCATCACAATAACCTGTGAGCTCAAAATCTTCTTCATTCATTTTGTTTCTGAACACCCATTTTGTTCCAATTATGGTATGATCATTTGGTTGAGGTACAAGAGTCCAGACCTTGTTTTTCTCAAACTGGTCTAGCTCCTCTTTCATGGCTTTCTACCCATGATTCTTCATCAAGTGCTTCTTCTACACTTTTTGGCTCAAACTTGAGAAAGAAGAGCTGTGTCATTTTATTTCTTAATTGTCTCCTTGTTTTTACTCCTTCTTCAACACTTCCTATCACTTGATCATGAGGATGATTAGTAACAAGTTTCCAGTTTCTGGGAGGATTCTGCTTCTGAACTGTCAGTATCTTCTCCAGAAGCATCTATAGCTTCTGTAGGTTCTGCAGCTTCTTCTACAGAATTGTGGTTCTCAGAAGAAATTTTCTTCGGCTCACTTTCATCATCAGAATCATTCTTACCACATGCTTGAGAAGGAGGGTTAGCAACATTAAAAATAACATGCATGCTTTCTCTATTGTTTGATTCTTAATATTATAAATTCTATATGCTTTAGAAGTGATGGAGTATCCAAGAAATATGCCTTTTTTTTTTCAGATTTTGCATCAAATTTCTCAAGGTTATCCTTATTGTTTAATATGAAGCATTCACTCCCAAATATATGAAAATAAGCAATGTTGGGTTTTGTAAGGTCCAAGAATCCCCTCAAAGTGGTTTTAATCATGACAACCAAATCAATGCAACTTAGCATAATTCTGATTCCAAAAGAACTGACCATTTCATTTGAGAATGTGTCCAGAAGCAACAGGTTTCATATTGCAGAAGGACAAATATGAGAAGCTTCATTTTAATGGTTAACAGAAGCAATAAGTTGAAAGAATGACAAATCTGTGAAGTAAAACTTGAAATAAAAATGAGTAAATTGAAAGTAACTCATTCAAGCATTCAGAAGCTATCAAGCACTCCTCACAGTTTCCAGAAACAAGAAGAAGCATCTCAAGAACTCCAAATGAAATTGTTTTACAAGGAAGATTTCATTTTAGGAGGAAATTCTAAGTAGAAAGCAAAAATAGAATTTCATTCTTAAGATATATCAACTGCAGAACATGAAACATGTCACAGAAGCATAAGAATCATCTGCAGTTAATCAGAAGCAATTCTGCAGAAGGAATGTGTAAGTATAGACTCTGCAGAAGCAGCAAATTAAACCAGAAAGTCTAAAATGAATCTCCTGCTGATTTAGCTAAGTAACACAAGTTAAAATAGACTTGAAATAATCCAGAAATCATCCTCAGCACATTCACAGAAGCATTGGTGAAGAAATGAGCCAGTTTTGCTGTCTACAGAAGCAAGTTCTGCAGAAGCATGAAGACCAGTCAACAAGACAGCTGTACCTGTCAGCTTTTGCAACTCTATCTGAAAGGGACTTGTCAAAGCATCACAGTTGGATCATTTTGACTGCATTCCAACGACTACAAGGCTCCTCAACTATAAAAGGAGGTGCTCTCTTCACCATGAACACACCTCTCACTCCAGAAGCATAAAATAATCTCTGCTCTTTCACTGCCAGCTTCTGGAACCTTTTCTCTCTCCTCAAATTCTTTCTAATCTGCTTATACAAGCTGTTGAGGGGGAGTTTTGCTCACTAGGAAATTTTGCTGCTGCTCTGATTGTAAAATAGTGAGCTGTTTGTACTTTACCTTGCTGTTTCTTGTGCTTCTGTAAGGTCAGAGAGATTGTTTTGTTGTAAATCTCTTTGTGACACATTAGGTGAAGTATTTGGAGAGGTTGTAAAGGCTCTGGTGTGATCCTGTGAGTGTTTGGAGTCTGCAGAAGGAAGTTCTGCAGATTTCTAGACCTGTGCTTCTGCAGAAAGTCTTGCAACAAGTCAGGGTCTATTTCTGTGAGTTTGGTGATTCTGTAGAAATCCTGAAGAGGCTGTGGAAAAAGAATACTAGTGGTAGTGTGTACCCAAAGGTTGTAACTGATTTGTTAGTGAGAAAAATCCTATAGAAGGTAGGGACTGGACGTAGCCTCAGGTTGGAAGAGGTGAACCAGTATAAAAACCTTTGTATTTCTTCTTTCCCTTACTTTCTTAACTTCTGCAAGTGCACAAAAAGTTTTCAAAACTAATAATACCTAAGTAAGTGGCAACTAAATTGATTCCACCAAAGGAATCCTATTTTCAGCATAATAAGCATTAATACTTACAATTCTACTTGTGGAGATCCATCTTCTAATAAATAGCCAAGAACTTATCTTGAGCAGAATTTTATTAGATGATAAAATTGAAGAATTTTAAAAGAATCACAATTCAACCCCTCTTTTATGATTCAACCATTTACTTCAGGGTTTCTTTCTTTCCATAATTCATATGGAGTTTTATTAAGGATGCTTCTGATGGAAACTCTGTTAAGTATGTAACAAGCAGTAGAAACAGCCTCACCCCAAAAGTATTTTGAATTCCACTGTCACTTAACATAGTTCTAGCCATTTCCTGAAGGGTTCTATTCTTCCTTTCTACAACTCCATTTTGTTGTGGAGTCCTAGGACAAGAGAAGTTGTGAGAAATTCCATTTTCATCAAAGTAGTTTTCGAAAAAAATAGTTTTCAAATTCCCCTCCATGGTCACTTCTTACAGAAGCAAACCTTTTAGTTTATTTCATTTTCAACTTTCTTGAGAAAGATTCAAAAGATTCATCCTTAGTAGCTAGAAACAAAACCCATGTGTATCTAGAGTAATCATCTACTATCACAAGCCCATATTTCTTTCCTCCCAAACTAGGTGTTTTAGTAGGACCAAAAAGATCAACATTGCAGCAACTCTAAAGTTCTTTTTGTAGTTATTACATTTTGGGATGAAAACTTGATTGGTATGTTTTCCCTTTACACATGCTTCACAAATTTTGTCTTTATCAAATTTTTAGCTTTTGCAATTTTTGACAAGTTCTAGTTTGGATAATTTAGAAATGGACTTCATGTTTAAGTGACCTATTTTTATATGCCAAATCCATTTTTCATTTTCAAAAGAAGCAAGACAGGTTTGATGTGGAAGTTCTTCTAGACATATGCTATATAGATTCTTGCTTCTGACACCTGAGAATAATACCTTTTTAGTAGATGATTCTCTAATCTCACAGAATGTAGGTTGAAACATAACTTCATAGCCACTGTCACATAACTGACAAATGCTAAGAATATTATGTTTTAACCCTTTCACATAGTATACATTATTAATTTGGGTAGAACCTTGCATACCTATCTTTCCATTACCTTTGATTTGAGCCTTGTTGTTGTCTCCAAATGTTACTGTTCCACCTTCCATCATGTGCAGTTGAGTGAATTTGCTTCTATTTCCAGTCATATGTCTGGAGCATCCACTGTCCAAGAACCATAGCTCTTTCTTTTTTGACCGTTTTGTTTGTTCCTACATCAGAGGACAACAATGCTTTAGGTACCTAAATTTTCTTGGGTTCTATGATGTTAGGATACCTTTCTTCTGGTACTCCTTTTTCTTCTATAACAGTTTTGGTCATAATGTCCAAGCTTGTTACACCAAGAACAATGAAGAGGTTTCCTGTTGGCTGGAACAAAAACTGTTTGTGTGATTTGAAAACTTGTCTTGATTAAATCCTAAACCTCTTTTGTCAGAAATTTCTCTATTGTTTCCTATTAATTTATTCAAATTGTGAGTGCTGTTTACAAATTTACACAAATCATTTTGAAGTTCATCAATTTTCTTCTGCAGAAGCAGATTTTCTTTCTGCAGACTTGCAGTTTTTTCTGCTTCTGCCAGAGTTGTTTCTCACAGTTTTGATTTGTTCAGATAACTTAGAGTGAGATTGTTGGAGACTGTGATTGGTTTTAATTAACCTATTATTACCTTATCTAAGTTTGTCATTTTCTTCTTTAGATTTAACTAATTGTTCTTTAAGAAGAGCACATTTTTGTGCAAGTGTGTGTGAGTCAGATAATAAATTTTCAAAGCATCTTCTAGTTCTTTATATGTAGTAGGGTTATAAGTAATTACCTCTTCTTCTTCATCATCTTCTCCAGCCATGAAGCACAGGTTTGCAGTTTCAATTTCATCTTCTTCTTCTACAAAACTGTCAGAATCATCCCATGTGGCCATCATGGCTTTCTTCTTCTGGAATGGTCTTGATTCTTTCAGCTGAGGACATTCTGCCCTGATATGTCCTGGTTTATTGCATTCATAACAAATGATAGGTCCTTTGACATTTTCACCTTTTGATCCTTCCTTTTTGAGATTGAAGAATTTCTTTCCTTTGCCTTTTCTTCTGATCAACCTTTGAATTCTTTTAGATATAAAGGCCAACTCATCATCATTTTCAGAAGATGATGATTCTTCTTCTGAAGGTTTATCTTATGTAGAAGTACTTCTTTTGGATGTGCTTGCTTTGAGAGCTATTGACTTGTCTTTTCTTGGCAATTCATCCATGAGTTCTTGTTCATGGACTTTTAGAGAACCAAGAAGCTCATCCAGCTTGAGTACAGCTAGATCTTTTGCCTCTTGTATTGCTGTAACTTTTGGTCTCCATATTCTAGGAAGACTTCTAAGTATTTTTCTGACTTGTTCTTGATTTGAATAACTTTTACCAAGTGATTTCAAGTGATTTATAATAACTGTAAACCTACTAAACATTTCATCTATAGTTTCATGTTCAATCATGTTAAACATTTCATATTGATGGATTAGAATGTTAATTTTTTATTCTTTTACTTGGTCAGTTCCTTCATGAGCAATTTTTAAAGTATTCCATATGTCTTTTGCATTATTGCAGACATCTACTTTATCATATTCACCTCTACTTAATGCACAAAGAAGAAAGAATTTAGCTTTAGAGTTTAGAAGATACCTTTGTTTCTCATCTTGTGTCCATTCTTCTCTAGGTTTGGGTTTTTGTGCTTCTTCAACAATTTCAGACTCACCTTCTGTGGAAGGAGATAGAACTCTAGTTCTTCTTGTAATGGGAATGTAATTACCATTTTCTATAATATCCCATAGATCAATATCTTGGGATTCCAAGAACAATTTCATTCTATCCTTCCAATAGTAATAGTATTTTCCATTGAAAGCTGGTGGTCTGTTTGTGGATGATCCTTCTGGAATAAACATTGCAGCTCCATGGTTTGCCATTTCCTTGATCTTTTCCTCTCCCGCGGTTAAGTGAGTTCAACCCTAGAGGCAAGCTTTGACACCAATTGAAGTAAATGGTTGAATCACAAGAAGGGGGGTTGAATTGTGATCCCTTTTAAAATTCTGCAATTTAGCTTCTAATAAATTTTCTGCTCAAGAACATTTCTTGGCTTGTTATTAGAAGGTAGATCACCACAAGTTGAATTGTTAGTTGGTATGCTTAGTATGCAGAAAATAAGATTCCTTTAGTGGAATCAATTTAGTTAACACTTACTTAGGTATTAAGTAGTTTTAAAAATCTTTTATGTTCATGCAATAATTAAGAGTGTAAGGAAGAGAAGAGAACACAAGGATTTTATACTGGTTCACCTCTTCCAACCAGAGGCTACGTCTAGTCCCTACCTCAAGTAGGATTTTCTCACTAACAAATTCAGTTACAACCTCTTGGGTACTCACTACCACTAGTATTCTTTTTCTCAGCCTCTTCAGGCTCTCAACAGAATCACTAACTCACAGAAACAGACCTTTACTTACTGCAGCTCCTTCTGCTGAAGCTCAGATACAGTAGAAATCTGCAGAACTTCCTTCTACAAACTCTGAATTTTCACAAGCTCACACCTGAGCCTTACAACCTCTCCAAATACTTCACCCTATTTGTCACGGGAGATTTTACAACATGCAAATCTCCCTGACCTTTCAATAACACACAAACAGAAAAGGTAAAGTACAAAAAGCTCACTATATTACAATCAGAGTTGCAGCAGAATATTCCAGTGAGCAAAACTCCCCCTCAATAACTTGTAGAAGCAGAATGTAACGAATATGAGGAGAGAGAAGAAGTTCCAGAAGCTGGATATTTGAAACAGGGCCTGATTTATGCTTCTGAAGAGAGAGGTGTATCCCATTGTGAAGAGAGCACTTCCTTTTATAGGTGAGGAGTCTTGTAGCCGTTGGAATGCACCCAAAATGGTCCAGCTGTGTTGCTGTGATAAGTCTCTTTCAAGTACAACTGCAAAAGCTGACAGGTACAGCTGGCTGTTTGACTGGTTTCTTGCTTCTGCAGAACCAGCTTCTGCAGACAGCAAAACTGGCTCATTTCTTCACCCTTCCTTCTGTGAACATGTTGAGGATGATTTCTGGATAATTCCAAGTGTATTTCAACTTGTGTTACTCAGCCAATTTAATAAGGAATTTATTTAAGGATCATTGAGAAATTTGTTGCTTCTGCAGAACTCATTTTTACATATTCCTTCTGCAGGATTGTTTCTGGTCAACTGCAGATGATCCTTATGCTTTTGTGACATGTTCCATGTTCTGTATTTGATATCTTCTGAGAATGAATCATTTGATGTCTTCTGAGAGTTTCTTCCTTAAAAGTGAATCTCTCTTCTAAAACAATTTCATTAAGAACTATTAAATTGCTTCCTCATGCTTCTGGAGTCTGTAAAGTATGTTTGTCAGCTTCTGGAAGCTTTTCATATTTGTCCTTCACAGATTTGTCATTCCTATAATTTATAGCTTCTGTTAATAAAATTAAGGAAGCTTTTCATATTTGTCCTTCTGCAGAATAATACATGTTGCTTCTGGACACATTCTCAAATGAAATAGTTAGTCTTTTTAGAATCAGAATTATGTTAAGTTGCATTTGATTTGGTTGTCATAATTAAAACCACTTTGAAGGGATTCTTGGACCTTATAGAAATACCAACATATAGCATATTAAAGCCTAAGATCTTAGCTTTCCATTGCCACTGGAATCACCAAAAGCGTCTACCTATAGCTCCAAATATCATCAAAATAAGATAGGTAGGTTAGTAGGCTTAAAATATGAAATTAAACAACAATTACAATTAAAGCCCAAATAAGCCCAATTAGGTAAATCCCAATTAAAACAATGGATTTAATCATGAAAACAGTCCAATATAGCTAAGATTAAAGATACTAGGTGTTAATAAAAATATGCTCATCACCTATATTACTAAACAAAAATTACTCTAGTTGATTAATTGAAGTAATAATTGAATTATTTCTCAAATATGGAGATTAATAATCTATTAAATATAGAAATAATTCAATTATTCTTCAAACAAAAGGTTCAATAATCAATTACAAGAAGAAATAATTGATTACCCAAGTTAATTATGTCAGTTTTGAGTTAGTTATATAACTATTATGAACATATGTAACTTCTTTAATGGACTCCCTTATCTCTTAGATCACTATAAAACCTTTTCTAACTTCAAAATTGAAAATGAAATAAAATGTTTACATTTTCAAAAGAGAGAACTCAATTTTTTAAAGAAATTTGTAGAAATAAAATGTTCTATACTCTAAGAAGTAGAGAGATTGTGACACATTTCTACCCCAAACTCTTATACATTTAATAAATCGACATATAGAAAAGGTAATGTCCCACAACGGGTAAAAAGGTCCACATAACTCTTCATTAAAAACCTCATTGTTTCAAAAACAACTCAATTAAAATAAAAATAGAACTCAAATGTATTCAAAATACTCAAGCAACGGAATCTCCAGAATAGAAATAACAAACATCCTGCTTGCCGTGTAAGGCATTTAAAAACGTTTACAAAATCCTTCCTAACTAGAAACATAAAGAAAAGAACCCCCAATAATATGCCCTAATTTCACATGTACCAGAGCAACACCCCTTTTAATCAAAACTCGACACCAGTCGTGTCATCATCATCGCCTATAAAATTAACCACAGTGTAACGATGAGGAAAAGAATACTACTCATACATACACATAGGAGGCTACCCTATCCTCACCCACATATAATCAATATCATCATTAACCACACCACATACCCAAACAACAAGTAATTCATCAAATAACAATCATCTATAAACTCACTTAACAACTCATCGATATCATCATATAAATCTCACAACATCATTCACCAAAGGAAGCATATACTCTATTCTCAACACAATATACTCATTTCATCATTATACTCATAGCAACATCATAAACTCAATTACATCCTCATATATAACACAGATTCATCCATCATCATATATCTCATTTCATCATCATTTATAACACATATTTATCCATCATCATATACACCAAAACTCATCAACATCGTCAATCTCATCATCCTCATCAATACTCTCCCGAGTTGCACTTCGCCCCACTCTAGGCTTGTGCTCCTCGGTACAACTCTCCCAAGTCGCACTCGCCCCTCTCTAGGCTTGTGCTCCTCGGTACAAACTCTCCCAAGTCGCACTCGCCCCTCTCTAGGCTTATGCTCCTCGGTACAAACTCTCCCAAGTTGCACTCGCCTTTCTCTAGGCTTATGCATCTTGAGTACAATCACCTCCCTAAGTTACACGCTACCCCTCACTGGGCATTGTGCACCTTGAGTACAATCACCTCCCCAAGTTACACGCTACCCATCACTGGGCATTTGTGCACCTTGAGTACAATCACCTCCCTGGGTTACACTCGCCTCTCACTAGGCTCGTGTACCCCAAGTACAACATCATATATGTTCAAACATCACCATTATCATAAAATTAATTATATCATCATCATCATCATCATTATTATTATCATAACATCATCATAACATCCTCATAGTAATTCGTCATAAACATCTTTAATCATCATCATCATAATCATTACAAAGCATCACAAAGCATCATCAATCATTATCATCACAATCATTATAAGGCATCATCAAACATCATCATCCTAATCATTATAAAGCATCACAAAGCATCATCATACACTCAATACATCAATACCTCATCATTATCATCATACATCGCAGTAGTATAAACATCTATCATCAAGGACATAATCATATCTTCATAGTCACACCACAATCATCACATAAACAACACTCTCATACACAATTTGACCTTGTAATCGAATACCCAACAACTGTAATCGATTACCAGAGGCGATTCCTCAATTTTGGAGTCTTCAAGTTTTAAGCTTAATGACCTTGATGCACTAATTTGGAAATATCTATAGTTCTAGGTGTCCAATTAAGATAATTCTACTTCTATTAGAAAGTTAAGATCCGGGGCTTCAGTTTGATATATTATATGATAGGGTTCCGAGTTCATTTGCACCCCTAACAGACACATTCTTTTCCAGGTGAGAAAGTTGTCAAACATGGTAATCGATTACCAAACATCTGTAATCGATTACCAACAACTCAACTCTCTGGTAATCGATTAGAGACCCCTTGTAATCGATTACCAGCAACCCAAACTCACCCAACGCTGCCCAGAAAACCCTGTAATCGACTCCGTAATCGATTACCGGCGACTCGAGAACGCTATTCTTGCGATTTTTTACCCCTTTTAAACCCTTTTATTCATCCTCTAATCATTCCTCTTTGTTAAAACACAATCATACTCGTTTATATTCATCAAACTCATCAATCTTTAACAGTTTTACACAGATTTCCCTCAAAACCCCAAATCATCAAACCCTCATTAACCCCTTTTCACTATTCTCATTATTCTCATTCAATCCATTCAAGATTCATCAATTCAATCATCAAATCAACAGTTTTCATTATACATTCTCATTATAACATATATTAATACGAATTTAAAGTCTTAAGTTACTACTCAAGCACCCCTACATGCACATACAAGCAGCACCCTCTCCCCCACCGTACCTTGGAGTGAAGATCGAGCAACAAAAATTCTTGATTCTTGATTAACCTCCTCTTGAGTAGTTGTTTCTCCCCTCCTTGGCGCTTCGCTCTCTGACGATTTAAAAAATAAGGATTAGGGTGAATTGGTACCCTCTCCATATTTAAATACTTAAATGCTTAATGGGCTTGGGCCCTCCCTCTACCTACTACTCCTATTTATTATTCTTATTATTTTATTAAATACCCTTACTCATAAAATATCCTAATTTTACTAAGATTATTATTTATTTATTTTACTTTATCAAATTTTATTTTATAAAATTTGGGATGTTACAACTCCCCCCTCCATAAAAGAAAATTCGTCCTTGAATTTTCCTGAGATGAATAACTCTGGAAAAGACTCCTCTCAACAAGTCGATCAAAGACAACTGCTTCACCAGAACAGTCCAATAGGACATGGTTGGAAGATAGTCAGTCCATACCAAGAATAATATCTAGTTGACTTAAAGGCAAACAATTAAATCAACTAAGAATTTTCTACCATCATTAACATGAATAGAACAATTTAAGCACACATCAGAAGTAGAAACTAACCCACTAGCTGGCGTTTCCACACTCAACAAAAAAGGCAAAGAAGAGACAGGCAAGTTTAATTTAGACACACAGCATGTGAGGTAAAAGAGTGCGTCGCACCAGAATCAAACAACACAATTAAAGGAGTTTCCCGCAATGAAACTAGTACCTTAGATCAAGTCTTCGGATTGAGCAGCTTCAGTACCACTCAAGGTAAAGACTCTCCCAGTAGCTTTAGGTTTACTGGCACTTCCACTTGTATCTCCATTTGTTGTTGCAACTCCTCTCTTCTTTTGAGGACAGTCACGAGAAATGTGTCCTTTCTCTTTACATATAAAGCAGGTGACCTCTGTATCTTCACATTGATTTTCTCGATGTCCTTCCTTTCCGCATTTAAAACATGTATTAGGTGCGGTAGATCCCACGCTTCCTCCCTTGAGCGCTTGACCAGCAGCCGGAGCGTAACTCTTCTTCTGTACCAAACCCCCGTTGCCACCTCCGAACTTGGAGTCTCCCATTGCACGAGAATACGGCTCACTCTTGCAAGCAGATTCAGACTTGTTCTGGTTCCTGATAGGTCCTCCATTCTTGTAATGCGCAACTCTAGCCCGGTTGTCTTCATCATAAATTCTGCACTTGTTGACCAGCTCGTGAAAACGCGTTATCCCTTGGTAGTTGAACACTTGCTTGATCTCCGGACAAAGACCACTGAGAAACTTAACGTACTTTGACTCTTCATTAGCAGATCCCTCATAAGTAGGACAGAATCGTACTAGTGCTTCAAACTTGGATGCGTAGTCTGCCACGGTACCATCCCCTTGCTTCAAATCAAGGAACTCTATTTGCTTCTTGTTACGAACATCATGTGGAAAGTACTTCTCAAGGAACAACCTTTTGAAGTTGTCCCAGCTCAACGCGGTGCCCTCATCGATCATCCTCTGACAGGTGTTCTGCCACCAGAATCCGACATCCCCTGATAGCATGAATGCTGCTAAGGTATCTTTTATAGCATCGGGCAGTCCATCGCTCTAAAGATTTTCTCGATCTCGTATATCCAATCGGTAGCTCCATCAGGGTCGTAACCCCCACGAAAGGTAGGTGGATGGTTCCTCTGGAACCGAGCAAGCCAATCCACCTGATGATGTTGGTTGAGGTTGCCAACATCCTGTTCCATAGCCATTAAGTCATCAGCCATCGCTCGATCATTCCTACCCCCAGCCATTACTTTTCTGATTCACACAAAGGTAAATAAGTCACACAATTAATTTGATCAAAACAAACAGTATAATTCAAGCAATCAATCATCACATGCACATTACAGAAGCACAATAAACTCATAACTCAAGGCCGGTGAACCGACCTGTTCTGATACCAACTAATGTGACACCCTTCTACCCCAAACTCTTATACATTTAATAAATCGACATATAGAAAAGGTAATGTCCCACAACGGGTAAAAGGTTCACATAACTCTGCATTAAAAACCTCATTGTTTAAAAAACAACTCAATTAAAATAAAAATAGAACTCAAATGTATTCAAAATACTCAAGCAGCAGAATCTCCAGAATAGAAATAACAAAACATCCTGCTTGTCGTGTAAGGCATTTAAAAACGTTTACAAAATCCTTCCTAACTAGAAACATAAAGAAAAGAACCCCCAATAATATGCCCTGATGTCACATGTACCAGAGCAACACCCCCTTTAATCAAAACTCAACACCAGTCGTGTCATCATCATCACCTGTAAAATTAACCACAGTGTAACGGTGAGGAAAAGAATACTACTCATACATACACATAGGAGGCTACTATATCCTCACCCACATATAATCAATATCATCATTAACCAGACCACATACCCAAACAACAAGTAATTCATCAAATAACAATCATCTATAAACTCACTTAACAACTCATCGATATCATCATATAAATCTCACAACATCATTCACCAAAGGAAGCACATACTCTATTCTCAATACAATATACTCATTTCATCATTATACTCATAGCAACATCATAAACTCAATTACATCCTCATATATAACACAGATTCATCCATCATCATATATCTCATTTCATCATCATTTATAACACATATTTATCCATCATCATATACACCAAAACTCATCAACATCGTCAATCTCATCATCCTCATCAATACTCTCCCGAGTTGCACTTCGCCCCACTCTAGGCTTGTGCTCCTCGGTACAAACTCTCCCAAGTCGCACTCGCCCCTCTCTAGGCTTGTGCTCCTCAGTACAAACTCTCCCAAGTCGCACTCGCCCCTCTCTAGGCTTATGCTCCTCGGTACAAACTCTCCCAAGTTGCACTCGCCTTTCTCTAGGCTTATGCTCCTCGGTACAATCACCTCCCCGAGTACACTCGCCTCTCACTAGGCTTATGCATCTCGAGTACAATCACCTCCCCAAGTTACACGCTACCCCTCACTGGGCATTGTGCACTTTGAGTACAATAACCTCTCCAAGTTACACGCTACCCCTCACTGGGCATTTGTGCACCTTGAGTACAATCACCTCCCTGGGTTACACTCGCCTCTCACTAGGCTCGTGTACCCCAAGTACAACATCATACATGTTCAAACATCACCATCATCATAAAATTAATTATATCATCATCATCATCATTATTATTATCATAACATCATCATAACATCCTCATAGTAATTCTTCATAAACATCTTTAATCATCATCATAAATAATCCTTATAAAGCATCCTCAAATATCATCAATCGTCATCGTCATAATCATTACAAAGCATCACAAAGCATCATCAATCATCATCATCACAATCATTATAAGGCATCATCAAACATCATCAATCATCATCATCCTAATCATTATAAAGCATCACAAAGCATCACCATACACTCAATACATCAATACCTCATCATTATCATCATACATCGCAGTAGTATAAACATCTATCATCAAGGACATAATCATATCTTCATAGTTACACCACAATCATCACATAAACAACACTCTCATACACAATTTGACCTGGTAATCGATTACCCAACAACTTTAATCGATTACCAGAGGAGATTCCTCAATTTTGGAGTCTTCAAGTTTTAAGCTTAATGACCTTGGTGCACTAATTTGGAAATATCTATAGTTCTAGGTGTCCAATTAAGATAATTCTACTTCTATTAGAAATTTAAGATCCGAGGCTTCAGTTTGATATATTATATTATAGGGTTCCGAGTTCATTTGCACCCCTAACAGACGCATTCTTTTCCAGGCGAGAAAGCTATCAAACCTCGTAATCGATTACCAAACATCTGTAATTGATTACCAGCAACTCAACTCTCTGGTAATCGATTAGAGACCCCTTGTAATCGATTACCAGCAACCCAAACTCACCCAACGCTGCCCAGAAAACCCTGTAATCGATTACGGACTGCTGTAATCGATTACCGGCGACTCGAGAACGCTATTCTTGCGATTTTTACCCCTTTTAAACCCTTTTATTCATCCTTTAATCATTCCTCTTTGTTAAAACATC
This sequence comes from Sesbania bispinosa, assembly GCA_026901365.1. NCBI lineage: Eukaryota > Viridiplantae > Streptophyta > Magnoliopsida > Fabales > Fabaceae > Sesbania > Sesbania bispinosa. The sequence goes on along the minus strand of QLOH01000643.1, from coordinate 469,533 downwards.
AATCATACTCGTTTATATTCATCAAACTCATCAAAACCATCAATCTTTAACAGTTTTACCCTCAAAACCCCAAATCATCAAACCCTCATTAACCCCTTTTCACTATTCTCATTATTCTCATTCAATCCATTCAAGATTCATCAAGATTCATCAATTCAATCATCAAATCAACAGTTTTCATTATACATTCTCATTAATTATAACTATATTAATACGAATTTAAAGTCTTAAGTTACTACTCAAGCACCCCTACATGCACATACAAGCAGCACCCTCTCCCCCACCGTACCTTGGAGTGAAGATCGAGCAACAAAAATTCTTGATTCTTGATTAACCTCCTCTTGAGTAGTTGTTTCTCCCCTCCTTGCCGCTTCGCTCTCTGACGATTTGAAAAATAAGGATTAGGGTGAATTGGTACCCTCTCCCTATTTAAATACTTAAATGCTTAATGGGCTTGGGCCCTCCCTCAATCTACTAATCCTATTTATTATTCTTATTATTTTATTAAATACCCTTACTCATAAAATATCCTAATTTTACTAAGATTATTATTTATTTATTTTACTTTATCAAATTTTATTTTATAAAATTTGGGATGTTACTGAGATCATTGTGCTCAATTGTTCATATCTAAAATTAGGGACTGTAACCCTTGTTTTCTTTTGTATTCTTCTTAATTTATGTGTAAAGATTGTGGGGGTGAGGTATCTCTCAGAGGTTTCTTGCAATAAGGGCATATTGTAAGATATTAATATTAAAATATATTAAAATAAATTAATATTTAAATTATAGACATAAATATTTAAATTACATAAAAATATATGTTTTAGATTAAAATATATTGATACTTAAAATAAAAATATATATAAATATACATCATATGAAAATAAATTTTAATTTATTTTAATATATTTGGTTGAGATTTTAACACTTTTGTAATTCTTCAAAATCTTTATCTTCATGCTCTGCATTATCAGCACTCTTTGACACACCACAACGACACTCCTCTTAGCTCATTGACTCCATTCATCCATGGTAGAAAACCAATGTCCATCGCTTCAAAACTGCGCCACTAGCTATGACAGTGGTTAATGATTTTAATCACCAACCCAATGAGCCAATACCCCAAGTTGGTAGCGATTCTATTGTTCATCATTCATCAGGTTGTTATTCTACTTATTCTTTATTTGGCATTGGAGATGGTCAATGATTGGTTGAAGACTCATCCTAAAGTGGACGCATTATATCATCATCATATCATCATATCATATATATATATATATATATATATATATAAAAAGGAAGGAAGAAGGGATATATTTGTAAACTCAACTTTCCATCTAAAATAAGGACATTTAAGTTAATTATTAATTCAAAGTATTTTTCTTTAATTTGAGAGATTTGAGTGGTGTGTTTTAATTAATTGACTCTCCACTCACTACAATTTAAAGCTCACTTATTCTCTCTCCTCCAATATCTATGAGCATATATTAATATAAAAAAAAAACTTACTAAAAATTTAATTATAGGCAAAAATATATGACATGAAAATAAACATCTTACATAAAAGCTCATAATTATCTAAATTTAAAGTACATTTTAATTGAGCTTTTTAATATAATTTTGAGTTGATTGTAAATATTTTTATTGTCTTTAGTTTTAAAAAGTATTAAAAATAACTAATGAATAAAAATAAATAACTTTCTAAAATTGAATTATTTTTTATCTATAGAAATTTCATTTTTAATATTTCTTATAATATTTGTTCATACATTACAAGGGAGTAAATCTTTATATTCAATTTATTAATCTTTAATTGTTAATTATGAAAACACATCACATGAAAATAAACATGTTAATTGAAAGCCCATAATTATTTAAATTTAAGTACAATTTAATTGATATATATAAAAAGGAAGAAACAAGGGTATATTTATAAACTCAACTTTCCCATCTAAAATAAGGACATTTAAGTTAATTATTAATTCAAAGTATTTTTCTTTAATTTGAGAGATTTGAATGGTGTGTTTTAATTAATTGACTCTCCACTCACTACAATTTAAAGCTCACTTATTCTCTCTCCTCCAATTTCTATGAGCATACATTAATATAAAAAAAAACTTACTAATAATTTAATTATAGACAAAAATATATGCATGAAAATAAACATCTTACATAAAAGCTCATAATTATCTAAATTTAAAGTACATTTTAATTGAACTTTTTAATATAGCTTTGAGTTGATTGTAAATATTTTTTATTGTCTTTAGTTATAAAAAGTATTAAAAATAACTAATGAATAAAATTAAATAACTTTCTAAAATTGAATTATTTTTGATCTATAGAAATTTCATTTTTAATATTTCTTATAATATCTGTTCATACATTAAAAGGGAGTAAATCTTTATATTCAGTTTATTAATGTTTAATTGTTAATTATGAAAACACATCACATGAAAATAAACATGTTAATTGAAATTCCATAATTATTTAAATTTAAGTACAATTTAATTGAATTTTTAAAGTAATTTTGAGTTGATTGTAAATATTTTTTTTATCATCTTTAGTTATAAAAATATTAAAAATAACTAATGAATAAAAATAAATAACTTTCTTAAATTGAATTTTATTATCGATAGAAATTTCCTTTTTAATCTTTCTTATAATATTTGATCATACATTACAAGGGAGTAAATCTTTATGTTCATATATTTTAATTCAGATACATATGTTTTGAAAGCAATATTCAAATAAAAAACATTGGAGGAAACTTTTTTATCCTAAGATCATACCTAATTCCATGTATTGAAAGACCGTTGTTTAAATTTAAATGTAGATTAATTGTCTCCAATTGTTATTTTATATAAAATGACAATAACTAATAATAAATAAATACAAGTATAAGAAAATTAATATTTAAATTAATAGATGAATGATGTTAAAATAAAAAAATATTAAAATTTGTTTTGATTATGCCTATATGAAAAATTATTATTTCTTTTTCTAAACTTATAATGTGCGCATTACAATACAAGAATGAACATTTTACATAAAAGCTCATAATTATCTAAATTTAAAGTACACTTTAAATGAATTTTTAATATAAAACATTTTACTCTTATTTTATTGCTTTTAGTTGTAAAAATATTTAAAAAAGGAAGGAACAAGGGGTATATTTGTAAACTCAACTTTCCCATATAAAATAAGGACATTTAAGTTAATTATTAATTCAAAGTATTTTTCTTTAATTTGAGAGATTTGAGTGGTGTGTTTTAATTAATTGACTCTCCACTCACTACAATTTAAAGCTCACTTATTCTCTCTCCTCCAATTTCTATGAACATACATTAATATAAAAAAAACTTACTAATAATTTAATTATAGACAATATATGACATGAAAATAAACATCCTACATAAAAGCTCATAATTATCTAAATTTAAAGTTCATTTTAATTGAACTTTTTAATATAATTTTGAGTTGATTGTAAATATTTTTTATTGTCTTTAGTTATAAAAAGTATTAAAAATAACTAATGAATAAAAATAAATAACTTTCTAAAATTGAATTATTTTTTATTGATAGAAATTTCTTTTTAAATATTTCTTATAATATTTGTTCATACATTACAAGGGAGTAAATCTTTATATTCAATTTATTAATGTTTAATTGTTAATTATGAAAACACATCACATGAAAATAAACATGTTAATTGAAAGCCCATAATTATTTAAATTTAAGTACAATTTAATTGAATTTTTAAAGTAATTTTGAGTTGATTGTAAATATTTTTTTATCATCTTTAGTTATAAAAATATTAAAAATAACTAATGAATAAAAATAAATAACTTTCTTAAATTGAATTTTATTATCGATAGAAATTTCCTTTTTAATCTTTCTTGTAATATTTGATCATACATTACAAGGAGTAAATCTTTATGTTCATATATTATAATTCAGATACATATGTTTTGAAAGCAATATTCAAATAAAAACATTGGAGGAAACTTTTTTATCCTAAGATCACCCCTAACTCCATGTATTGAAATACCGTTGTTTAAATTTAAATGTAGATTAATTGTTTCCAATTGTTATTTTATATAAAATTACAATAAGTAATAATAAATAAATACAAGTGTAAGAAAATTAATATTTAAATTAATAGATGAATGATGTTAAAATAAAATAAATATTAAAATTTGTTTTGATTATGTCTATATGAAAAATTATTATTTCTTTTTCTAAACTTATAATGTGCGCATATACTATACAAGAATGAGCATTTTACATAAAAGCTCATAATTATCTAAATTTAAAGTACACTTTAAATGAATTTTTAATATAAAACATTTTACTTTTATTTTATTGCTTTTAGTTGTAAAAATATTTAAAAAAGGAAGGAACAAGGGGTATATTTGTAAACTCAACTTTCCCATCTAAAATAAGGAAATTTAAGTTAATTATTAATTCAAAGTATTTTTCTTTAATTTGAGAGATTTGAGTGGTGTGTTTTAATTAATTGACTCTCCACTCACTACAATTTAAAGCTCACTTATTCTCTCTCCTCCAATTTCTACGAGCATACATTAATATAAAAAAAACTTACTAAAAATTTAATTGTAGACAAAAATATATGACATGAAAATAAACATCTTACATAAAAGCTCATAATTATCTAAATTTAAAGTACATTTTAATTGAACTTTTTAATATAATTTTGAGTTGATTGTAAATATTTTTTATTGTCTTTAGTTATAAAAAGTATTAAAAATAACTAATGAATAAAAATAAATAATTTTCTAAAATTGAATTATTTTTTATCGATAGAAATTTCTTTTTTAATATTTCTTATAATATTTGTTCATACATTACAAGGGAGTAAATCTTTATATTCAATTTATTAATTTTTAATTGTTAATTATGAAAACACATCACATGAAAATAAACATGTTAATTGAAAGCCCATAATTATTTAAATTTAAGTACAATTTAATTGAATTTTTAAAGTAATTTTGAGTTGATTGTAAATATTTTTTTTATCATGTTTAGTTATAAAAATATTAAAAATAACTAATGAATAAAAATAAATAACTTTCTTAAATTGAATTTTATTATCGATAGAAATTTCCTTTTTAATCTTTCTTATAATATTTGATCATACATTACAAGGGAGTAAATCTTTATGTTCATATATTATGATTCAGATACATATGTTTTGAAAGCAATATTCAAATAAAAAAACATTGGAGGAAACTTTTTTATCCTAAGATCACCCCTAATTCCATGTATTGAAAGACCATTGTTTAAATTTAAATGTAGATTAATTGTCTCCAATTGTTATTTTATAAAATGAAAATAAGTAATAATAAATAAATACAAGTATAAGAAAATTAATATTTAAATTAATAGATGAATGATGTTAAAATAAAACAAATATTAAAATTTGTTTTGATTATGTCTATATGAAAAATTATTATTTATTTTTCTAAACTTATAATGTGCGCATATACCATACAAGAATGAGCATTTTACATAAAAGCTCATAATTATCTAAATTTAAAGTACACTTTAAATGAATTTTTAATATAAAACATTTTACTTTTATTTTATTGCTTTTAGTTGTAAAAATATTTAAAAACTAATTTATAAAAATAAATGACTTTTAAAAATTTAATTGCGTGTTTATCGATGGAAATTTCCTTCTTAATAAATCCTATAATATTTAATTTAGTATATAGAGTACAAGGATTAAAAGTTTACAGAAAATATGTACTTTAATATTTAAATTTAAATTATGGTAGTAAATATTAATAACACATAAGAATAAAAATTTTGGAGAAAAATATGTTAATATTTTGATCATAAGTGTACATGTAACATCCCGCAAATTAGGAGCTTTAATAATTCATTAGGTATCAAACAAGAGAATTATGTATTAGTAAAATCAAGAAAGGTAAATTGAGGAACTATAGGTTAAAACCAAGTTTATGCTTTAACTTAAGTGAATTTGAGAAAAATGGATTCTGGTAATCGATTACAGTAGGTTCGTAATCGATTACCCGAGAGCTAGTTTTTAGGTAATCGATTACTCACAGGTTGTAATTGATTACCTTAGAGTTGAGTTTTTGGTAATCGATTAAAGTAGGTTTGTAATCGATTACCCGAGAGCTCAATTTTATGTAATCGATTACTCTCAGGTTGTAATCGATTACCTTAGGGCTGAGTTTTTGGTAATCGATTACCAAAGGTTGTAATCGATTACTAGATTCCCAGAAAGGTTTTCTAGTGTATTTTTCACCTCTGGTAATCGATTACAGCATTACTGTAATCGATTACCAGTTGTCCAGTATATAAGCCCGAGGCATGCAAAAATCAGAATTTCATTTGTTTTCTTCTCCCCTTCGACCTAGAGAGAGAGGGTGATTTCTAGAGAGAGAAAGTGGATTCCGGAGGTGATTAAAGAGAATTGAAGCTAGGAATCATCAAAGGATCGTTCAACTCATCAATTCCTCTTGTGAATTTCAAGAAATTGGTGAGTATAACTCACACACCCACTTTTCTCTTTGAGTTTGATTTCTCCCCAAATGTATGAACCCTATTCTTTAATTCCTCTTCTATATAATAATTGTAGTTAGGATAGTAATGTATGCATGAATTTGAGTAGTTTGGTTGGTTGTTTCATTGAAAACCTTGGGGTAGCGAGATTTATGAAAGTAGCGAGATTACGAAATTGACGAAATGCTAAATGTATGATCCCTACCCCTTCGATTCCCTTTTGATTTAGTTACTTTGATTGAATTGATGAAGTTTATGCTAGAATTGAGTAATTCATGCTAGGAATTGATTATAAATCCCTTGGATTTCGAAGTTACGAAAGTTACGAAACTTACAAAAGTTTCGAAACACTCGAAATACTTGAAATTCTAGTTTTGGGTTATCAATTCATGTTTACCGGTTTAGACCGTGAGTTAAGTAAGCCGGCCTTGTGCTGTGAGTTAAGAAATTGATTGTTTATGTAAAAATATTGACTTCGGTCCAGTAATGGGTGGGATACGTCCCCGGGAAAGACGTTTCCCGTAGTCTGAGCTCAGTTCTAACTCCAGTTTCAGTATTAAGTTCATGCCTGATGGGCACAGCAGTGAGTTGCATTATTATTGCATCATAATGATTTGAGTATTAAATTTATGAATATGTTATGTTAATTATCTCTAATTGTTATGAATATGAGTATGTTATTTGGCTTCGTAATAGTTAGTTAAGTTGAATTCCCTCACACTTTATGCATGTTTAGTTATGCTCGCTGAGATTATTATCTCACCCCACGTTTCGAGGATTTACTTTAGTTGTGCAGAAATTCCAAGTAATAATATGGCAGGAAAGGTGTTGGTGGAGCTGAGTTTTATTTCACAATGAAAGTTCCTTGTAATAGAGATTAGTTCATTTGTATTTGTGAGTAATTGATTAATGGTGTACGGACGTATGTATATGTTTATTAGACATGGAGGCTTAATTATGAGATTTGGAGTATTCATGTTATTAGATTGTACTAGTTTTTGCTGAGTTTCAGGTTGACCTTGGAATTAGTAACATCCAGTTTTAGGGGAGACTCTGCCGAATTTCCGGTATGAGTTCTTTGAATCACACTCCTTCAAGTATAGATTCTTCCCTAAGTTTAAGCAAGAGTTGTTCTTATTTAGGGATCTTATTGATTGTATTGTAATTGCTTAAGCTAATCGTTGGGGAGTTTAAGCGGATGTATGACGATATCGAAAATTTAACGAAATAATTTCAGGAAATTCAGAGATAGTGTCTCCAACGGGCATTATTTCTGAGTACATAAATTAGGGCGTTACATTTTGGTATCAGAGCAGTTCAATCCAATTGGACTGTGGTTAGGATAGTTGCCCATGACTTATTATAATTTTCTAATACATGTACTCATTATAGGAACTGATCACTTCTATGGTGTGTATTGTATATGGAGATTATGGTCAGTTATGTGAGTAGGATGCTTTGGTCCGGAAGTTAGGATACTTCCTTAACAAAGTTAAAGTCACCCGTTCTTGTATCAGAAAGAAAGTAACTTGGGTTAGTTTTGAAATGGAACCCTTACCTTAGGGGCCTTAGAGAATATGACCCTGGAGCCCTAGTAAGCATTAGGCACTCTTAAGGCAGTTAGTTAAGTTTGATTAGTTATTTTTAGAGGATGGTTATTGTTTGACTTATAGAGTAGTTCTAATTGTGTAAACTGTATAATCTGAATGTATTGTGTGATTTGCTATCTCTTTGTGACATTGGTTTGTATGAGTGATTTTATGTCATATTATGTTAGAATGTGCATGTACTTGTTAGGTAGTAATTCACCTAGTTAAAGTTTCTTTTGAGACAAACCCTTGTGAGTTTCCGTTAGAAAGAATGCGGGACTGTAGTCCATGTTATGATAGAAACTCTACTTCGGGTAAACCAGAGGTCGCAGAGGCACCCAAGAGGATTCCAAACCATTGGGAAAATGTATAGAGGATTATAACTTAAGTAGGCTTAAGACCATACTTAAAGTCAGCAAACTTAGCAGGGACATATAGACATTTAGACCTAAACTTAGAAGGGTTAGGAAATTGAGGTTTCTTTTGAGATAATGTAAGAATAGGTGTATTCCCTAGGCCAACTTGAGGGTAGTCAGGAGACTGTCAAGTGAGTGATGATTCCTTCAGCCACCTTACTCTTTGCCTTATCCATAGATTACATGGACAGGATCCTTACGCCTTACCAGACGGGTAGGTAGTCATGGCGGCTACCATCTCCTCACCCTTTCATTTCACGTTTAGAGAACACCTAATAACCTTAGAGGCAGTGTTCCTGTGACCCTGACATTCTAGAAACCCTTAGGTGAGGACTTCACCATCAATTGGTAACCCATAAGGAGTTGGGGGCATGTTTAGGAGATGAATAAGGTAGAGATCCCTAGTAAAGGTAGTGAGATTTCAATTATCTAATATTCGTACCCTCCCAGGACTTACCATTAGTAACATCTTTAACCCTACCGAGTGGGTAAGTTGTCATGAGAAAACAATACCTTTGCTTTTTCTTTTCACCCTTAGAAAATACTTAAGGATATTAGGAAGTGATGCCTTAAAAACCTAAAAATCTAGAAATCATCAAATAAGAACACTTCACCCATACCTTAAGTCTAACCATATCGGTTTTAACCTCGAGGACTCGGAGAAGTACTCGGGAGAAGAATTAGGTAAAGGCTTTTAGTCAGGATAGTTAGTATGAACCAAATTTTTTCTCGGAAATCCAACTCAGTAGTTTCACCATCCAAAATCACCCAAATCAACTTATTACCACCAGTAGAGAGAAACCTTAGCCATAACTCTCTTAAGGGAGAGCAACCTTAATCAAGAAAGTTAAGAATTCTAGTATAGATTGCATAAGGTAGTGTAGATTTACCCACAACCCAAGTAAGGACAGGAAGTTCCCAATTAAGTCATATTAGGGGTAGTCTTGTAGAAAGGAATTAGAAATCACCTGAGAGAATTGTTAGACAGAAAGTAAGTGAATCTAATACCTTAGTTAAAGATAACAAAGTAGCGGGAATAACATAGACTTTTTAGAATTTATTAGGAAAGGGAAGGAAATTATAGTTGAGGTCCTATGGGAAATGAATAGAATAAGTAGATTAGCAAACAACTCTAGAGTTAACCAAGGATTTATCAAGTAGCTATAGATGTTCTCCCAGCCACCCAAATACTTAGCCTTCTCCATGAATTCCATGAGGGAAAAACAAATTAGTTTAGGCATCTGGATGTAGGTTTGGTATCTCCAAGAGAGAAATCAAGATTTTAAACACTGAGAAATATTAGGAAGAGCCTGAATCCTTAAGGAGGTAGTTTTATAGCCAGACCATGAGAATCCGTAGATGACACTCAATACTTGAACCCAACTAAGTTGCACCCAACCTGAAAGTTAGATTTGATTGTGTATAGTTAGGCCTAGCCAGAGTGTTAAGAAAGGATTGAGATATTGTTAGGCACACTCACTAGGTTAGAACTCTAAAGCATTTAGAAATCCTTACTTATAGGAGGAATAGGGTGTGGATGACATTATGTCACTCTCCTTTTCAGTGAAACTTAGAACCAAATTAAGTACAAGCCCTGACTGGTATGGTGGGATAGAGAAAGATCCCATTATGGGAAGATAGGAGACTACGAGAGTTTATCGTGTTCATGCTGTAACCGATAGGTATTATACCTACGTTTATGGCATGAGTGTTGTTAGGATTCCGTTATTTTCTTAGAAGTATGAGTGACTTTCCTCTCTCTTGGGTGTGGTGTTTGTCTATGTGATTATGTGAACTTAATCCCTCGAACATGACGTGAGCGTTGGATTATTTCGCCAACACAAACTTAGTGATTCGAGGAATTGAGTAATTATGTGTGCATGACTTATAGTTAGTAATATAGTAGAACTTAGAATATAAACATGTAAATCACTTGGAATTTCTCAAACCTAGCTAGATCAGTAAGAACATAAGACTTGAAACCAACCGGTGGTTGATGGGTTTGGGTATGAAATTAGGATCCTTACTTAGTTATTGTGTGAAATCTTTTCCTATGATTAGATTTTATCAAGGGTGTTGTCTAACCAAGCCAGTCAAGTATACTCAAATAAGAGTAGAAGTCTCTTCATGTGTCTTTCGTGAGGATACATGAAAGGAGTTTGTTAGAGAAGTTCAGGAACCTAAGCTTAGGTGTAGCAATTGGAGGGCATAGTGTCAGAATTCATTTAAATGAGATCACTAATGTGCTAAGAGCTCTAATCAGGGGGGCTCAGAGTTTGGACTCAAGCCTCCAAGAGAGTAGACAACAGTTAGGGTTTATGAATCAGAAGATGGGATGATTCTCTTCCAAGGGAGAGTCTGTGTCCCTAAGGGGGGTAGTCTCAGGCAGCAGGTGTTAGAGGAAGCTAATAGAGGTAAGTTTTCTGTACACCTTGGCTCTACCAAGATGTATCAAGATTTGAAGAGAGATATAGTAGATTATATTTTTAAGTGTTTAGTGTGTCAGCAGGTCAATATAGAACATCAAAACCATTAGGAACCCTTTTACCATTAGAAATCTCTATGTGGAAGTGGGAAGGTATAACTATGGACCTTGTGATAGGATTGCCTCGAGTCCAAGTTGGTTTTGATGCCTTACGAGTGATTGAGGATCGACTGACCATGTCAGCTCACTTCCTACCAGTTAGGAGTACCTTTTCCCTTAACAAGTTAGCAGATTTGGATATTAGGGAGATTGTCAGACTCCATGGCATTTCCTCTAACATCATATCAGATAGGAACCCTAGGTTCACTTTTGAGTTCTGGGATGCACTTCGCCAGGCTACGGGAACGACTTCCAGAACTTTTAGTTGAGGTAGTCTTTAATTTCTGTTTCTTAAACAATTTTGAGGTCAAAATGGCTTAAGGGGGGGGGGGGGTAGAATGTAACATCCCGCAAATTAGGAGCTTTAATAATTCATTAGGTATCAAACAAGAGAATTATGTATTAGTAAAATCAAGAAAGGTAAATTGAGGAACTATAGGTTAAAACCAAGTTTATGCTTTAACTTAAGTGAATTTGAGAAAATTGGGTTCTGGTAATCGATTACAGTAGGTTCGTAATCGATTACCCGAGCGCTAGTTTTTAGGTAATCGATTACTCACAGGTTGTAATTGATTACCTGAGAGCTGAGTTTTTGGTAATCGATTACAGTAGGTTTGTAATTTATTACCCAAGAGCTCAATTTTATGTGATTGATTACTCTCAGGTTGTAATCGATTACCTGAGGGCTGAGTTTTTGGTAATCGATTACCAAGGGTTGTAATCGATTACCAGATTCCCAAAAAGGTTTTCTAGTGTATTTTTCACCTCTGGTAGTCGATTACAGCATTACTGTAATCGATTACCAGCTGTCCAGTATATAATCCCGAGGCATGCAAAAATCAGAATTTCATTTGTTTTCTTCTCCCCTTCGACCTAGAGAGAGGGCGATTTCTAGAGAGAGAAAGTGGATTCCGGAGGTGATTAAAGAGAATTGAAGCTAGGAATCATCAAAGGATCGTTCAACTCATCAATTCCTCTTGTGAATTTCAAGAAATTGGTGAGTATAACTCACACACCCACTTTTCTCTTTGAGTTTGATTTCTGCCCAAATGTATGAACCCTACTCTTTAATTCCTCTTCTATATGATAATTGTAGTTAGGATAGTAATGTATGCATGAATTTGAGTAGTTTGGTTGGTTGTTTCATTGAAAACCTTAGGGTAGCGAGATTTATGAAAGTAGCGAGATTACGAAATTGACGAAATGCTTAATGTATGATCCCTACCCCTTCGATTCCCTTTCGATTTAGTTACCTTGTTTGAATTGATGAAGTTTATGCTAGAATTGAGTAATTCATGCTAGGAATTGATTATAAATCCCTTGGATTTCAAAGTTACGAAAGTTACGAAACTTACGAAAGTTTCGAAACACTCGAAATACTTCAAATTCTAGTTTTGGGTTATCAATTCATGTTTACCGGTTTAGACCGTGAGTTAATTAAGTCGGCCTTGTGCTGTGAGTTAAGAAATTGATTGTTTATGTAAAAATATTGACTTCGGTCCAGTAATGGGTGAGATATGTCCCCGGGAAAGACGTTTCCCGTAGTCTGAGCTCAATTCTAACTCCAGTTTCAGTATTAAGTTCATGTCTGTTGGGCACAACAGTGAGTTGCATTATTATTGCATCATAATGATTTGAGTATTAAATTTATGAATATGTTATGTTAATTATCTTTAATTGTTATGAATATGAGTATGTTATTTGGCTTCGTAATAGTTAGTTAAGTCGAATTCCCTCACACTTTATGCATGTTTAGTTATGCTCGCTGAGATTATTATCTCACCCCACGTTTCGAGGATTTACTTTAGTTGTGCAGGAATTCCAAGTAATAATATGGCAGGAAAGGTGTTGGTGGAGCTGAGTTTTATTTCACAATGAAAGTTCCTTGTAATAGAGATTAGTTCATTTGTATTTGTGAGTAATTGATTAATGGTGTACGGACGTATGTATATGTTTATTAGACATGGAGGCTTAATTATGAGATTTGGAGTATTCATGTTATTAGATTGTACTAGTTTTTGCTGAGTTTCAGGTTGACCTTGGAATTAGTAACATCCAGTTTTAGGGGAGACTCTGCCGGATTTCCGGTATGAGTTCTTTGAATCACACTCCTTCAAGTGTAGATTCTTCCCTAAGTTTAAGCAAGAGTTGTTCTTATTTAGGGATCTTATTGATTGTATTGTAATTGCTTAAGCTAATTGTTGGGGAGTTTAAGCGGATGTATGACGATATCGAAAATTTAACGAAATAATAATGTAAGAATATATGACACGGGAATTAACATTTTACATGAAAGCTTACAATTATTTAAATTATAAATTTAAAGTATACTTTAATTAAAAGTTTTAATATGATTTTGAGTTCGCTGTAAATTTTTTACTTTTGTTTTATTGTCTTTAGTTTTAAAAATATTAAAAAACTAATTAATAAAAATAATGTCTTTTCAAAATTGAGTTTTGTTTTTATAAAAAAATTCCTTCTTAATATTTTTTATAATATTTTTTCATACATCACAAGGAAATCATTATTTATATTAAAATTATTAATATTTAATTGTTAATTAGTATATAGATTATGATAAATAAATGAAATGGACCCAAGGATGAAAAGTTTACAAAAATTGTATACTTTAATATTTAAATTTACATAATAGGAATAAATACTAATAACACACAAGAATAAAATTTTAGAAGTAAATTATGTTAATATCTTCATCATAAAACTACGTGTATATATATATATAAATAATAATAATAATAATAATAATAATAATAATTTAACAGTAAAATTATAGAACGTGGAGATGGCCATTCTACATAAAAATAATGGTGCTCGACTTATAATAATTGAAATAAATACCTATGTTTTGGAAGCCATATTTATATAAAAAACAACATTTAGGGAAAAGTTTTTATCTCAAGATCATCACAAGTTTCATCTCATCTATTAAAATAATAGTGTTTAAAATTCAATGTAAATTAATTATCTCCTATCACTGTTTCATTGGCCATTTAAATTTTAGCATAAATTAATTATTTTTATTATTATTATTGTTTTATTTACAATGATAATAAGCAAAACTCACGGGTCAAACATTTTAACTACAGGTTAAAATAATAGGAAAAGACTCATTAATAATTAAGTTATAGAATAAAATCAAATCACACAGAAATGCAAGTTTTACAAAAAAAACTTACTAATAATTGAATTATAGGATAAAAATGAAATGCACATGATAAAAAATAAAAATATTTAGATAAAAAAAATTAATATTCAAATTACTCGATGAACGATATTAAAATAAAATATAAATATTAAATTTTTTGTCAATTATTTCTATAGGTAAAAGTATATTTTTTATTTAAATTATAATTTAAGAATATATCACACGGGAATAAATATTTTACATAAATGCTCATACTTAACTAAATTTAAAGTGAACTTTAATTAGATTTTTTAATTGTATTTTTATAAAAAAATAATTCATTTTAATTTTTTCCTTATAATAATTTATTTGCATCACAAGGGAATAAATCTTTGTATCATGTTTATTGTAACATCCCGCAAATTAGAAGCTTTAATAACTCATTAGGCTGGAGATAAGAGAATTATGCATTAGTAATTAAAGGAAGGTAAGTTGAAGAATTAAGGTAAAAACTTAAATTATAAAAACTAAGTTTAGGACTTCATTCAGGTTAAAATGAGGATTTTTGGGTTGCTGGTAATCGATTACAGAGGGTTTGTAATCGATTACCCGAGAACTGGTTTTTACGTAATTGATTACTCACAGGTTGTAATCGATTACCTGAGAGCTGAGTTTTCAGTAATCGATTATGTAATCGATTACCCGAGAGCTGGTTTTTAGGTAATCGATTACTCACAGGTTGTAATCAATTACTCGAGAGCGTAGTTTTTGGTAATCGATTACAAGGTGTTGTAATCGATTACCAAGAGTTGTAATCGATTACCCAAAGGGTTTTTAGTGTTATTTTGTCGCTGGTAATCGATTACAATAGGCTTGTAATCGATTACCGACACTTAAATATATAAATCGGAACATGCAAAAAATCAGAATTATCATTCTCTTCTTCTTCCTTCTCGCGACCTAGAGAGAGAGAGAGTGAGTTTAGAGAGAGAAAACTCAAATTGGGAGCTTAGGAAGGAAATTGAAGCTAGAATCATCAAGTGGATCACTTCAATCCTTCAATCTACCTTTGATTTTCAAGATTTGGGTGAGTATAACTCACACACCCACTTTCCCTTTGATTTTGATTTCTCCCCAATGTATGAACCCTACTCTTTAATTCCTCTTCTATATGATTATTGTGGTTAGATTAGTAATGTATGCATGAAATTGAGTAGTTTGGTTAGTATTTTTATTGAAAACCTTAGGGTAGCGAGATTTACGAAAGTAGCGAGATTACGAACCTGACGAAATGCTCAATGTATGAACCATACCCCTTCGATTCCCTTTCTATATAGTTAATTTGATTGGATTATTGAAGTTTATGTTAGAATTGCGTAATTTATGCTAAGAATTGATTGTAAATCCCTTGAATTTCAAAGGTACGAAACATACGAAACTTACGAAAGTTTTGTAACTTTCATAATGTTTGAAATTCTAGCTTTGGTTATCAATTCATGAATACCGATTTCGACCGTGAGTTATATAAGTCGGTCTTGTGTTGTGAGTTAAGGAAAATTGATTGATTAAGTAAAAATGGACTTCGGTCCAGTAATGGGTGGGATACGTCCCCGGGAAAGACGTTTCCCGTAGTCTGAGCTCAGTTTTAACTCCAGTTTCAGTAATAAGTTCATGCCTGCTGGGCACAATAGTGAGTTGCATCTTTAGTGTTTTGACCTTATTCAGTTATGATATTATTCAATGAGATGTATTAGTTTTTGGTACTTATTGATTATATTAGCATGTTAATTAGTAAGTTGCTTTGCATCTTTCTTGCATATGCATAGTTATACTTCACTGAGACATTAGTCTCACCACGCGTTTTGTGGATATAATCTAGGTGTGCAGGGACCTTCTGGTGGAAATCAGTGAGATTAGAGCAGGAGCTGTTGTGTCTGTATGTTTTTACTTTTTGGATTGTATATAAAGTTATGTAACACTTGGATTTTCATTGGAGTTGCTCAGTTTGTAGCCTTCGGGCCAGATGTATATATTTTATAGAGTTTGATTATGTATATAAGGTTAAGTTTTCACAAATTGTATAAGTTTTCGTTGGTTATACTTATCAGATTTGTGTCGTTTGATATCTGGAATTGTGCTTTTGGTTTCGAATTTTCAGGATTTAGTTTCCAACGGACTAAATCTTGAATTTAGAAATTGGGGCGTTACATTTTGGTATCAGAGCAGTTCAATCCAATTGGACTGTGGTAGTAGGATTTTCTTGTGACTTGTTATTATGATTTATGCATTGTTTTGTGAATTGAGAGACTGATCACCTCAATGTTTACTTAATGATGTGTAGGTTATTATGGCAAGTGGCGGGAGGGGTCGCCCTAGAAGCAATCACTCTTCTGAAAATCCACCACCTGACCCAGTGACATCAGCTCTTTAAGCATTCACACACATGATGGGAGAGCAAATGAACGCTAACTGAATTCAGTCTAAGGCAGCTCGAGAGTAGGCGGCTGCTAATGCAGCATTACTCCAAGAATTGGCCCGAAGAACAACGGGGACACCCCATGCTCCTGTGGTGGATCCATTTGCTCATGGGCTGGCGGAATTTCGGAAGCACAACCCTCCTCAATTCAATGGAGTCTATGATCCAGATGTGGCATCCAACTGGCTGAGGGATCTCAACAGGATATTCGATGTGATGAAGTGTACGGATGATTCTAAGGTCGGCTTTGCCATTTACATGCTGAGGGGTGAAGCCGAGGATTGGTGGAGAACCGCTAGTGTTAGGACTACTGTGACGGGGACTCCGGTTACCTGGGGCATCTTTCAGACCCTATTCCTAGATAAGTATTTTCCTGCTACAGTCAGAAGGCAAAAGGAAGCGGAATTTTTACAACTTAAACAAGGGAGTATGACGGTGGGTCAGTATGTGGCTAAATTTGAAGAATTAGCTAAATACTCAAGATACCTTCAGATGGTAGCTGATGAGGAGTGGAGATGCACTCAGTTTGAAGGAGGTCTCCGACCTGAGATACTGGATCGGGTTGGAACCTTAGAGATCAAGGATTTTCCCACCCTAATCAACAAATGTTACATTGCGGAGAAGAATATCCGAGGAACCACCATTTCAACACCACCTACTGATAATAAGGGAAAGAGGAAGATAGAAGGGACGAATCAGTTCAAGGGCCCGAGGCCTAAGTGGCAAGGCACCTCAGCCTTGACCACTAGACCGACCCAACGCCAAGGGGTACCTACTTGCCCCAAGTGCGGAAAGGAACACTCTGGAGAATGCTTGACTGGGAAGAATGTATGTTACTTTTGCAAGCAACCTGGGCACATGAGGAACGAATGTCCAAAGAGAAAAGATCTACCAAAACCCCAAACCACTGGAAGAGTCTTCACTCTGAGCGGGGAAGTGGCAGCTTCTGCAGATAATCTGATGCGAGGTATGTGCACCCTAGGAGATCGAACCTTAATTGTATTGTTTGATTCATGAGCTACTCATTCTTTCATTTCTCATGATTGTGTTAAACAGTTGAATTTGCATATTGTATCCTTGCCTTACGTTCTTAGTGTTGTCACTCCCGCCAAGGAGGCCATTTCTACTTCCCTTGTGTGTATTCAGTGCCCCATTGTGATACAAGGGAAAGCCTTCAAGGTTGACCTAGTTTGTTTGTCGTTAAGGGGTATAGATGTCATTCTTGGCATGAATTGGTTATCTTCAAATCGAGTCATGCTTGATTGTTTTAACAAAAAGGTTGTTTTTCCACTTCTTCCTCCTCATTCGAGGGAGAAACCACCAATTCTTTTATCCAGTGTCACCGAAGTGTCTGAATGCCTTAGTGATGGGAGTGAGTTTTTGTTTTACTACTTTCCTCAACTCTAGAGTCCAAGATAGATGTGAGAAGTATAACTACAGTTAGGGAGTTTCAAGATGTTTTCCCTAGTGAGGTAACCACCTTACCTCCGGACCGAGAGATAGAGTTTACCATAGACCTAGTACCAGGTACAGGGCCTATTTCTAAAGCACCATACAGAATGTCCCCACTAGAACTTAGTGAACTTAAGACCCAGTTAGAAGATCTTATGTCTAAAGGGTTCATTAGGCCCAGTGTGTCACCTTGGGGGACTCTAGTACTCTTAGTGAAGAAGAAGAATGAGGGTATGAGGCTGTGTGTAGACTACAGGCAGTTGAACAAGGTTACCATTAAGAACAAGTATCCTTTACCCAGAATAGATGACCTTTTAGATCAACTTAGGGGAGCCTCAGTTTTCTCTAAAATAGATTTAAGGTCCGGTTACCATCAGATCAGGATTAAGGGAGAGGATATACCTAAGACAGCCTTCAGGACTAGTTATGGGCATTATGAGTATTTGGTGATGCCATTTGGAGTAACCAATGCTCCTGCTATATTCATGGACTACATGAATCGGATCTTTAGGCCCTATCTGGATCAGTTTGTCATTGTGTTCATCGATGATATTCTGATCTACTCCCGTAGTTTAGAAGAGCATGAGCGGCACCTTAGAATTGTGTTAGGAGTTTTGAGGGAGAAGAAGTTATTTGCAAACCCGGAGAAGTGTGAGTTTTGGAGTGATAGAGTTCAATTTTTAGGACATGTAATTACCAGTGAAGGTGTGTCTGTTGATCCTAGTGAGGTAGAAGCTGTCCTCGAATGGGAAAGACCTAATACCGTTACGAAGATTAGGAGTTTCTTAGGATTGACCGGCTACTACCGAAGATTCATTAAGGGATTCTCCCAGTTAGCCTTACCTCTCACAAGGTTGGCTCGGAAGGGGCAAGCCTTTGTGTGGGATGAGATCTGTGAGCGGAGCTTCTTGGAGCTCAAGAAAAGGTTAACCACCGCTTCGGTACTGGCGTTACCGAATTTGTCTAAAGCTTTTGAGTTGTATTGTGATGCTTCAGGGAAGGGTTTAGGTTGTGTTCTAATGCAGGATAGGAGAGTAGTGGCTTATGCATCTAGACAGTTGAAACCACATGAGGAGAACTATCCTACTCATGACCTAGAGTTAGCAGCAGTGGTCTTTGCCCTCAAGATTTGGAGGCATTACCTATTTGGAGTGAGATTTGAGGTCTTTAGTGATCACAAGAGTTTAAAATATCTCTTTGATCATAAAGAACTCAATATGAGGCAGAGGAGATGGATGGAATTTCTCAAAGATTATGATTTTGAATTGAAGTACCATCCTGGAAAGGCCAATGTAGTGGCTGATGCTCTCAGTAGGAAATCTCTTCATGTGTCTTCCATGATGATTCATGAAATGGATTTGTTGGAATAGTTCAGAAACCTAAGTCTAGGTATTACAGTTGGTGAACATAGGGTTATACTTCATAGGCTTGAAATCACCTGTGAGCTGAGAACTCTAATCAAGGAGGCTCAGAGTTTGGACTCAAGCCTTCAAGAGAGAAAACAACAGTTAGGGTTTTCAGAGTCAGAAGATGGGATAATTCTCTTCCAAGGGAGAGTATGTGTCCCTAAGAGGGGGTAGCCTCAGGCACCGGGTTTTGGAGGAAGCTCATAGGGGTAAGTTTTCTGTACATCCTTGATCTACCAAGATGTATCAGGATCTGAAGAGGATGTTTTGGTGGGATGGTATGAAGAGAGATATAGTTGATTATGTGTCTAAGTGCTTAGTATGTCAACAGGTCAAAATAGAACATCAGAAACCATCAGGAACCCTTTTACCATTAGAGATCCCTGAGTGGAAATGGGAGAGTGTAGCTATGGACTTTGTGGTAGGTTTGCCTCGAGTCCAAGCTGGTTTTGATGCCATCTGGGTGATTGTGGACCGACTGACCAAGTCAGCCCACTTTCTACCAATTAAGAATACCTATTCCCTTAGCAAGTTAGCAAATCTGTATGTTAGGGAGATAGTCAGACTTCATGGTATCCCCTCTAACATCATATGAGATAGGGATCCTAGATTCACTTCCAGGTTCTGGAATGCACTTCATCAGGCTTTCGGGACCAAACATCGGTTTAGCACTGCTTACCACCCTCAGACTGATGGTCAGTCTGAAAGAACCATCCAAACCTTAGAAGATATGCTCAAGGCTTGTGTTTTAGAGGAGTCAGGTAGTTGGGATAGATTTCTACCTCTTATAGAGTTTGCATACAATAACAGTTTTCATAGTAGTATAGGCATGGCACCCTATGAGGCACTGTATGGTAGGAAATGAAGGTCTCCTTTGTGCTGGTGTGAAGTTGGGGAGAGAACCCTATTAGGCCCAGAATTAGTGCAAGAAACCTCAGATAAGATCAGAGTCATTAGGAAAAACTTGTAACTGCCCAAAGTCGTCAAAAGAGTTATGCTGATGAAAGAAGAAAAGACTTAGAGTTTGAGGAGGGGGAACATGTATTTTTGAAAGTAAATCCTGTCACAGGCATAGGACGATCCATCAAAACCAAAAAGCTCAACCCTAGATTTATCGGTCCATTTCAAATCCTGCAGAGGGTTGGCCCTCTGGCTTAAGGGATAGCTTTACCACCTCAGTTGTCCAGGATACATAATGTTTTCCATGTATCTCAGTTAAGAAAATATATTTATGATCCATCTCATATCATTAGCTCTGAATCAATACAATTAAGAGAAGATCTCACTATTCCTTCTAGACCTGCACAGATTATCGACAGGAGTGTCAAAACCTTAAGGAGCAAGACAATTCCTTTGGTGAAGGTATTTTGGGAAGGTCAATCTCCAGAAGAGGCAACATGGGAGAAAGAAGATGTCATTCGGGAACATTTCCCGGAACCTTTTTAGTTGAGGTAGTTTTTAAATTCGGTTTCTTGTACAATTTTGAGGTCAAAATTTCTAAAAGGGGGTAGAATGTAACATCCCGCAAATTAGAAGCTTTAATAACTCATTAGGCTGGAGATAAGAGAATTATGCATTAGTAATTAAGGGAAGGTAAGTTGAAGAATTAAGGTAAAAAATTAATTATAAAAACTAAGTTTAGGACTTCATTCAGGTTAAAATGAGGATTTTTGGGTTGCTGGTAATCGATTACAGAGGGTTTGTAATCGATTACCCGAGAGCTGGTTTTTAGGTAATCGATTACTCACAGGTTGTAATCGATTACCCGAGAGCTGGTTTTTAGGTAATCGATTACTCACAGGTTGTAATCGATTACCCGAGAGCGTAGTTTTTGGTAATCGATTACAAGGTGTTGTAATCGATTACCAGGAAATCTGGGTTGGTAGTAATCGATTACCAAGAGTTGTAATCGATTACCCAAAGGGTTTTTAGTGTTATTTTGCCGCTGGTAATCGATTACAATAGGCTTGTAATCGATTACTGACACTTAAATATATAAACCGGAACATGGAAAAAATCAGAATTATCATTCTCTTCTTCTTCCTTCTCGCGACCTAGAGAGAGAGTGAGTTTAGAGAGAGAAAACTCAAATTGGGAGCTTAGGAAGGAAATTGAAGCTAGAATCATCAAGTGGATCACTTCAATCCTTCAATCTACCTTTGATTTTCAAGATTTGGGTGAGTATAACTCACACACCCACTTTCCCTTTGATTTTGATTTCTCCCCAATGTATGAACCCTACTCTTTAATTCCTCGTCTATATGATTATTGTGGTTAGATTAGTAATGTATGCATGAAATTGAGTAGTTTGGTTAGTATTTTTATTGAAAACCTTAGGGTAGCGAGATTTAAAAAATAGCGAGATTACGAAATTGACGAAATGCTCAATGTATGAACCCTACCCCTTCGATTCCCTTTCTATATAGTTAATTTGATTGGATTATTGAAGTTTATGTTAGAAATGTGTAATTTATGCTAAGAATTGATTGTAAATCCCTTGAATTTCAAAGGTACGAAAGTTACGAAACTTACGAAAGTTTCGTAACTTTCATAATGTTTGAAATTCTAGCTTTGGTTATCAATTCATGAATACCGCTTTCGACCGTGAGTTATATAAGTCGGCCTTGTGTTGTGAGTTAAGGAAAATTGATTGATTAAGTAAAAATTGACTTCGGTCCAGTAATGGGTGGAATACGTCCCCGAGAAATACGTTTCCCGTAGTCTGAGCTCAGTTCTAACTCCAGTTTCAGTAATAAGTTCATGCCTGCTGGGCACAACAGTGAGTTGCATCTTTAGTATTTTGACCTTATTCAATTATGATATTATTCAATGAGATGTATTAGTTTTTGGTACTTATTGATTATATTAGCATGTTAATTAGTAAGTTGCTTTGCATCTTTCTTGCATATGCATAGTTATACTTCACTGAGACATTAGTCTCACCACGCGTTTTGTGGATATAATCTAGGTGTGCAGGGACCTTCTGGTGGAAATCAGTGAGATTAGAGCAAGAGCTGTTGTGTCTTTATATTTTTACTTTTTGGATTGTATATAAAGTTATGTAACACTTGGATTTTCATTGGAGTTGCTCAGTTTGTAGCCTTCGGGCCAGATGTATATATTTTTTAGAGTTTGATTATGTATATAAGGTTATGTTTTCACAAATTGTACAAGTTTTCGTTGGTTATACTTATCAGATTTGTGTCGTTTGATATCCGGAATTGTGCGTATGGTTTCGAATTTTCAGGATTTAGTTTCCAACAGACTAAATATTGAATTTAGAAATTAGGGCGTTACATTTATTAATATACAATTATTAATTTAATGTATAGATTAATAGAGGCAAATGTAATTCATCCTAATAAAAAAGAAATGTTAGAGAAAATGTTTATATTTTTTGTGTATTGTTTATTTAATCATTTTGTAACAAATATTGTAAATTGTTTTTGAAATATTTTATACATTTTATTATATTATTTTTTATTTTTACACTCATGTATTTCTTTACAATATTTCTTATTATATTTTATACTAATTTTATTATGTTTTATTTTAAAACCATGCTAATCATGTCTATTTTTTATTTTTTTCAGGTATTTTAATGACTATACTTTTTGTGTATTATTCATTTATGTATAATGTAACCAATTTTATAAATATTTATAACATATTTTGCTTATATTAATATATTTTTTATAATAATTTATTTATTATTCATATTTCTTTCTCTATTTCAAAATCAAATGCCACGTGCGACGCACGGGCCAACACGCTAATTTTTGTATAATTACAATGGGCAAAATAGGATATGATGATACAACAACAAAGCTCTTCTATATATTATTCGTGTTGTTGGGTTTTGGTTTTATTGGTAGATTGCTCAGTGGGGTGGTGTTTGTGGTGAAAAATTCAATTTAGAAAACTAAATTTTAACACTTTGATTCTACGAGCAATCTGGGGATTAGAATCAAATCCTCTTACGGGACTCTTTTAAAAAAGTAGGTTTATGGTGTTTATGATTTGTTAACAAACTTTCGAAAAAGTTCAATCTTTCTGGGAAAACAGAATTGTTTGGTACAGAATTTCACCAAGTTATTTTCTAAGTATTAGAAATCCAGAAAACACTAAGTTCTAAAGATTTGATCCGGATTTTTTATCAAAGAACTTGACTTTTAGAAAATTACTTGATTCAGAAATTTATCAAGTTTCAAACTTTGAATTTTCAGAAACTGATTTTGAGAAACTTCAGTAAAAATTTAAATGAGAATTTGTACAAAGAAAAGTAAATTACAGAATAGTAAATTTGCAGAATGTAAACAAAGAAAAGAAAAATTGAATTGTAAGAACAATTTGCATTGAAAAGAAAAGTGGATGGGTTCATCACATACTTGCTTCTCTTAGTAACCTGTTTGTCGCAGTGTGATCGGACGTATAAGGTGTTTCAGAGAGTATGAGTATGAGTGATTTGCCAACCCTTATTACATCAAGAGTTTACCTATTTATAGATTCCTAATTCTAACGGCTAACTAATGTCTATGTGACACGTCATCTAGCCCTATGTGTTGGCAACATGTATGTTTGCCACGTTTTCTGCTCACCAGAAAACTGATTACAATTTTCAAAATAAACCACTAACTGATTGACACCTGTCTTTGTCTTTGTAACTTCCATTAACTGCTCTTCTAGTGTCTTCTGTTTTCTCGAAATCTTGCTCCTTGATTTCTCGAAATCTCTTTTCTGCTTTCTCGAATTCTGCCTTCTGATTTCTCGAAATCTTCTTTCTGCTTTCTCGAATTAACAATTGTCTTCTTTTCGAATTTCTAAAGTCTTTGTATTAACTTTACTTCAAGTATTCTCTAAGTTAATAGACTTATTACCAAAATTCGAAATAAGGTAATATTAACCTTCTTCTGTAAATTCGAAATGACATCATATTGTTATCACTTGAGGAACTCGAAATAATTGAAAATCAAATCCCAACAGATGCCCCCCCAAAAATAGTCTCTTTCAAATAATGATTAATTTTTTGTAGAAAGAGATATTTTTGGAACAAACCTTGGTATTCCTCATAACAGTTATTTAAAATTTAAATGGAAATTTAAATTTCAGTTTCAGATAAACCTTTCATTTTACAATTAAATTAAAATTGCAGTTACCTTTTAAAGTTAACTGACTTTCCCACTTTTTTGGGGTTACTGGCTCACGTCCCAAAACTGTGTAATCATAATTACCTTTTATAATCATATCTTTTCTCTCTTATATAAATACCAAGTGAAACACTTCATCTTCACTTTTCATCATCTTCAACCTTGAAAAAGAAAAACCTCCGTTCTCTCTCTTCACGGCGTTTTTCCTTCTTCTCCAAGGTAAGATCTTTACTCACTTTAATCCATTTTTCTTAAGTTTAAGCTTGAATTTCACCGTTAAATGTCTTAAAGTTTCTAACTTTATCTTCTTAATGCATTTTCAGCTTCTTTTACACTGTTACATTGTGATTCTTTTCTTTCTCTCAAGAACTTCAAGAAAAGAAAAACTCCATTAATGGCTGCTGAAGGTCAAACTACTGTTCCTCTTGCAATCTGCAAAGGTGACCTCCTTGCTAGGGACGATCAAGTTTATGTCCCTGATCCTGAAAATGCTGAAGAAAAACTTGCTATCTGGAAATCCCA
Source organism: Sesbania bispinosa (assembly GCA_026901365.1). Classification (NCBI taxonomy): domain Eukaryota; kingdom Viridiplantae; phylum Streptophyta; class Magnoliopsida; order Fabales; family Fabaceae; genus Sesbania; species Sesbania bispinosa. The sequence continues at coordinate 444,241 of QLOH01000643.1, read as the reverse complement.
GGTACTCATTCCTTATTCCATTAGAAAGAAAAACTTTGCTTTCTTAGGACCATACACACCTTCTTCTTCATTGAGTCAGTATGAGGAATTTTTTCCAAGTTTTCCTGAAGAAAAAGTTCGAATTTTCAGATCTTGCATTCGATATAATCATGTTGAAAATCTAAATGATGTCTTTCGAGCATCTCCCCCTACTCGAAAGGACTCTTATATCATGTGGCTGAATAGGGTTGAAAATACCATGGGGAATCTTTGGAAGCAAATTGGTATTTTCGATCTTATTCAGCTGAGTAAGTTCGATCTTAGTCATGATCCTTCTCTCATTCTTTCCTCTTTGCTTTTCTGGGAAAGATCTACCAATTCTTTTCATCTGCCTTATGGCATGATTACACCTACTCTTTCGATATTGCTGCAATCACTGGCCTTCGACCTGAAGGCCAAATAATTTTTCCATTCATGAAAGTTCCTAAACACCATGTCAGTCCAAATTTTGAGAAATTGACTTACTCGAATTTTATCCAAAATAATGCAAAATCTGGCAAAGTTCATGAGGAAGAACATGTTGATTTTCTTTTATATTGGTTATCTGCCTTTGTTTTTTGTTCAAGGTCGAACCAAATTCCAAAGTCTTATCTTCCTATGGCTCAGATGTTGGCCAAAGGTATTCGAATTGACCTTAATAGATGTCTTTTGGCTCATGTGTAGTGTATGCTTTTCGAAGCTAGACATGCACTTAAACTAAAAGGTCTAGTTCGAAACCTTTGTGGCCCTTAATGGTTTCTCCAACTTTGGCTGAATGCCATTTTTCAAAATAAACTTGAGAGTTCTGAGCCTCCTCAATCTGATCTTTCTTCCTCCATTGAAGGATTTAGGTTGTCTTATTTTACTCCTTCTTCGAAAAAGGAACGTGTTGAAAACTTCAAATCCTATATTTCTTCCTTCTTCGAAATCAAAAAACACTCTCCAAACCTTGCACCTTTTGCCTCTCGAACTCGAGGACCAAGTTGGTTTACTCGAAAGTTCCAATGTGAAAATCCAGAAGAAGAAGCTGAGAGTTTAGAACTTTGGAAACAATTTCTGTCCCCAGACCTTTTATATTGTGGCTTCCAACCCAAAGATTTTAAAGTCTTTCATTATCAACCACAACTGGTGGCTCGTCAATTTGGGTTGAGCCAATTTCGTCCTACACCCTTCTACACCACCAAAGACCAAATTTTAATTGAAGATTTAGTGGATGGTGAAGAGGGTTTCGAGAAGTTGCAACTAAAAAAGGCTAAGAAGCCTCTTTCCCTTGTGCCAGTCTCCTTCGAACCTTCTTATTACTGCACTCTTGGTTTTGAAGAATGGTGGTCTCGATACTTTTCTAGTATTCAAGTAGATGAAGCTACTTGTTTTTCAAGACTAACCAAAGATCCTGCGCAGAAACTCATCAAAAAGACAAAAGGTACGCACATCAAAGAAATTAAAGCTTTCGAGAAATATTTTCATGTGTTCTATATTCCTAATAAAATAAATAGAACTATTTCTGAAGCAGCCTCTTCTTTAAAAGAAAAGATTTCTTCAAACAAACAGAGTTTTAAACTTGTAAATTCTAAAGGTATCACTGATTTCGAAAAATATTGTCCAAAGTTTCCTTCTTTACCAACAACAAAATTTGGTTTAGCAAAGAGTTTATATGGTCCTGACTGGACTAGGCCTGCAAGTCTTGATTTTCTTTTTAATAGCCTAAAACCTCTTTCAAAAAGAGTTACTTTAACTAAGTATACTTTGGACAATTATCCTTTTATACCCCATGTGAGTATAGAACATGTGAGAATACTTTCTAAGGATTTTATAGCTCAAGGTAACTATGACTTATTCATTGATTTTCTCTCTTATTTCCATTTTATATTTCTAACTTTCTTCCTTTTTTATTCAAGCTCAAGAGTGTAAACTCTCAAAAGAAACTGAGGAAGACTGGGAAAGTGATGAGGAAGAAGTCCTCGAGAAAAAATCCAAGAAAAGGAAAACTCCATCTTCTTCTCAAAAACCTCCTGTAAGTTCTTTTTTTCTCGAAATCTAAATTTATCTCATTTCGAGATTTCACATTACTGCTTACTCTTTTCCTTTTATTTTATGCTAGGCTACTGCTTCGAAATCTAGAAAGAAGACTACTTCTAGTAAGGCCGAAAAGAATGACGAGCCTTCTGAGAAGAGTCAATCTGCTTCAGTAGGAAAGAAGGAAAAAGCAGATACTCCAAAGCTTACTTTGAAGAAGCCAGCAGCACAAGGTGAAAAGAAGAAGAAGAAGAGAAAAGTTGAAACTTCTGAAGAAGAATCTCCCTCAGAGGTAACCTTCGAATTTACTTTATCCATTTTTAAATTCTTATTCACCTCATGAAAAACTGATAATCCATTTTTCTTTTAACAGGAAAGTACCCCAGAAAAACAAATTACTCCTTTGAGAGAGGAAGCTTCGAAGAAAGAGAAGAAGAAAACCCCGAAACCAAAAGTCTTAACAGTGATTCCACCAGGAAAAACCATTGGAGCAGTAAGTTCTTCATTCTTTTTATCTTTCGAATCTAATTTCAAAAACTTTTTCTTCTTTTTCTTTTGATTTTAAAAATTATTTTCTTTATACAAAATGTCAGAGAGTTGGCCAAAGGTTTAAGACTAAGGCATATAAGGAACAAATCCCAAGTGGGGTTGTTGAGCAAGTAAACCTTTCAACTCTCTTTTTGGAAAGAAAAAATCTTTACATGGTTATTTTTTCTTCTGCTTATCTAACTTAGAATATTTTCTAATTTCAGATAATCCTCTCTTCGAGTTCTCAAGCTTATCTAACTGAAGATCGAACTATTGAAAGCCCACTTCAAGTTACTTCTTCGAAAAAATCTCAAACAAAGAAGAATCAATTAGAGAATATCGAAGAAAGTAATGAAGAACAAGAAGAAGAAGAAGAAGAAAGAAAAAAAAAGGAGAGGAAGAAGAAGTTCAATCTCCTCCTGATCCTATGAATGAAGATCCTCAAGAAGAAGAAAACAAGAAAGATGATCCCACTATTTCTCAAGGTCCAAATTCTGGAAAGACAAAGGATTCTGCCTCGAAGGAGATACAAATCACCCAAATTGCATCAGAGACTCCTGAAAAGGCCCCTGGGTTTTCGAGGGATTCATCCAGATCTACACCAATATATAATGCGAAAAGCTTGGATGATTGCCTCAATGACTTGGATGAGAATCCTTTTCTGATTCTGGACGTAATTTCAGGGGAAGTCTCTTTGTCATCTGCCCATTCTGAAGCCACCATTCAAAATCCTTTAAGCGAAGAAGATTCAGTGGATCAAGTCCTTCAGAATTTTAAGAAACTGGTCTTCGAGAAGCCGATGATGAAAGAGATTCCAAGGGATCGTCTTTACAGAGAAGAATTGAGAGTTTTCTCATTTACTTTGACAAGAAAGAATCCCAACTTTCCGAGCCTCAAAAGACCTGGGTGAAGAATTTTGCTGAGCTTTATGAGAATAGCATTAAGACTGTTAACCAAATTGAGCAAACCAAGTCAAAGTTGGTTACTCAAAAAAGTGAAGAAGCTGAACTGGTTAACAAGATGCGACACAACAAGCTTATAGTGAATAAACATGAGCAGTCTATTAAGCAAAATTCTTCGAGAATTGAAGAATTAGAAAAGGAAAGATTGAGGCTCGCGAATTTAGTGAAAGAATATCAAGAAAGACTTGAGGAAACTGAGAAGGCTAAAAGTGAAGTCGAATCTACTCTTTCGAAGCAAAGGTCTACTCGAATGGAGGTCATCAATTCTGTTAAAGGTATTTCGAGAGATGTCGTTCGAGTTTTAAAAGATATTGAAAATCTGAAGAAAGAAGGCATAAGTCTTAAGACTTATTATGAAGACCTTAAACATGACTTCACAAAATTGAAGAATGAAGCTCCCTTTTAGCTTCCTCTAGTTTCTTTTTACTTTGACTTTTTTTTTATTTCGAGCATGGGGCTCGAACTCTGGTTGTTATTCAAACATTTATTTTCTTTTATGCACAATTCTTATTTCTTGCAAGTTTGGTTTATATTTTTTAAGTATTTTCCATTTATTGATAGTATGCGCATATCCCCAACTAATTCTCGAATTGAATATGCATTACTGGAAAACACTTTTTCAATCTCAAAAGGTCCTTCCCAATTGGGTGACCATTTACCAAACTTCTTTGACTTTTTATCAATTGGCAGAATCAATTTCCAAACATAATCACCAACTTGGAATTCTTTTTTCTTTACTTTTTTGTTATAAGAACGAGTAACTTGCTCCTTTTGTCTAATAAAATTTTCTAAAGCAAGTAACCTTTCTTCATCAAGTTGATTTAATTCATCAAACATCAAATTCCAATAATCTTGAGAAGGTAACTCATATTGTTTTTGAACCCTTAACGATTGCAAATTTACCTCAACTGGTAATATGGCATCATGACCATATACCAATTTGTAAGGAGTAGTTCGAGTAGCTTCTCTTGGGGAATTTCTATAAGCCCAAAGAATTTGATTCAAAGTCTCATGCCAATTTCTAGGACGTTGCCCAATATGTCTTTTGATCAAGGCAATAATAATTTTATTGACTGCCTCAACTTGACCATTAGCTTGTGCATAATAAGGTGTAGAAGAAAGCAATTTTATTCCTTTTGATTCAGCAAACCTAACCATTTTCTTCCCAGTAAACGTTGTTCCTTGATCTGTGGTAATAGTTTCTGGTAAGCCAAATCGAAATATAATATTTTCTTCAATAAAACGAATGATATCTTCTTGAGTAACTTCTCTAAGGGGAAATGCTTCTACCCACTTGGTAAAATAATCAACCCCAACCAAAATAAATTTGTTTGTTTCTCAAAGAAGCTAGATGTATCATTCCAATTAAGTCTAAAGCCCATCCTCGAAAGGGCCAAGGCTTTATGATTGAATGCAATTCACTTGCTGGAACTTGTTGTACATTTCCATGTTTTTGACATTCTTCACAAGCTTTTGCAAAATTATGACAATCTTTGGCCATAGAAGGCCAAAAGAATAATCTTCTTTTCAAAATCCATTCCATTTTCCTTCCTGCTTGGTGAGCACCACAGGGCCCCTTCATGAACTTCAACCAAGGCTAAATAAGCTTCAATTTCTCCCAAACATCGAAGTAAATTCTCATCAACAGATTTTTTATAAAGCTCTTCACCTAAAATACAATAGTTCAAAACTTTATATCTTAAGTATTTCTTGTTTATTAAGGAAGGATTTTGTATTAAATTCATAAGTTCTTTTCTCCAATCATCTTGATCTAGGAGATTTATATTATGAATTTTGAAATCTTTCATTGGAAATCTCCTTTGAATATCACTAATCTTTCTAAGAGTTCCAACTGAAATCCTATACCCTGAAGCTATTTGAGCCAACTCATTAGCTTCGAAATTTTGACCTCTAGGAATATGTTCAATTTTTATCTCATCAAACATTTCTAGAAGTTTATTGGCTTGAACTAAATACTTAGCCAATTTTGGATCTAAACATTTATACTCTTTAGTTATTTGTTTAATAACTAATTAGGAATCTCCTCGAATATGCACATTTCTCGAATTCATAGAAGCTAGAATTTCAAGACCAGCGATAAGAGCTTCATACTCTACTGCATTATTCGAACAAGGATGTTTTATTTCAAACATCATTCGAGTTGGAAATCCGTTAGGTGGTATTAACAAAATTCCAATCCCAGATCCATTTTTATGTTTGGATCCATCAAAATATAATTTCCAAGGCTCTAAGCCTATATATGTTGATTCCTCAATTGGAACGGGAGGGTGATCAACTAAGAAATCTGCAACTACTTGGCCTTTCATTGCTTTTAATGGAACAAACTTTAGTGAGAATTCAGTTAAAGCTAAAGCCCATTTTCCAACTCTACTATGCAATATAGGTTTCAATAACATGTGCTTTATTATATCAAAGTGTGAAATCACGAATACATCATGGGGTTTCACATAATACTTAAGTTTAGTACATGAGAAATACAAACATAAACACAACTTTTCTATAGCACAATATCTAGTTTCTGCATCATTAAGGACTCTACTTAAATAATAAACAGCTCTTTCAACACCATTCTCGTCCTCTTGAGCCAACATACTTCCTATTGTGGCTTCTGAAGCAGAAATATATAATTTTAATGGTTTTCCTGGCAAAGGAGGACTCATAATCGGAGGAGTTGTTAAGTACTTCTTGATTTCCTCGAAGACTCTTTGATGTTCTTCTTCCCATCTGAATTTTTCTTCTTTCTTTAACTTTAACAATGGGGAAAACACCCTTGTCTTTTCGGATAAGTTTGAGATAAATCTTTGAAGGAAATTAACTTTTCCAAGAAAAGATTGTAACTGTTTTTTAGTGGTAGGTGGAGAAGCTTCGAGAATTGCCTTAGCTTTATTCTTATCAATCTCAACACCTTTCTTGTGAACAAGGAATCCCAAAAAATTTCCTGCAAACACACCGAAAGCATATTTAATAGGATTCATTTTTAAACCATGCTTTCTCATCCTTTCGAAAGCTTGCCTTAAATGATCTAAATGGAAATCTTTTGTTTCAAATTTAACCACAACATCATCAATATATACTTGCATGAATTTTCCTATTAAATCGTGAAAAATTGAATTCATGGCTCTTTGGTACGTTGCACCAGCTATTTTTAAGCCAAAAGGCATCATTACCCATTCGTAAGTGCCTATTGCCCCAGGACATCGAAATGCTGTTTTTGAAATATCCTCTTCAGCAATAAATATTTGATTATAACCCGAATACCCATCTAACATACTTAACATTTCATTTCCTGCTGCTGAATCTATTAACATGTCAGCAACTGGCATTGGGTATTCATCTTTTGGAGTTGCACTATTAAGATCTCTAAAATCTATGCACACTCTCAAAGTCCCATTTTTCTTAATAACAGGAACTATATTAGAAATCCAATCAACATACCTGGAAGTTCGAATGAACTTAGCTTTAAGAAGACGCTCTATTTCTTCTTTAATCTTTGAAACTATTTCTGGAGCAAATCTTCTTGGAGCCTGCTTCACTGGTCCTTTATCTGGAAAAATTGGATGTCTATGCTCTACCAGTTCTCGACTCAATCCAGGCATTTCATGGTAATCCCAAGCAAAACAGTCTTTATATTCTTTTAATAAGTCAATAATTTTCTTTCTAAAATCTCTTTCGAGATTCTGACTGATAAACGTGGGCCTTTTATCATTTTCAGTACCCAAGTTTATTTCTTCTAAAGGATCTTGAGCTTCCATTTTCTTAATTCCTTGAGACAAAAATCCTTCGAAACCCAGAGGCGAATCATCATAAATACAATCTAATCTTTCGAATTCACCTTCTCATGTTTCTTGGATATATGCCTCAACTTTTTTAAACATTTCCTCAAGATACCTCTTTTCAAAATCTTTATTTTCTTCAGACACTATTTTCGAATTTTCTTTTAATGTAACTTCAGATTTTTCGAAGACTTTTCTTTCTGTGTCTGATGAGACTTTATCTTCAAATATCTCCTCTATGATTATTCTCCCTTCTTGCCATTCGGCCTTAGAGGCCGTCATTTCTTTATTTTGTATATTTTAATTAACTTCGGCTTTGAGAGCCGATTCTACTTTCTTTTCGGCCATATAGGCCGAAATTCGAGCCCAAAAGCTCGAATCTACTCTGGATCCGACCATTCAGCAATTTATATGGCCTCGAAGGGGCCAACATCTCATTGTAGCATAAACCCACAATCAGGATTTATCCTCAATGAATATGGCACCTTGGTGGGTGCCAACATGTACTTGTCTATCATCTCATATGGTCTTATTTTCAAAACTTTCTTCTTCGTGCTCCTTACATCTACTGCATCTTCTTCAACCTTGAAATAATTCTTATCCCCATCTACATAAATGGGAATTCCTTCCTTGTTCCACATACAGAGTTTTTGATGCATTGATGAAGGAACAACACCTACACCATGGATCTATTCTCTTCCAAGTAAAAAATTATAATTTGCTTTTGAATCCACAACTACAAACATGGTAGGCCTCATAATTGTTCCAACTGTTAGTTCTAAATATAGAACACCTTCAGACTTTGAAGTTCTATCACTGAAGTCTGTGATCACCATTTGGTGTGGTAGCAAATCATACTTGGTTTTCATTAATTTTTTCATCATGTACTTCGGCATTAAATTCACTGCCGCTCCCGAATCTACCAGAACTTTGCCAATATTCACCTCTCCAACCATAGCTCTAATAAACAAAGGTTTCATATGGAGTTGCATATCTTCAACTGGCCTTTCGAATACTGCTGATGTGTTCTGGCAGATTTGTTTGCCAATATAAGTATAGCAAACTGGGTCTTCTCCGATTTCATCTTCTTCGAAATCTTCGTCATCCAAACCTTTTTCGAGTTCTTCAGCATACTCTGCAGGCAAAACAGAAACGACTGCACAGATGTCGTCCAGACCATCTGCGAACCCAGTCTCGAAGTTCTCTGTTAACAAGTCATCCTCGCTCTCATTAAAGCCTCCAATTACTCGAAATGAAGGTTTCTTCTTCACCATCTGAGGGTAAGACGGATTACTTGTATTTGCCTGCACCTGAATGACTTGAGCATTTTTTGCTTGTACTGGCTTGGATTGTTGCTTATTTCCCTCAACATCAATTTTTCTTTTTGCTTGGTTTTCGAAAGCTGCTTTCCTCATCCTTTGTGCCCTCCTCCATTGGGTTTTCGTCATCTGTTGCCTATGCCCAAAGTAAGGTTTCTGGTAGTGACCTTGGAAATGATTGTGCTGTTTCACGAAGCCTGGGCGAATCCATTGGTTTGGAGGCCCGGATGATGGAGGAACAACAGTTCTTGGTTTCGAACTTTCTTGGAACCTTTGATTCATAGGTTGCTTTCCCTTATCAAACCTATTCCTATTCGCAGGTGACCTTCCCCAGAGATGGATTCTGATTTCGAAATCCATCCTCCATATGAAGGATGAGGCTTCTTCTGCCTATTCTCACCTTGCTTATGGTGGGAAGCAACTTGTTGATAATGTGCTTTCATGTCTGAATCTCGAAAGATCTTTGCTGCAGACTTGTCAAAAACAGCGTGACATCTTAGGCAAAGATCAATTGAGGCATCCTCTGCCTTTTTCCGGTTCAGGAACTCCAACAAAGATTCTCCTCCTTTTGGATAAACATCATGGATCTCTTGATCTCCATCTAAGGCCATCTCTGTGGCCTGACCCACAGAATTCGAGTCTTCAATCTCAACCATGTTAATACTCACTGGTTCAGCATAATTGGCATTCACTTGAAGAGGATCAGAATCAATCTTCATTGCCATTGGTGCTTTTTCTTCAAACTTCAATCTTCCTTGCTTAATCGCTTCTTGGATAATATCCCTGAAACGAACACAACTATTAGTCCAGTGACCATAAGTATGATGAAATTTACAGTATTTTCGACCTCTTCTCTGTTCTTGAGAAGGAATCTTATGATCGTCACTTAGAGTTATATGTTTGTCCTTTACTAATATATCGAAAATCTGATCAGCTTTCGAAATATCGAAACCGTAATTTTTTCTGGGAAACTTATCTTTGGTTTCGTTATTATTGTTTCCATTAGGTTTCAAGGATTGACAAACATAAGGAGGTCCTGGCTTGAGTTCTGCCACATGAACATCATTGTCTTCCATGTCATATTCGAAATCACTATCATCAGATACTTCCAAATATGCTATTTTATCTTTTCGAAAAATCTTTTCAGGTTTTCGAAATCTCTCTTTTTCTTTCTTTAAATGTTCAATTTGTCTAACCTTGTCAGCCAATTGGGCCATATCTCTAAGTTGTTTAATCAACTTCTTTCGAATTGAATAATCCAAACCACCAGCAGCCATTTGGACTAACTCATGTTCAGGAATTTGAGTAAAACACCTAGCTTTCATTTGTCTTAATCTATTTAGATAATCATCTATAGATTCGTTCGAGGATCTTTTAATATTTACCAGATCCATAAGTGTAACTTTCGTTTCCCCTCGAAAGAACTGTTCATGAAAACTTCTTTCCAATTGATTCCAAGTATGAATCGAATTTGGGGGAAGAGTCGTAAACCAAGTGAAAGCATTCTTGGTTAATGAACTAGGAAAATATTTCATTTTAAGTTCCTGATTATTTGCCAAATCACTGCTTCGATTTGGTATCGAGCAATGTGTTCAACAGTAGATTCCCCTACTTCTCCAACAAACTTAGTAAATTTGGGAACTTTCCATCCCCTTGGCAATTCAGTTTGCAATACGATCTGGGTAAAAGGAGATACTACATAAGGGTGGTTCGCAAATCCTACATTAAATCCATGCCTATTCAAGACTTGTTCAACTATTCCAACAACGTTCTGTTGCCCCCCTAAGTTATTTGCTCTTATCCTTTCGAGAATTTCATTAGCATTCTGATTTCTATTCAGGATAACTCTAGGAGCGTTGTTTTCTCTATTTTCAACAGGATTGATAGGATTTGGTATTTGATTATTTTGATCCCCATGATCTACAGGAGGATTCATATTAGCCACTTGTCTTACTATAGGATCTGTGGGTGCTCCAAACACATCCGCAATCCTTTCCATTTGCCTAGCCAACAAGTTATAATTTGTATTTGTTGTTTGGACTAGGGGATCGAACACTGTGGCCATTTGTGTTGTCAATATGTTCACCATTTCATGATTACTTTCATCCATTTGTTGCCTTAGAGTTTGCAACGTGGAATTTGTAATAGATGAAGAAATATTTCCCACAAAGGGATTAAACATGGGTCCTCGAGCAATTGAAGGACCCACTGTTGACAAAATAGGTGGGGCTGTTCCAGAATTTGGGACAAATCCATATGGTAAACCATACTGTGGTTGTCCATTTTGAGACATAGAAATAAAATTGGGTATAGGGATAGTAGAACCAATTTGACTTACTACGGGTTCTGTCACAGCAGTAGTGGTCGTAGTAACATTTGTTGATGGTTCTCTAGTAATACTATTGTTTCCATTTGCCCCATTGTCATTATTGTTTACAGATTCATTCCTTGGGGGTGACGAATTCTCAAAATTCGTAACATTGGCTAGATCCCTATTATTATTTCCATTTAAATTTTGTCTCGAATTGTTAGCCATTTGAACAGAAATTGTTCTTCCACTCCTCAAACGCATACAAGAACAAATCTATTCATAAAATCATAACACACGCTACTTTTTGGCAATTAGTCCCACCAGGCGTGCCAATTTGTTTGTGGTGAAAAATTCAATTTAGAAAACTAAATTTTAACACTTTGATTCTACGAGCAATCTGGGGATTAGAATCAAATCCTCTTACGGAACTCTTTTAAAAAAGTAGGTTTATGGTGTTTATGATTTGTTAACAAACTTTCGAAAAAGTTCAATCTTTCTGGAAAAACAGAATTGTTTGGTACAGAATTTCACCAAGTTATTTTCTAAGTATTAGAAATCCAGAAAACACTAAGTTCTAAAGATTTGATCCAGAATTTTTATCAAAGAACTTGACTTTTAGAAAATTACTTGATTCAGAAATTTATCAAGTTTCAAACTTTGAATTTTCAGAAACTGATTTTGAGAAACTTTAGTAAAAATTTAAATGAAAATTTGTACAAAGAAAAGTAAATTACAGAATAGTAAATTTGCAGAATGTAAACAAAGAAAAGAAAAATTGAATTGTAAGAACAATTTGCATTGAAAAGAAAAGTGGATGGGTTCATCACATACTTGCTTCTCTTAGTAACCTGTTTATCGCAGTGTGATCGGACGTATAAGGTGTTTCAGAGAGTATGAGTATGAGTGATTTGCCAACCCTTATTGCATCAAGAGTTTACCTATTTATAGATTCCTAATTCTAACGGCTAACTAATGTCTATGTGACACGTCATCTAGCCCTATGTGTTGGCAACATGTATGCTTGCCACGTTTTCTGCTCACCAGAAAACTGATTACAATTTTCAAAATAAACCACTAACTGATTGACACCTGTCTTTGTCTTTGTAACTTCCATTAACTGCTCTTCTAGTGTCTTCTGTTTTCTCGAAATTTTGCTCCTTGATTTCTCGAAATCTCTTTTCTGCTTTCTCGAATTCTGCCTTCTGATTTCTCGAAATCTCTTTTCTGCTTTCTCGAATTCTGCCTTCTGATTTCTCGAAATCTTCTTTCTGCTTTCTCGAATTTTGCCTTCTGATTTCTCGAAATCTTCTTTTTGCTTTCTCGAATTCACAATTGTCTTCTTTTCGAATTTCTAAAGTCTTTGTATTAACTTTACTTCAAGTATTCTCTAAGTTAATAGACTTATTACCAAAATTCGAAATAAGGTAATATTAACCTTCTTCTGTAAATTCGAAATGACATCATATTGTTATCACTTGAGATATTCGAAATAATTGAAAATCAAATCCCAACAGGTGGTTAACTATATTCTTGATTTGTAGGAGAACCATTTGTTGAGGGTAGTAAAAGGTAGGATAATGAGAAGAATGAGATGTCATGTATAATTTGTGTGAAAAAAGGTAGAATGAGGATTAGGGTAATGTGAAATATAACTTTTTATGTAATTTAAATATTTATGTTTATGATTTAATTATTGATTTATTTTAATATAAAATTTCTATGTTTACACAATGTAAATATTTATTTCTGTAATATACACATTTTTATATAAAGTTTTTATTTTGATACAAAATATAGACTCTCCTTTAAGATTCTTTTTTTAATCAATCAAATAGTTTTTATCAATTAATTTAATTTTTAATAATTTTTAATTTAATATTTATATTTATTAAAAAATACTTAGTTTCAAATATCATAAAAAAACAATGGATAATTGTTAATCTGATTTCAAAATTAGAAAAAAAATGAATGTAAAAAAATCATATATGTCATAAATTATTTTCTACAAAGTTTTCTATTAATTAAAGAACTTTTGAAAGTTCAAAAAAATATTAAATTTCAAATATTTCCATGTTAAAAATTGTTTCTTCAATTTCATTCATTTTAGTTCCTAGAGAGAGACTGGATGCTTAAGGTATGTCACATAGACAACTCAGTTGGCACTTAATGTGCCCCACATCAGTAAAGTTAACATTGTTAATTAATTGAGGATGACAGAGGGACTAAAGTGAAATGGTAAACAATTTTAAGGACTTAATAATTAGTTTCTTACCTTTGACGATTAAAGTGACCAACACTTACATTTTTAGGGATCAAAATGGTGGTTTACTCGATTTTTAGTCATATTTTATAATGACAACATCATTCATAATAAGTAATGCATATAACTATACTTATATAAATAAAAAAACAAATAGTAAAATAAAGGATGTAAATCCAACAAAATAGTATGTGCTAATTTTCTAAAAATATATAATGATATTTTTGAAAGTGGGTTTTCCAATTTGATGTAGTAGTGAAACTATGTAAAGCTTAACAACGCGCTCATGGAATCTCTATTGTACTAGATGTTATGGGATATTCTCTACAAATGGAATACTTGGCCATTTAGGTGATTTTAGTGATTAGGTGATCTAGGAATCATCCTTTCAAGTTTTTTTTTTTTACTTTTTTCAAAGGCATATACCAAAATCAAATTGGCAACCAAAGATAAAAAAACAATAACACACATCACGAGGATAAATCGACAGAAGCGAGTTTTTTTATACAGAGAGAAGAAGAAAAGAAAAAAAGAAAAGACTAAGAAAAAGAAAAGAACAACTAAACTCTAGAAAACTGGATTCCTAGAGCATCAACCAACAAAATAGAACTCATCTCCAGAAGAGGAGCTTCCAGGATTTTTAGCTGATCAAATTGACAAGCTCCCTTTTTTGCTAGGAAGTCTGCACTGTGGTTTCCCTCCCTAAAGGTATGATTAATTTTAATATTCCAATCCCTTGTAAGAAGTTCTCTTATTTCGTAAATAGGTCCAGCAAATTGGTGATAGGTAATATCCTCTTGATAGATGAGATGAATAGATGTGATAGAGTCTGTGTAACATTGTAAATTGGTAAACTTCCTTTCCCAAGCTATTCTTAACCCATGAAGAATCCCTAAAATTTCAGCTTGAATAACCTCCTTAGAATGATTGAAGCGAGTTTAGATATAGGTTACAATGGAAATTACTCGGGAATTATTAGCTAGCTACCATATTATTACTATTGGCGTTTTTTGTGTGTACAAGTGAAAAATATTGTGCACCAGACACAAATAATGCATACCATTGGATATACATAAAAAAAATGGATGGATGGGATGTGACAATTGTCGAACCTGCACACAATTATAGTTATAATTAACCGATTTGCAAATTACATGTACCCAAAATAATCCTTCTTGGGGTTTGATTGATTGCAATAAACTAGACAAAACAATGATTAAATTAATAGAAAAGCTTGAATCAATTACTTACTCTATGCTCTTTAATTGTTGCATGATGATTAACCAATCAAGAGTACAACATACATCAATAACGAATTTCATAATCAAAACATGTTAATCAATTAAGCTTTGATCAAAGAAAGAAATTGAATCAAGTGGAGTAGAAAAGCAAAGTAGATATAATTCAATATGCATGTAAATGAAGATCAAACTAATAATCAATATGAAAATAAACTTGAATCCTTGAATTGAATACAAACTTAGCATTCCATGAAGACTTTACAACAAAAAAAGATGAATAAAAGTAAATGAAAGACTTGGTAATTTCTACTACAACTTGGATGATTTCCTACCTATCAAACTTTCCTATTTATAGGAAGTGGAAAGATACCATTACTATGCTGAATATTCAGCCATGACTCATCATGTTTTATCCATAAATGAAATTTTTGATCAATTATTTATCACTTTTGTCCATTACTTTGAATAATTCATTCAATATTTCTTTTCCTAACTATCATTCAACAACTCTTCTCCTACTTTCACCTAGAATTGCATCATTGGGATAACTGAATCCAAGGAATATGTATTCTAATGAAATGAGGACTTGGATGTTAGCTTTCAGATGCCATTGGTTTGAGCCCAAAAGGAGTTTTCTAGCCCAAGTTTTGGACTTAATATCAAAGTTGTAGGGCTTTCCTTTAGCTTTCCTACATATAAATTGCATAATTTGTAGATATCTAGAACACGAGTTATGCTTGAAAAACCAAAACAATATAATTTTCCAATAATCTTGAAAAATGCAACTAATCTCAATATGAACCTGAATTGGTAAAATATGCTTATGACTTTTTAATTAAGCATAAAGCAAGTATTAAAAGGTAAAATTTGAGAGATGGTTAATGTGTAAGAATTGTATTTATCAAATTCCCCCACACTTACCTTTTGCATGTCCTGGGAAAATTTGGAATACAAGCATAAGTTATTGAGAACTGTTTTCCAATGAAATTTATGAAATGCAAAGAAAAGTTGAGCTAGAGGTGATTATAAGACATTATAACATTCATGCATTCATATTTTTATGCACCTTAATTTATGAGAAAGACAACTCCAATTGAAAAGAATGGATTAAAATTGATAGAACCTCATAAGAATTACTCTCAATCTCTCAAGTGTTTAAAGGGTATGTTTTTCTCTCAAATTAAACCTATGAAATATGCACTATCATAAGCTTGCTTATCTTCTACTTATCCACTGCTAATTACACATGCAACCACAAATCAAGAGGTTTTTATTATGGTACTGATGGAGTTACGGTCATGGAGAGATATAAACAAATATAACAAGTTAAATCAAAGAGAATAAAATAGGTTTGGAGAATGAATCCAAGTAACAAGTGTGACAGATACAAATAAAATCAAACCTTGAAGTTTAGGTAAATCACTTCAATCATTTGGATTCTTCATTCTTTACTGTGTTCTACTTAAAGACTTTGTGCAAGAAAGCTTTTAGAAGAATGAGAAGAAGGAGAAGAAGAAGGAAGCAAAATTGTATGTATATTTATTAACATTGAAAATATAAATGTAGTGCTTAACATGAACAAAGAATTTATAGCATGAAAAGTAAATGAACATGAACAGAAAAGATTGGTTTGCAAATCCTACTTCCATGCACTTGGACTTGGTTTCCTTGGTTTTTCTTGTAGATGCTTTGAATGCAGATTTTGATGATGCCAATGAAAAGAAAAAGAGAGTACTAGATTGACAAAAAAAAATTGGCAAAAGAAAGAGATAGATAACAAGGTCAATACAAGATCAAGAAGCAAGGTTAATACAAGATCAAAGACAAGAAGGTTTATTAGATAAGTATTAGCCTAGTTAAATAAATGTTAAAAGAATTCTAGAATTTGCAAGTTACTTGGAATTAAAAATAAAATTTAAGTAAAATGTTTTTATGAGGTAAAATCAGTTCAAAGGGAAATTTTTGAACTGGTAATCGATTACCACATTGGTGTAATCGATTACTAGAAGTTATGAGATTCAAATTTGAAAACTTTTGAACTGGTAATTGATTACCAGTTTCTTGTAATCGATTACCAGAGAGCAGAAAGTTCGAAATTTAAATTCCAGTCACAACGTTTCATAAACCATTTGAATTTTTAAAGGTGTAATCGATTACCACTTTCTTGTAATCGATTACCAGCGAGATTTTTCTGAAAAATATGAAGAGACACAATTCTTTATCAAAAGATACAAAGTTTCAATTGTTCTATTATAAATATGTGTCTCTATTTCGAAAAATCTGCAGAGCATACAAGGGAAAAACAAAAATGTAAAGAATCTCTTTAAAAGATCATTTGGCCAAACACTTGCAAATTATTGAGAATTCTTATAGGAACTTCAAGTTGTACTATCTACTCTAAGAGAGAGGTTATCTTGTTCAAACATCTTCTTCTCATACTATGTGATTAAGAGAGGGTGCCTCTCGTAGATTGTGGGTGAAAACTTAATACAAGGGAAAGAGTTCCAAGGTGTGTGAGTGAGTGTTCATCTTTTGTAAAGGATTTTACAAATAGTGGAAATCTCAAGTGAGTGACTTGAGGACTGGACGTAGCCAAGGGTTGGCCGAACCAATATAAATTGAGTTTGCATTTCTTCTTCCCTTAACTTTTACTTATTTGTTGTGATTGATAATTTATTATATATTAAGTAATTAGGAAGTTTGCATTCATATTTCATAATACAAGAATTGTTGTAAGTATAGTTAAAGATAAAAGAAGTAAGTGAACGAAAAAGAGATAATTTGGAGTAACTTAATTCACCCCCCTCTTAAGTTATTTGAGGCCACTTGTCTAACAAGTGGTATCAGAGCTTGAATCTTGTATAAGGATTAGAAGCTTCAAGATTAATTATGGCCTCATCCAATTCCTTTTCGCTGAAGGAAATTCATTTAATATACCCTCTGTATTTAATGGAGAAGGTTTTCACTATTGGAAATCTCGAATGCAAATCTTCATAGAATCAATAGATCTAAATATTTGGGATGCTGTAGAAAATAGTCCTTTTATTCCTTCAATACAAGTAGGGAATGAAGTTAAAGTAACACCTAGAGATCAATGGAGTGAAGATGATAAAAGGAAAGTTCAATATAATTTAAAAGCTAAAAATATAATCACATTTGCATTAGGTATAGATGAATATTTTAGAGTTTCTAATTGCAAAAGTGCAAAAGAAATGTGGGATACATTAGAAGTAACTCATGAGGGTACAAGTGATGTTAAAAGATCTAGAATAAACATCCTTACTCGTGAATATGAATTATTTAGAATGAATCAAAATGAGAGCATACAAGACATGCAAAAGAGATTTACACATATAGTTAATCATCTTGCATCTTTAGGAAAAGTTTTTCCAAATGAAGATCTCATTAACAAAGTTTTAAGATGTTTGAGTAGGCAATGCCAACCAAAGGTGACAGCAATTGCAGAATCAAAGGATTTTACAACAATGTCCCTTCATTCATTGTTTGGAAAAATTCAAGAACACGAATTGGAATTGTTGAGACTAAACCAAAATAAAGAAAATGACATAAATAAGAAGAGTATTGCTCTCAAAGCATCATCATCATCTGTCTATGAAGAATATGACAACGAAGACAGTATTGAGGAAGAAGATTTAGATGATGATGAAGAATTTGATCTCTTTGTAAAAAGGTTCAACAAATTCCTAAGGAATAGAAGGAATCGAAAGAAATCTACATTTAACACAAAGATGAAAGGAGAAGATTCCTCCTCAACTCCAAGGTGCTTCGAATGTAATCAACCTGGACATTTGAGACTAGAATGTCCAATCTATAAAAAGAAAATGGAAAAATCCAACAAGAAGATCTTCAAAGAAAAGAAAGTAAAGAAAGCATATATCACTTGGGATGATAATGACATGGACTCTAGTGACTCAGAAAACGAAGTTGTGAATTTGGGACTCATGGCCAGAAATTATGATAGTGAAGAAGAGGTAACATCTTCAAAATATGACATCTCTATTACATTTGATGAACTTCAAGATGCTTTTAATGATCTACATAAAGAATCATTTAAACTTGCAAAATTAGTATCATCCTATAAGAAAACAACCTCAAAATTAGAGAAGGAAATTTCAAAATTAAATGAAGAACTAAATAGTCTTAAATATGAACTTAAGTTAATAAATTCTAAAAATGAAAATCAAAGTTCTACTAATAATTTAGAAATTAGTAAAGAAACTCATTCTTGTATATCATGCCACAAATACAAAGAAGAAATTAATAAGTTAAATAATACACTTTCAAAATTCACTTTTGGCAAAAATAATTTAGATGTTATATTAGGAAATCAAAGGTGTGTTTTTGTCAAAGCAGGATTAGGTTATGATCCTTCAAAGCAAAAAAAGCTTTACAAAAATTTCTTTATCTCATATAACATGTCTACTAGCCCATTTATTAAATGTAACTATTGTGGTAGAAAGGGACATAGTGCATCTACTTGTAATATAAGAAAGAATGTTGTTCAACATGGAGTTATGATTTGGGTTCCAAAAAGCACCTTCCCCAAAACTAACATTCAAGGACCCAAGATGATATGGGTACCAAAAGTTAAGAATTGTGTTGTAGGTGTGCTTGATGGCAACGCACTCTCAATAGTAACTTGATAATGGATGCTCCAAGCACGTGAAGGGAGATACTTCAAAGCTTATTGACATTACTCCCAAAAATAGTGGACATCTCACTTATGGAGACAACAACAAAGAAGATACTCACAATACATGAAGAAGTCCACAAGGATAAGGAAGAAGTAAACATAAAAGATTCTACAATTAAAGAAAATCAAACCAACATGGATCTTCCAAGAGAGTGGAGAACTTTAAGAGATCATCTTCTTGTCAACATGATTGGAGATTTTTCAAAAGGGGTAACAACTAGACTCTCTCTTAAAAATATATGAAATAATATGGTTTTTGTTTCTAAAATTGAAGTTAAAAATATTGATGAAGCCTCAAAAGATGAACCATGTATTATTGCTATGCAAGAAGAATTAAATCAATTTGAAAGAAATCATTTATGGAAACTAGTTGATAGATCAAGTGATCATCCAATTATAGGAACTAAATGGGTATTTGGAAATAAATTAGATGAACATGGTATAGTTAATAAAAATAAGACTAAATTAGTGACTAAAAGATATAATCAAGAAGAAGGAATAGATTATAAGGAAACTTATGCACCTTTACCAAACCTGTACCCAAAGATAGTTTATTTACAATTAGGAGAGAATTAGGAATATTAGATTTTTCAAACTTAGATTCCTAAAAACTTTTAGAAATGAATTTTGTTTGGTAGTAATCGATTACAAGGTATTCGTAATCGATTACCAGAGAGTTTGGAAACGAAAATGTGAAATTTGGGTTAGTGGTAATCGATTACCAATGGGTAGTAATCGATTACCTGAGAGCATCAATGTGTGTAATCGATTACAGAACAGTTGTAATCGATTACCCGAGAGCAGTTGCCTCCGTAATCGATTACAGTATGTACGTAATCGATTACCTGCGACGGTTGTGTCTTACCTGGAAACATGGTAATCGATTACAACAATGCGTAATCGATTACCAGATTGCACGTTCTATAAATACTGGTGAAGGGAATCAAGCATGTGGTCAGGGTGCAGCGGAAACAAATGGATTCCCTCCCTTGTTATAATCGTTTTGCGAAAACACGAATCAAGGCATAAAAGGAATTGAAACGAAAGGTCATACCTTATTAGGATTATAAACGAGGCAAGTGTAGCCACTTCTCTGTTGGTATCCACGCCAACAGCCGGACTAGGAAACCTTCCTCAGCTCTACTAGTAGCCTTAGAAAGTAAGAAGCGATTGCACATGTGTCTCTGGGGTAGTGCATCTTATGCTCTATTTATAGAGTGGTGGCTAGGGTTTTACCCCCTCACTCACTTAACCCTCACACTTATGGGACTGGCCCATTATGTAATAATTCTAATTTAATTTAATTAGAATTATTATCCTTTCCTTGTGGCTTGTTGTATGCGTGTGACCCAATAGGCTTTTAATATTTGGTTATGATATTAAAATAAAACCCTTTTATATTTAATATCATAAATAGTGAGCGGTATCTAGCAACACATCACTATCCAAATATTGAGTTTATCAATAACTTTGATAAATCCTATTTTATGATAATAATTTATATGATCTGTCCCTTTGTCCAAATATCTAATTGAACACAAGGGCATGGATTGTGTCAACCTTGTATAGTTCAATTTATATATTTTCTTGATCCCCAAGTAGACTGTACAGAAAATAAACATCTCATGTTTATCCTCCTGAGCATGGCCATGCATTTTGCAGTCTCACTTTATCAAAGGGCCTACAGATATAACTCCTGTTACATAGGAGGGACAAATCCCATCTAGGGCACTCACATTCCTCCACATAATTTATTATATGTCCAAATACCAACTTTATGATCACCCTGTTACAGGCAACGTTTGATGATATTCAAAACACATAATTCCTTATGTAGGAATCGTAGTGATTTCAGGTCATAGGACTTTATATAACATTTATCAATTTAAGAAACGTTCATGAAACTTATGTAACAATCCATGCAACGTTCTTAAGGTGGGTCTGTCCAGTACACCATAACTCTTAATGTGTACCTATTGAGTTTGAATTTCTGTGTGTCTAAACCAGACCACACACCACTGTATTTATAATATATGCACATTAATTACAAATGAATGCAATTTCTAAATCTAAGGCTAATTAGCACCTAATCTGGGATTTGTACAGAAATCAGATATGTGACTAATTCTAACACTCCCCCTCAAGCTGGAGCATATATATGATATGCACCAAGCTTGTTACAAATATATTCAACCCGAGGACCCCTAAGAGACTTAGTAAACATATCAGCCAATTGATCATTAGAACCAACAAAATCAGTAGTGATTTCTCCTGAAAGAACCTTCTCTCTTACAAAATGGCAGTCAATCTATATATGCTTTGTCCTTTCATGGAAAACCGGGTTGGAAGCAATATGCAACGCAGCTTGATTATCACAAATCAATTTCATCTCCTTGTCATCTCCCAATTTTAGTTGTTGGAGTAATTGTCTTAGCCAAGTAAGTTCACATGCTACTACTGCCATAGCCCGATATTCTGCTTCTGCACTTGACCTAGCAATTATGTTTTGCTTCTTGCTCCTCCATGAAATTAGATTACCTCCCATAAGAACACAATATCTTGAAGTTGATCTTCTATCTAATGGTGAACCTGCCCAATCATCATAAGAATAACCGACAACTTTGGTGTTACCTTTGTTCTCATAAAGTAATCCTTTACCCGGTGCATTCTTGATATACCTCAGGATATGAACAACGGCATCCCAATGACTATCACAAGGAGCATTTAGGAATTGACTCACTACACTTACAGCAAAAAGTAATGTCAGGTCTGGTTACTGTAAGGTAGTTCAATTTGCCAACTAGACGTCGATATCTACCTGGGTCTTTCAGTGGCTCCCCCTAACCCGGTAGTAGCTTGACATTGGGATCCATAAGAGTATCACTTGGTCGGCAATCTAGCATGCATGTTTCCTCAAGTATATCTAGAGCATATTTGCGTTGGGTGATAGCAACACTTGTCTTGGATTGTGCAACCTCAATCCCCAGAAAATATTTTAGAGGACCCAAGTCTTTAGTCTGAAAGTGAGTGGACAAGTATTGTTTGAGCTTCTGAATGCCAGGTTGATCATTACCGGTGATGATGATATCATCGACATAAACAAGCAGGTAGATACATGTGGTTGGCAAGGAGTGCAAAAAGAAGACAGAGTAGTCAGCTTCACATCTGGTCATACCAAACTGTTGTAGAACAGTGCTAAACCTCCCAAACCAAGCACGGGGAGACTGCTTCAAACCGTAGAGAGAGCGGCGTAATCGACAAACCAAGTGTGACGCACCACTAGCAATGAAACCGGGTGGTTGTTCCATATACACCTCCTCTTGTAACTCACCACGTAAGAAGGCATTTTTATGTCGAGTTGATGGAACGGCCATTGATGAATAGCAGCCAAAGCGAGAAATAGTCTAATAGAGGCAATCTTCGCTACTGGGGAAAAGGTATCGCCATAGTCAAGCCCAAAAATTTGTGTGTAGCCTTTGGCTACTAGGCGGGCTTTTAAACGGTCAACCTTTCCATCAGGGCCAATCTTGACGGTATAAACCCAGCGACAACCAACTGTTGTTTTTCCATCAGGCAAGGGAACCAAGTCCCAAGTTCCACTGGAGTGTAAGGCAGCCATTTCATCCACCATAGCCTGTCGCCAACCCGGATCAGACATAGCTTCACCTGTAGTTTTGGGAATAGACACAGAATCCAAAGAAAACACAAAGGCAGAATAGGAAGAAGATAATCTATTATAATTCAAATGACAGGCATAAACAGGGTTAGGATTCCGAGAGGACCTGATACCTTTGCATAATGCAAGAGGAAGTTCCGGTGCAGGATGCGAAGCAGGAGAGTCCGGTGGAGCAGGAAATGAGTCTGGAAGAGGATGACCATCTGGAGCAATTGGTTGTGGGCGAGGCCTCCTTTGATAAATGCGAAGAGGAGGGACAAAAACAGGGGTGGGAATAGGAGAAGGTTGAGAAAGAAGTTCATTACCCGGAACATGTGACTCAACAGGAGTAGAAAAGAAAGGACGAGTCTAAAAAAAAGTTACATTTGCTGAGATAATGTACCGACCAAGGTCAGGAGAGTAGCAGCGGTAACCTTTTTGCATCCGTGAGTAGCCGAGGAACACACACTTGAGTGACTTGGCAGCAAGCTTATCTTTCCCTGGAGTGAGGTCATGGACAAAACATGTGCATCCGAAGATACGGGGAGGAAGGGAATAAAGATCTCGTGTAGGAAACAATATAGCTTGTGGTACCTGGTTGTTTAGGACAGAGGAAGGCATTTGATTGATTAAGTGGCAAGTAGTGAGAATTGCATCCCCCCAAAAATGAAGTGGTACATTGTTGTGAAGAAGCAAGGTACGAGCTGTTTCAACCAAATGTCTATTTTTCCTTTCCGCGACACCATTTTGTTGAGGGGTATGAGCACATGACGTCTGATGGATGATACCCTGTGATGACAAAAAGGACTGAAATGGTGTAGACAAATATTCACGAGCAT
The DNA here is from genome assembly GCA_026901365.1 of Sesbania bispinosa. NCBI lineage: Eukaryota > Viridiplantae > Streptophyta > Magnoliopsida > Fabales > Fabaceae > Sesbania > Sesbania bispinosa. Next base: position 420,584 of record QLOH01000643.1, on the reverse strand, counting down.
TGTCACTTTGTAATATTTTAATTGGGGTTCCAAATTGTGTTTGTATTTTTGAAAAGAAGGTTTGAAAGATTGGAAAAATATCTGATCGATTTTTCATGAGGAATAACCAAGTGCAACGTGAAAAATCGTCAATAAAGGTAACAAAATATTTATAACCCAAACATGAAGTAACACGACTGGGACCCCAAATATCTGAATGAACTAAATGAAAAGGAGACACAATTCGTTTATTGACTCTATCGGGAAAAGAACTTCTGACATGTTTCCCAAACTGACACGACTCACATTCTAGGGTGGACAATTTAGACAAGCTAGGAACCATAAGACGCAACTTGGGAAGGCCAGGATGTCCCAAACGTTGATGAATGAGATGTGCAGACTCAACTGCTGAACATGCAATGGGAGGATTTGAAAGATGATACAGTCCTCGAGACTCATGTCCTACTCCAATCGTCTGTCCAGTACTCCGATCCTGCACGAGAACAGAATTATTAACAAAGGTAACAGAGTAAGGTAATGTACGAGTGAGTTTACTAATGGAGATCAAATTAAAAGGACATCCAGGAACATAAAGAACAAATTCCAATGAAAGTGTAGGAAGTGGGTTAGTCTGTCCAATGCCCTGTACGGGAGTTTGGGAACCATTAGCTAAGGTAACATTTGGAAGTGAGTTCATATAAGTAAGGTGAGAAAACAGGGATTTGTTATCGGACATATGATCAGAAGCGCCTGAGTCGAGGATCCAAGGTCCAAGGGATGAGGACTGAGAGACAAAGGCAACAAGATTACCAGTATGAGCAACAGAAGCGACAGGTGTAGTGGGTTGCATAGCTGCCTTGAGTCGGATGTACTCATCATACTCTTCAGTGGAAAGTGAGACCTGATCACTAGTGCCAGAAGCTTCGAATTGAGCAACATTCAAAATCTTAGGCTGCTGTTGATTTGCCTTGGTTCTGCATTGCTCCTCAACATGACCAAACCTTTGCAATAGTTACACCGAGGGCGGGTGCGATAGCCTCCACTAACTCCTCGTCCACCGCGATGATAAGAATTGGAAACCAGTGCAGTAGAATCATCGGAAACAGGAAAGGACGCAGGAGCTGATGGAGCGAAAGATTGAGGAACGGAGAGCCGTGGTAACTGTTCACAAACAGTATCATATGAAGGAATGGTGGGACTAGAGAGTATTTGATTGCGGACGGAGTCAAGGTCGTGTGGGAGACCAGCAAGGGCAAGAACCATGAAAAACGTCCCACGTTGCTTAGCATGTGCATCTGCATTGTCAGTAAATGGCATAAGGGAATCAAAGTCATCAATCAAACTATCAAGCTTACTCAAATAGCTTTGCATGTCCATGTCCTGTTTCTTCACGGAAATGAGATTAGAGACTACGATGTAGAGACGATTGATGTCGTTGGAGTAGACCTTCTTTGCTTTTGTCCAAACATCATAACATGTCTTAAAAGACCGGTATTGTGCTTGAAGTTTGGCATCAATAGAGAAACACATAACACTGCACAAAGATGCATCAAACCATAATTCAACAGAAGCAGCCCGGGAGGAATAATTGGCAGCACCTACAAGTTTTTCGCAGGGGATAAGTGGGACATTGGTAAAGCTGACAGCAGGAGCATCTGAAACAGGAGCAGCGGAAGACATCGTCGGAGGGTAGGAGCAGATGTAAGGCACACTGCAGAGAGGTAAAGGTCAGACGGAGGTAAAACGGCCTCCCACGGTGGTCGCCGGTGTGAAAAGGTGGCCGGAAATGGGAAAACGGGCTCAAAAAGTGGGCGCGTGCAGAAAACGCGCAGAAGGTTGTGGCAGCGCGTGGCGGCACGTGCGGCGGCGGGGCTCCGGCGTCTGGGTCGTCGGCGGCTTCTGGGCCTGATGGTGGTGGTCGTCGGTGGTGGGTATCACCGGAAGTGGTGGAGTAGCTGGTTAGGGCACAGTTGTTTGGAAAGAGAAAAAAAAGAAAGAAAGAGACCACGGGAAGAGAAGGCACAGCCGCACAGTGATCCCTAGGATCTTTCAGCAACTGATACCATATTGAATTTGAATTTCTGTGTGTCTAAACCAGACCACACACCACTGTATTTATAATATATGCACATTAATTACAAATGAATGTAATTTCTAAATCTAAGGCTAATTAGCACCTAATCTGGGATTTGTACAAAAATCAGATATGTGACTAATTCTAACAGTACCTATGTGAGCACATGATCTCTCATATCCATGATCCGTGAGATGTGATCATCAATGAATTCACATACTAGTCTAAATGCATCTTTGTCCTAAGATGATACTTGACTAGGGACTATTTAAGAATAGTTCTTCATAAGATCTCACGATCAAGTCATCTACTTGATTTCTTATGAAGTTTAAGCTTACTATTCTAAGGACAATAATTATATTCTAAAAGAATTAATAAAATGAAATGTCTTTGTAAAATAATAATATGATACAAGTGATGAATGTTCAAAAACATATAGGTCTCTAGTGCATATACTAATAATCTCCCACTTGCACTAGAGCCATTCAGACATAACTCTAATGCCTAATGATCTAGTGTGCCCTTCATGCTTCTGCTGCACAAGGGGTTTTGTCAATGGGTCTGCAACATTGTCATCTGTATGCACTTTGCATATCTTCACATCTCCCCTATCAATGATTTCTCGGATGAGATGGAAACGTCTAAGTATATGTTTGGATCGTTGATAAGATCTGGGTTCCTTGGCTTGTGCAATAGCCCCATTGTTATCACAATAAAGACTTATGGGATCCACAATGGTAGGAACTACCCCAAGTTCAATAATGAACTTCCTGATCCAAACGGCCTCTTTCGCAACATTTGAGGCTGCAATATACTCAGCTTCTGTGGTAGAATCAGCGACTGTTTCCTGCTTCGAACTTTTCCAGCTCACAGCGCCACCATTCAAACAAAACACATAACCTGACTGCGATCTTGAATCATCTTTGTCGGTTTGGAAGCTAGAATCAGTGTAACCTTTTACAAGTATCTCTTCCTCACCTCCATATATCAAGAATGAATCCTTAGTTCTTCTCAAGTACTTAAGGATGTTCTTGACTGCTATCCAGTGACCTTCACCGGGATCAGACTGGTATCTTCTAGTCATGCTCAAAGCATATGATATGTCTGGTCGAGTATACAACATGGCATACATGATAGACCCTATAGCGGATGCATAAGGAATCTTACTCATGCGTTCTCTTTCTTCCTTACTGGAAGGAGATTGAGCCTTAGATAGGCTTATACCATGTACCATAGGCAAAAATCCCTTCTTAGAATCTTGCATGCTAAATCGTTTTAACACTTTGTCTATGTATGTACTTTGACTTAGGCCAAGCAATCTTCGAGATCTATCTCTATAAATCCTAATACCTAACACATAGGTTGCTTCATCCAAATCTTTCATAGAAAAACAATTTCCTAACCAAGTCTTTACAGACTGAAGGGTAGGAATGTCATTTCCTATGAGGAGTATGTCATCTACATACAAAACCAGAAAAACCACTTTGTTGTCACCAACCATTTTGTAGACACAAGGTTCATCTTCATTTTTAATGAAACCAAACTGTTTAACAACTTCATCAAAACGAAGATTCCAGCTTCTAGAAGCTTGCTTTAATCCATAAATGGATCGTTGCAACTTACATACCTTTCCAGCATTTTCAGGTATAACAAAACTTTCAGGTTGTGTCATATACACGTCTTCAAGAAGACTTCCATTTAGGAAGGTTGTCTTGACATCCATTTGTCAGATTTCATAATCATGGTAAGCTGCAATAGCAAGCAAGATCCGAACAGATTTAAGCATGGCAACTGGGGAAAAAGTTTCATCATAGTCTACACCATGAATTTTCTTGAAACCCTTAGCCACCAACCGTGCTTTAAAGGTACTTATATTACCATCCATGTCAGTTTTCCTTTTGAAAACCCACTTGCACCCTATGGGTTTTATCCCTTCGGGTGGCTCAATCAAGGTCCATACCTTGTTAGTGTACATGGAATCCATTTCAGATTTCATGGCATCAAGCCATTTCTTAGATTCTGGACTCATAAGAGCTTCTTGGTAAGTCAGTGGTTCATCTTGATCCACTAGCAATACATCCCCTTCCTGAGACACAAGGAAACCATATCTCTCAGGTTGGTGGCGTACCCTATCTGACATACGCAAGTCTTGCGCTACTTGAGCAGGTGGCTCCACAACATCTTGTGGTATCTGCTCTTGTTCCACTATTGGCTCATCGTTACTCTGTGTTACTTGAATTTCTTCAAGTTCTACTTTCCTCCCACTCATTTTCTTAGAGACAAATTCTTTCTCTAAGAATACAGCAGTCCTAGCTAGCGACAAACACTTTGCCTTCGCTAGGATTATAGAAGTAGTAACCCATAGTCTTTTTTGGGTATCCCACAAATAAGCACTTATCTGATTTGGGTCCTAGCTTATCTGAAACTTGGCGTTTCACATAAGCTTCACAACCCCAGATTTTCATAAAAGACATACTAGGTCATCTCCCAGTCCATATCTCATATGGTGTCTTTATGACAGCCTTAGATGGAACACAATTTAGTGTGAAGGCTGTTGTTAACAAAGCATGAACCCAAAAGGAGTTAGGGAGATTAGAATGACTCATCATGGATCGAACCATATCTAATAGAGTTTGATTTCTTCTTTCAGAAACTCCATTCCATTGAGGTGTTCCTGGAGGAGTGAGTTGAGATACTATCCCACATTCTTTTAGATAGTCATCAAATTGTTGGCTCAAGTATTCTCCACCTCGATCTGATCGAAGTGTTTTAATAGTCTTGCCAAGTTGGTTTTGTACTTCATTCTTAAATTCCTTGAACTTTTCAAAGGATTCAGATTTGTGTTTCATTAGATACACAAATCCATATCTACTGAAATCATCAGTAAAAGTGATGAAGTATTGAAAACCGCCTCTAGCCATTGTGCTCATGGGCTCAAATACATCACTATGTATGAGACCAAGAAGATCACCGCCCCTTTCACCTTTTCCAGTGAATGGGGTTTTGGTCATCTTCCCTAATAGACAAGATTCACATGCCTCAATTGATTCAAAATCAAAAGAGTCCAAATAGCCATCTTGGTGGAGTTTGGAAATGCATTTCTCATTTATGTGGCCTAGGCGACAATGCCAAAGATAAGTTGGGTTCAAATCATTTGTTTTGACCATTTTAGCATTTATGTTATAGATAGGCACTTTGAAGTTAAGAACATACAATCCATTGTTTAATTTTGCACAACCATAAAACATATCATTTAAATAAATCGAACAACTATTGTTCTTTATTATAAATGAAAAACCACTCTTGTCTAAACAAGAAACAGAAATAATATTCCTACTAATGGCTGGCACAAAATAACAATTATCTAATTCAATAACTAGCCCAGTTGGAAAAGTTAAATAATAAGTTCCTATGGCTAAAGCAGCAACTCTTGCTCCATTTCCGACTCGTAGGTCGACTTCACCTTTGGTCAACGGTCTACGCCTTTTTAGACCCTGCACATTCACACAAATGTGAGATCCACATCCAGTATCTAATACCCAAGATGCAGAAGTAGATAAATTGACTTATACAACATAAATACCTGAAGTGGAAGTCTCACTTCTCTTCTTCTTGATCTCCTCTAGGTACTTTGCACAGTTTCTCTTCCAATGTCCTGATTGGCCACAGTGGAAACATTTTCCTTCCTTAGGTATACCGCCCTTAGGTTTCAAAGAAGAGGTACTAGGATTGTCTTTGCCCTTGTCCTTTGATTTGAAATAGGGCTTCTTGAACTTCTTCTTGCCCTTGCCTTTTTCAGGTTGGACCATCAATATCGTCTTCCCTTTACCTTTATTAATGTTTTGCTCAGCTGTTCTCAACATGCTCAACAATTCTGGCAGTGGTTTGTCAAATTCATTCATGTTGTAGTTCATGACGAATTGACCATAGCTGTCCGACAACGATTGCAGGACAAGATCAGTGGCAAACTCTTGGCCTAATGGGAATCCAAGCCTTTCTAGGTTTTCAATGTACCCAATCATCTTGAGTACATGAGCACCAACAGGATCTCCCTCTGCCAGTCTACATTGATAAAGTGCCTTTGAGACTTCAAATCGTTCATGCCTAGCTTGGCTTTGATAAAGTCTCTTTAAATGTACGATCATATCGTACGCCTCCATGTTCTCATGCTGCTTTTGGAATTCAGCATTCATGGTAGCAAGCATAAGGCAACCTACATCGAGAGCATCATCCAGATGCTTCTTAAAAGCATCCTTGTCAGCTTTCGAAGCAGTTGCAGCAGGTGTTTCAGGAACGGGCTCTTCCAGGACATACAACTTCTTTTCATGCCTAAGGACAATCCTTACGTTTCTATACCAGTCTAGAAAGTTAGTTCCAGACAGTTTGTCCTTCTCAAGGACAAATCTCAGTGAAAGGTTACTTGTTGTGTTCGTTGCCATGGTTATCTATTAACAGAAAATAATGCAAGTAAGTATCATATAACAAACATATTTAACAAGGTCTTTAATTAAATATGCCTCCCACTATTTTGATTCAAAACAAGTACCCTCAATATAAAGAATCAGAAAATCCCATCACCAGATTTTCTAGTGGGCCAAGATCCATATTTCGCCTAATTTTAAGTCAGCTTTACCTGATCGCTTAAGAAAAGGTTATTTAGGTAGGAACATGCTTTCCAATTGTATCTCATACAACTCTTGGATAGTTAGGTGAATAACTCTTATTCTAATTCATCTTATGAATTAATGCCTAACTCAGTGCCTCTAGGTTTTTCAATCCTATTGAATGTACCTAGTTAAGTCAAAGCCCAATGACTGACAGTTGGATATTACTTTTATCCCATCGCGCCTCACTAAAATAGATAAATGCACCCTGCTTTAGCAGACCCACATTTAATCGATTCTAGCCTTGACGAGTGCCATGCATTGGAAAGCAAAACATGACTTAATATTAGTGCCTCTAGGTTTTTCAATCTTATTGAATATACCCAATCATAACCCAATGGTTGACAATCGGATATTACTTTTATCCTATCACGCCTCACTAAAATAGATAAAGTTACCCTGCTTTAGCAGACCCACTCTTCATCGATTCTAGCCTTGACGAGTGTCATTCATTGGAAGGCATAATAAGCATTGAGGGATTTGATCGCTTTAATTTTATTCGTTGTTAAACCATTTAACATACAAGCATGCATCTCATACAAACACACATGATATGGTTATGGCCTCCTAAAACCAAATACAAAATTACATCAACTATATAATCTTGTACATAATCTTGAGCTCTCCAAATCTCCCACTGAATCCATGGTCCATGTCCTCCAAGTTACATTACATAACAAGAAGAAACCTCGTTTAACATACGAGGGGATAGAGATGAGAAGAGAATTACAAGAGGAATGTTTAGAGGTAAGGCACGACACGCAGGTCGTATTTAAATTAAAACAACTAAGGCCATAACTAACCATCATGCACAAAATTAGCATCCATTGATTGAAAAATGAGTGATATAATGAGATGTATATATTAAGCGGGGTTTGATTACGCGCAAACAAAATAAAACATTACGCAATGTCTCAAAACAAAAATTGGATTTGATAAACACACAACCAATTATCAATAAGTGTCTCGCATCAAATGAATACTTCACGAACCGATAAACGAGTAAGTCCCTTGTATCATTTGAATACGCTCTTGTCAGCAAATTGATAAGTGGCATGTTTATCGCAGCCAATATTTGAGTAAAGACAAGGTTTCAACAATTGAACCCTTTGATGCCCAAGACATGAACTCTTTCATGTTTCTTGCGACCCTCCAACATTAGAACATATAAACATATATATACATCGCACATAAAACAATCAATAAAGGGAATAGAATAAATTGATTTTGAAAGCTGCGATTCACTTGCGCTTTACCTGCGCTTCACCTGCGCTACAGCGTAGGTGAAACGCAAGTATCAAAATCAAAATACGTAAACTGCGCTTCAGTCTGCGCTGCAGCGCAGGTTGCAACCCAGAAATCAACGCTGCATTTTTCAGCAGAAAAACAACAAAAAAATCATAACCTTCACAAGATTAAAAGCCTAAAACGTGTTTATCACAAACCAAAGCTCTGATACCAATTAAAGGGAATCAAGCATGTGGTCAGGGTGCAGCGGAAACAAATGGATTCCCTCCCTGTTATAATCATTTTGCGAAAACACGAATCAAGGCATAAAAGGTATTGAAACGAAAGGTCGTACCTTATTAGGATTATAAACGAGGCAAGTGTAGCCACGTCTCTATTGGTATCCACGCCAACAGCCGGACTAGGAAACCTTCCTCAGCTCTGCTAGTAGCCTTAGAAAGTAAGAAGTGATTGCTCATGTGTCTCTAGGGTAGTGCATCTTATGCTCTATTTATAGAGTGGTGGCTAGGGTTTTACCCCCTCACTCACTTAACCCTCACACTTATGGGCCTGGCCCATTATGTAATAATTCTAATTTAATTTAATTAGAATTATTATCCTTTCCTAGTGGCTTGTTGTATGCGTGTGACCCAATAGGCTTTTAATAGTTGGTTATAATATTAAAATAAAACCCTTTTTATATTTAATAACATAAATAGTGAGCGGTATCTAGCAACACATCACTATCCAAATATTGAGTTTATCAATAACTTTGATAAATCCTATTTTATGATACTCCCTCCGGTCCTATTTATAAGAACCTTTTTGAAGGAGGGTCTTGGTCCTTTTTATAAGAACTTTTTCAGATTGTTTCATGCATTAATTATAATTTGACAAAAATACCCCATTAGTGGAGGTAGGTGAGTAATTAGTTAGAAGAGAGAGTATGACACAATTGAGTAGTTAAATAGAAAGAGAAAGATAATTGGTCTCAATAAATTTATGGGTAGTTTAGTAAATGTGATACACATTCATGACAAATTTATGGTAATCAACTAAATTAACCAACTTCCTTAATCCCTGTGAAGTGGTTAAAAGGTTCTTATAAATAGGACCGGAGGGAGTAATAATTTATATGATATGTCCCATTGTCCAAATATCTAATTGAACACAAGGGCATGGATTGTGACAACCATGTATAGTTCAATTTATATATTTTCTTGATCCCCAAGTAGACTGTACAAAAAATAAGCATCTCATGTTTATCCTCCTGAGCATGGCCATGCATTTTGCAGTCTCACTTTATCAAGAGGCCTACAGATATAACTCCTGTTACATAGGAGGGACAAATCCCATCTAGGGCACTCACATTCCTCCACATAATTTATTGTATGTCCAAATACCAACTTTATGATCACCCTGTTACAGGCAACGTTCGATGATATTCAAAACACATAATTTCTTATGTAGGAATCGTAGTGATTTCAGGTCAAAGGACTTTATATAACATTTATCAATTTAAGAAACGTTCATGACACTTATGTAACAATCCATGCAACGTTCTTAAGGTGGGTCTGTCCAGTACACCATTACTCTTAATGTGTACCTATGTGAGCACATGATATCTCATATCCATGATCCGTGAGATGTGATCATCAATGAATTCACATACTAGTCTAAATGCATCTTTGTCCTAAGATGATACTTGACTAGGGACTATTTAAGAATAGTTCTTCATAAGATCTCACGATCAAGTCATATACTTGATTTCTTGTGAAGTTTAAGCTTACTATCCTAAGGACAATAATTATATTCTAAAAGAATTAATAAAATGAAATGCCTTTGTAAAATAATAATATGATACAAGTGATGGATGTTCAAAAACATATAGGTCTCTAGTGCATATACTAACAACTGGTTCATTTAGAACGCAGCAACCGTCTCTTTCTTCTCTCTCACTGCGAGCGAACCCTAACCCTCTTATACTTCAAATCACCATAACTTCCTCAAATCACCACCAAATCATCTCCCACAACTCCCAAATTCTTCCTCTCTTCATTCTCTATCAATCTAACTGATTGATTTCTTCAATCGTCGTCTCAAATGGCGGAATCGAACAAGAGGACGAAACGCTCTTCCGCTCATCAATCTCATAGGGGGAACTCCGAAGAACCTCTAACACCTTCCAATCCATCTCCTTTGCTTGCTCTATTTTCTAGCAACCGACAACAAAATAGGTACTCATCGTTATTTTCGACCCGTAGCATTATAGAACCTAAGTCCCTGAATAGAGAATTCTTTGATGTTGAGGCATTTGATTGCTATGAAACTTTTAGGACCTTTGGGTTGTTAGATTTCATGACTTTGAAAGCACCAATCTATCCTGAATTGGTTAGGATGTTCTATAGTAATTTGGAGATTAAAGAGGGTGTTCTCTACAGTGAGGTTAAGCGAATTCCGATGGTAATAGACCGGTCTCTCTTTTATAAATTTGACACACCTTAGTAGTGAAGGAGCATTGTTTGAGGGGACTGTAGTTGATGAATAGGAGTTAGAGTACAATTCAGAAAATGCTCGTAGGATGGTTAGCAATGACAATGCTGATTTCGATAGACGTTTTCTTGCTGGATCATTTAAGTTTGACTGTCGCATTATGCATTACATCATTGTTCGGATTTTGCTTCCCCAAACCACAAATTTAGCCCAAGCTTCAGAAAAGGATCTTATTGTCATGTGGGCATTAATAACTGGTAGAGAGGTCAATTGGGCTCATTTGATTCGGCATAGGATGAACAAGGCTTTGCATGCTAATGCTCCACTCCCATATGCCCATTTGATCACTTTATTTATGGAGCATTTCAATTTTCCTCTTGCAAATGAAAACATGCTTCCAGTCAAGCGGACTAGTGCTATTGGAGCCTTTGCTGTTAACTCTTTTGGATATCACAAGGTTGATGGTGAATGGGTGCGAAAACGCAATGCAATGAATGTTGATGAGCGTACTCCTTCTCCTCAACATCGGGATGCGTCTCTTGGTTTTCTCAAGGACATTATAGACGAGATTCGTAGCTTTAAGATGTATATGGGTGAGCGGTTCGATGCGTTGGAGACTCGCCTCACTCGCATGGAGGATGCTTTCAGCTCTGGTCCTCGTTCATCAGATGCACCTTAGATTGCTTATTTACCGTTATATTTCTTTGCCTTGTATTTGGAACCCCTACTAGACCTTTGTTTTGGTTTAGTGGTACTCTGTTTATTGCGCCTTCTATTTGTTATTTTGGTTGATACTCTGTGGATGTTGCGTTTACTCTTTGGTTTTGGTATTTTGGACCTCATTTTGGTATGTGGTACATTAGACCTATGTTTCCTACTCCTTGGTTGATATTTTGGTATTGCTACTATTTTTTTGCGCTTACGATTACTCTTGGTTTAAGTATTTTGGACCTTTGTTTGATATGTGGTACATTAGACCTATGTTTCTTACTCTGTTTTGGATGCATACTCTGTTTTAGAATTATTTTTCTTATCCTATTTGGAATTATTTTTTATGATGCCAAAGGGGGAGAGACAAGGGAAAGGAATAAAATTTTATAAGGAATGAAAGCTTATAAAGTTTATTTATGAAAAAGTTTATTTTAATCCCCAAATATTAAATTTATAAGGAATGAAAGCTTATAAAGTTTATTTATGAAAAAGTTTATTTTAATCCCCAAATATTTTTAAATATTGATCTCCAAAATAATGCATTGTTTCTAAAAAGACAAACACTAAGGGGGAGACAAAGGGGGAGTGATCGTTATAAATTTGAAAACTCTATTTTTCTTTCTTCCCTTTAAAGATGGTTGTCATCATCAAAAAAGGGGAGATTTTAGATGCTTTGAATGCAGGTTTTGATTATGCCAATGAAAAGAAAAAGAGAGTACTAGATTGACAAAAGGAATTGGCAAAAAAAGAGCTAGACAACAAGGTTAATACAAGATCAAGAAGCAAGGTTAATACAAGATCAAAGACAAGAAGGTTTATTAGATAAGTATTAGCCTAGTTAGATAAATGTTAAAAGAATTCTAGAATTTGCAAGTTACTTGGCATTAAAAATAAAATTTAAGTGAAATGTTTTTATGAGGTAAAATCAGTTCAAAAGCAAATTTTTGAACTGGTAATCGATTACCACATTGGTGTAATCGATTACCAGAAGTTATGAGATTCAAATTTGAAAACTTTTGAACTGGTAATCGATTATCAGTTTCTTGTAATCGATTACCAGAGAGCAGAAAGTTCGAAATTTAAATTTCAGTCACAACGTTTCATAAACCATTTGAATTTTTAAAGGTGTAATCGATTACCACTTTCTTGTAATCGATTACCAGCGAGATTTTTCTGAAAATTATGAAGAGACACAATTCCTTATCAAAAGATACAAAGCTTCAATTGTTCTATTATAAATATGTGTCTCTATTTCGAAAAATCTGCAGAGCATACAAGGGAAAAACAAAAATGTAAAGAATCTCTTTAAAAGATCATTTGGCCAAACACTTGCAAATTATTGAGAATTCTTATAGGAACTTCAAGTTGTACTATCTACTCTAAGAGAGAGTTTATCTTGTTCAAACATTTTCTTCTCATATTGTGTGATTAAGAGAGTGTGCCTCTCGCAGATTATGGGTGGCAACTCAACACAAGGGAAAGGGTTCCAAGGTGTGTGAGTGTTCATCTTTTGTAAAGGATTTTACAAATAGTGGAAATCTCAAGTGGGTGACTTGAGGACTGGACGTAGGCAAGGGTTGGCCGAACCAGTATAAATTGAGTTTACGTTTCTTCTTCCCTTAACTTTTACTTATTTGTTGTGATTGATAATTTATTATATATTGAGTAATTAGGAAGTTTGCATTCATATTTCATCATACATGAATTGTTGTAAGTATAATTAAAGATAAAAGAAGTAAGTGAACGAAAAAGAGATAATTTGGATTAACTTAATTCACCCCCCCTCTTAAGTTATTTGAGGCCACTTGTCTAACATTTCTGAGTCTGGACATTGTGGCTTCTTGGGTGCTTGAGAATTTAGTTTGCCGACATTTGTACATTGAAATTATCCACTATTTATAGGTCATGAAATTGATAACTGCCATGCTCCAACTAACTGGTGCTAACTGTCTGCTAACTAGAGGCCCATTTGACCAAGTCTTTGTAATATCTTTTGCGCTCCTACGTACCAGCCTGAATGATAGCAAATACCAAAAGGACAAGACCATAGAGTGTACGGATGATGCAAGATGGGGCGTGAAGAAGGAATATGTCCTTAATTTTTAGAGGAGTTGACTTTCCTTCATGGGTCATCTTTGACCTTCCTATTTGATGGTCAAGGCATCAAAACTATTGTTGGATAATTTCCTTTACTTTGGTTTATTATAATTTTTGCTAATAGGCCAAATAGTCATGACCTCAAATCTATTGTTTAATAGTTTAAGAATATATTCTCTTCCTTGTATTTCTTTAAGTGAGGCACCTAGTTTAAGGCTTAGGCTAGCTTGGGGTTAAGTGTTCAACATCCACTTAGGATAGAATTAATTTTACTTGCATTTTTTTCCTTTAAGTGGTCGCCCCCTTCTCTATAAAAGGGAAGTCTCTCCACTCATGTAAGCTAATCAAGTTTTTAATACAAAATCTTAAAGCGACTTTCCTCCTCAAGTGTGAGTAGAGAATGGTTGATGTTACTTGCCCAAACCATTGTGAGACTTATCCGGCTCCAGGAGATGGTGGCGTTTCAGCACTAGGACTTATCAGTTGGAGGGGTTGCCTCCATCTGTGGTGTCTACACCACTGATAACCTCTTCCATCTTTTCATTTTCTTCTTTAAAATTCTACACTCAATTATGCTTTTATACTCTAATTTTCCACTTGTTCTGATTGTTTTTTTTATCCAATTCTAGATCAGTAAGTAACCTGCTATCAATTGATGATCAGAGCACTGTTTAATTGGACTTTCTGGAGGCTTTGGGATGCACCAAAATTATGGTTTGTGGCCATCCTAGGTGCAGTTTTGCGCAAAATTTGCTTGTAATTCTTCATCTGCTTTACTTCTAATCCAGACTTTGAATTGTTCTCGGGCTCAATGTGTCTTTCTGCTGCTTACAACTTGCTTGTTCTGCCTGAAGTTTCTTGATTAGTGGGGCTATTTTGGTGCACTAATCTCACCCCTTAGGTATTTGATAATTTGTCTTCTCCATGTTCTTCATTGTTTTTCCTATGCGCTCTACTTGTTTGATGTTTTTCTTTGGTGGATTGCGGTAAGTGGAATAATCTCTTGGCTTTCGTTTTCCAAATATCGTTCACCTACATTTCTTCCCCATCCAATTTACATTTCTTTGTTCTTCCCCATTTAAAGTTCTCTTTAATTTCAACCATTTAATTTTCAGTTCTTCCCCCATCCAAATCTCAATCATGCTCATCCCCTTTGAATTTAGTCATTTAAATTCTGCTCTCCCCCATCCTTTTAATTTCAATTCACCCCCTTTCAATTTAGCCATTTAATTTTCTGTCATCCCCATCCAAATATAAATTCTAGTTCATCTCCTTTTAATTTTCAGCCATTTAATTTCCTCCATTTTCTTCCATTTATGCGTTATTTTCTTCTTATTTGTTTTGTTCCATTCTGTTCAATTTTTTTGTATAATTGTTATTCTAATTGCAAATTTGAATTCTACGGTAGAAAATCCTTAGGAAACGTATGATTGATCGCTCAAAATGCTAAAAATTAGTCTGGGATGTTCTTGAGGATCTTCATGATGTTCATGATTGAAATTCATGCAGTGAATCAGTTTTGATCCACAAACTTTAATACGAAACGCGTTTGTATGTTGTATGAACACTTGTTGAGGATTGAATTTCAAGGATTGCTATGCATGTGGTAGATTTTTATTCAAGTTGCCTACATTTCTCAAAAGCCAAATTTAGATTTTTGGGACCAAACTTTGTTTCACTAATTTGTTCTTCAATAACAAACACATTTTGATCCATATTTTAGGGGAGATACATGCAATTTTTTTGTTTACAATAGGGACTATTTTGAAATTTTTTGTAATTATTTAAGTTGGGGAGAAATACAATATAGAAAAATACAAAAAAAGAGAAGTCAAAAAGAAAAAGTCAAAAGAGAAAAGTAAAAAAAAAGGTCCAAAAAGAAAGTCATGTGTAGTGAAAAAGAAAACGTCATCAGTTAAAAAAAATTGAATTAAGAAAGTTCCCAACTCATTCCCTTTACTGTGTAATTTCATTTATATGTATTCCCTATTTCAGTTGTATTTGTTGCTTTTCCCAAAACTTGGCAAGTTAGGTGTTTATCACTTGAATCAAAACTATCCAAAACCATTCTCTTTGTAATCATTTATGTGTTTGTTTATCTTGTTTTGCATTCATATATCTTTGTTGTAGCTTTCTTTGAAACCAGGTTTGTTTTCTTGTCATTTTTGAATCCTTAGTTTTATCTTTGTCATTTTCTTCGTTTGGTGTTCATAGATAATTCTTAGTGTCGTTCGTTCTAGCTTTTTGTTGAAATTCTGGCAAGCGCACCAAAATCCCAGCAGTATAATAGTAAGTAAG
Organism: Sesbania bispinosa; assembly: GCA_026901365.1. Taxonomy (NCBI): domain Eukaryota; kingdom Viridiplantae; phylum Streptophyta; class Magnoliopsida; order Fabales; family Fabaceae; genus Sesbania; species Sesbania bispinosa. The sequence continues at coordinate 405,041 of QLOH01000643.1, read as the reverse complement.
AGTATCATATCCACAGGGAACAGTTCAATTTATAAAGATTAGTGGTCACAACTATCAAGTAAGAGAATGAGATTGTTGGTTGTTGAGAATTGCGAAAGTAAATAAAATTGAACTTAAAGTGAGATAGATAGAGACAGTTACTTGGACTATGATTGAACTTCGTTTCATGGCACCCTTTTCATATGTGAACCCCAATAATATTTATGAATATGTAGTTATGATACCTTAGCCAAACTATGTTATTTTACCCTGGTTTCCACAGTGATAAAATACTCAGAAATAATTCATGCGGGTTCTCCCAAGCGACAAATTACCCCGACTTTAATGATCTAATTTCGGTTTGTTAACACTATCAATTCGCCCTGGTGTCCACAGTGACTACTATAAGTATTTTTACCAATCAGAGTTCAAGTTTCCTATGTCTAGGCTCCCCTAAACTCGCTATTGATTTTATAAAACTACCTTTCGAATGCGCCCTATAAAACCAACCTATAACTCCGGCACACAGGCGGAAGCTAAACATTAAGCACAGAATAAAAATATCGATATCATAAAAACAGGGATTCATAAATATTAAAGAGAATTCACATACAATCGGGAATTGAATCAACTACATTCAATCCTATTGGAGAGTTTAGCTACGCATGGTAGCCATTACAAACCAACGGAGAAACTGTCACGATTTTCTCCAGCCCTAGCTCTGCTCTGCCGTCTCTCCAGAAGCTCCCTATGATCTTTGCAAAAGGTTCTATTTATAGAGGTTGGAAAGCCATCTGAAATCTGAAAGGAATCTGATTTGAAATCCTTTGAAAAACTGATCAGTATTCCTGCGCTTCATCCTGCGCTCAGCGCATTTGAAGCGCAGGATCCAGAATGTAATTTAATTGCTGCGCTCCACCTACGCTCAACGCATGTGGAGCGTGATACACGTTCCAGCTTTCCTTGATTTCCTCTTTTTCAGCTTGATCTCTTCCTGATCTTATCCTTGTTTGATCTGTTTTCCTTATTTCCCTCTTTTTAGCTTGATCTTGTGCTGATTTGATCTTCAATTTGAATTTAGAATTAAATCTGCAGAATCCTTATCCAAATAATTGCTGATTTTATCTTGATCAGCTCCCATTTAAATCCTTATCTTGCAGATTCTCTTTTCAAATTGATGCTATCTTGTTTCTTCATTTAAAACTTGCCTTTTTATCTGCAAAATCAACAGATTTTCTATCAAAATAGCATCATATTCAAATTCAAATCAAATAATTACAAAATATGCATTTATTGCTAAAAAGAGCTAATTTGGGGCATAAACTTATTATTTTACCCTTGATAAGTGTAGTAATTATACAGTAAATTATCATATATTTTTCACTTATCAAACTCCCCCCAACTTAGCTTCTTGATTGTCCTCAAGCAAGAAAACCTTTTGCGATTAAATGGATTCAATCCCCCTGTTAAGATTCTAAAAAATAAGGAAATAATTTCATCACCTCTTGCTAGGCAGCTGTCACTTTCCAAATATCAGATTGAAAATCAGAACCAAGTGATATTTCGAAAACTCAATTAGAACAGGATAAAAACACATTCAAACTTTTTCAAAAATAGCAACCAAAACAATAAGTGATAAATCAAGGAATTCTCTCATGCTCACGGGTAAGTGTTTCCCTCAATTTTTCACAACAGTTGAACAACTAAAATTGATAGTCATTTCTGGTTTCTAGACATGCACATGATCAACATGGATCAAAAGGTCTTTTCTTGGTTATAATGAGGCTGGGCACTATAAAAAAATCTTGGTCTTTCAGGATATGCAAAGAGAACACTGGAATAGAGAGCATCTTTGAATATTTCTTGAATTTGAAATTTCTCTCCATTCTCCACTTCATTCTTGATTTGTATCATTCAGTTGGCCTCTTTCCTTATTCGATGATTCACTCCCCCCAACTTATTCACTTCTATTTACTTTCTCATTTTGATTTTTGAGGGAGTGATCTTTTTTTGCTTTCTTGTGCCTGCTCTTTGTATTTCTTCCTTTCAAGTAACCAACGAATTTCTCCCATTTTATCAGATTGCACCTCGCTCTCTATGTCGTAGTACAGGGCATATGTTCGTACTCAGTCTCCTAGGTTGAAATGATGAATAATTCTATTCCTACTTTTTGTGCACAAGATGGAGTGATAGGTACAAGCAGGCCTACACACTGCCATGTTTTATCAAATGAGGTGGGTTTCCCTTCGGACGAACTATAGAAGTTTGTCCATTCTTTATCATTTGTGTAGCAGAGGAGCACCATTTGGATGCAACTCTGTATTCTCTTATGTGAGACCTGTGTGTTGTTGTTCTAGAAACCAGTCGGGAGATGATGTTGTTCATAAAATTATGTTTCGGACCAACTAGCTTTTAGAAGTCACAACGTAGTTTCATGTGGTAGACTGGAACCTTGAGGATTGTTAGAGAAAGCTGAGCCCTTAAGGGGGTAGCCTTGTAAGAGAAGACATAAGAACCCATAGTATAACTCAGAAGACTAATTAGGAATATTCGGGACACAACTAGGTTGTTAGCAACACAAAATTTAGATCACTTTGTAGATGTCGAAAATTAGGAACCCCAACAACTTAGACAGCTTTTAGGTACTCCCCAAGATGTGGTGCGCGGATTAAGTAGTGAGTTAGGAACCATAACCAGGAGTTTTGTGAAGCCCTTTTATGTTTCAACCTGGTTAGGTAGTTTGATTAACTAAAGTAGTTAAGTCATTTCCGAGTGAAAAGACCAATGTGAGGTCCCTTAGGAATCCAAATTAGATTTATGGTAGAGGGAGGGTAGTTGTCAGGGCATCTACCAAAAGGAAGAATGACATAATTGACTGGTTTTTGAGTGAGTCGAGCATAGAACAATTTAAGGGGTAGTGACATTTAAGACGTAACCTATGAGGATAGAACAAAGAAGGCGAGCTCAAGAGTGCAATCGACCCTTAGTTCCCTTTTTGCCACCCTGAGGAATAGAGATATCGGTTATTGAGCGACAACTCGGGAGGATTCTAAGTACACAAACATAGTTAAGGATAGGGATGCGACCTTGTGTTGGGGTAATTGGAGCAAATTTTGAGGATAAAATTTATTTAAGAGGGCTAGAATTGTAACATCCCAAAAATTCAAACTTGTTTTGATAATTAAATACATAAAATAAGAATGTTGTAAAAGAGGAAAGAATTAGGTGGGAGGGATTTGAAACAGGATTAAAGAGAAGAGAAAAATAGAAAAATAGAAAAATAGAATCCTGGTATTTTCACTCAAGCGAAAATGGCTCGCTCAAGCGAATATATCAGTAAAATCTTGCAAAACTCTTTCTGGTTTATTCGCTTGAGCGAGGAGGTCTCGCCCAAGCGAGGAACAGGGAAGGTTTGGAGGCTCTGGAAGAATTTCGCTCAAGCGAGGGATGTCTCGCTCAAGCGAAAATCTGGTAGAATGTCACCCTTTTAATTTCGCTTGAGCGAAAATACGCGAGATCAATTTTTAAAATCGGAGATCTAGGGCTTCCAGCCCTCATTTCTCTCCTTCTAGAGAGAGGAACTAGAGAGAATGGGTAGATTGAAGAAGGAATCATGGATTAGAGCCACCCACACCGTTCAAGGAGCTTGGATCTTCATCCTCATCCTTCCTTCTCCTCCATTATTCCTCCATTTAAAGTGAGTAAAGCTTTTACACCTTCACTTCATCTTATGTATGCTTTCCCACATGAACCCTACTTCTTGTCTTCCTTTCTGAAGCTTGTATGTGAATGTTGTGTGAATGATTTGGTTGGTAGTTATGGCATGAGGATTAAGTTAGGGTTTTATTTAGAAATTGATATTTGGGGGAAATTTTGGGAGGCCAAACCCTAGGGTTTGTCCATTGGGAAGGAAATAGGGGCTTTCCTAACTAATGATGCATGAATATAAGACCTAGAGGAAAGAAAAGATAATTATAGCTAATTACTGTTTTATGAAAAGCTTTAACTACTGTATTGTGAGCGTATGCGCCGAGTTTAGATGAGAGCATATCCGTCGAGTTCAGATGTGGGCGTATGCGCCGAGTTCAGATGAGGGCGTATGCGCCGAGTTCAGATGAGGGTGTACGCGCCAAGTTTAGATGTGGGCGTATGCGCCGACTTCAGATGAGGGCGCATGCGCCGACTTCAGAAGAGGGCATATGCGTCGAGTTCAATGAGGGCGTATGCGCCGAGTTCAGATGAGGGCGTATGCGCCGAGTTCAGATGAGGGCGTATGCGCCAAGTTCAGACGAGGGCGTATGCACCATCGCCCGTCGGCTGGTTAATGCCAACCCGTCAGCTGGGTTATGTCGATCATGTATTTTCGTGTTTAAGTTTCTTATCATGCCAAATTACTAAGTGTTGAGCTAAGTTTATATGATATGCCAATTGGGTTAAACATGATGTGATGATGCAAAGTGATTAGAATAGTTATGTATAACTTATAACTTATTAAATTGTGCTGGGTGTTGCATTGCATATGCTTGTCTTCCCCACACTGCATGTTGCATGCTTTGCTCGCTGAGACCCTAGTCTCACCCCACGTTACGGGGATACATTTTAGTTATGCATGCAGGACGGTTTCGCTGAAAGCTCGAAGGGAGGATTGAAAAGCTCGTAGAGTGGACTATTCCACTCCCAGCGCTAGTCTGGACCTTACGAGGGATTTGGATGTATTTCAATTTGTATAATGTTGTATTAAGGTAGAAGCTAGGTAGATTAATTGTTATTGTGAGCCAATGAGTGGCATATGTATGATGAGATGTATGACGAGTAATTGTTGTATCCAGCTTATGTAAACGTTAGACTTACATTAAGCTTATTGAGGTGTGTTTGTAAAGATACTTGTAATGGCGCGAAATAATTTCTGAAATTCGAGAATAGTGTCTCCAACGGACATTATTCTTGAACTAAGAAATTAGTATGTTACACTAACACTCTTATATAATGTGTTAGGGTACTTCTAAAGTATTGTTGACTATTATGGGCGTTCGACACATCCATAATTAATAGTAGAATCAACACTAGGGATTAAAAAAAATAGCATAAATATATTTATAAAGATGAAATAAAAAAAGAAAAATTTTACAGGGACGAAAATCAAAACTTGGGTATTTTATAGGGATTAAAATGGTATTTTACACTAATTATAATCATAGTTAGAATCGAGTATAAGAATCAACGAGGGTTGGTTCAAGTGGTACATGCTTGATTCCTCTTAGGTAAGGTCTCGAGTTCGAGTATTGTGGATGGAAAAAAATCTCTGCTGGGAGAGGTAGCCCCACCATGATGTGGATGTTCCTAGCTCAAAGAGGATTGTCTCCCATGGAGGATACCAATGTGGTTCAAACAAAAAAGAATCAAGTATAAGAAATCAAAGTAAGTAACTTAAGCAAATGCCTTATTATCCAAAATGAAATCTCAAAATTATTAGATTGAGAATTGATTAAAATCCAAAATGAACTACAACACCAATATTCAATAAAATTAATAAATAATTATAACATTTTATATGTAAATTATTGTATCACATATTTTAATAAATTTTTTTACTATCATATTTAATAAAATTAAAATACATATAATTTTATAACTTATTATTTATTAATAATTAACAATATAAATGTCTGGATATGAAATGGACTAAATATTATAATACTCGTACATACAACCATCATTATTAAATTTTACGAGCTTTTACTGTCATTAAAAAAACAAAAATAACTAAGCTCTGATCTTATGTGAGTCACTTTCATTCCAAGATTAAACGAGTAAAAAATATTAAAAATATATATTTTTCATGAGATAAATTTAATGTGAATTTTATTAAATAATTTAGATTTATAGTTTATTAAATAATAATAATAATAATCTATACCTATATATAAAGGGAATACCCTTTTTTGGTTTCCACTTTTTTTAGACAATAATACCCCTAATTATTTTTTGAAAAACACACCAATAAAGAAAGAGTGAGGGTAACCAAGTAAAACACTACTAAAAAACAGAATTCAGTATATCATCCAAATTTAAAGAATTATTTAAATTTAAATTATTAATCTATACTTTTCAAAATTATTTTAAAAATTCACAACTTAAATGATAAGGATAATATTTTAAATTTAAATTAAGAAATGGGGATTAAAATTAGAATAGAAAAAAATATAATCAATCAGAATTTGAATTTGAATTGTAAAAAAAAGGATTAGTGTTAAAAAAGTTATCATTAAAAAAATAGAATTCAATATATGATCCAAATTTAAAGAAGGATTTGAATTTAAATTATTAATCTATACTTTTCAAAATTACTTTAAAAATTTACGACTTAAATGATAAGGATAATATTTTAAATTTAAATTAAGAAATGAGGATTAAAATTAGAATAGGAAAGATATAATCAATCGGGATTTGAATTTGAATTATAAAATAAGGATTAGTGTTAAAAAAGTTATTATTAAAAAAATCAGAATTCAGTATATCATCCAAATTTAAAGATGAATTTGAAGTATTTGAAATATAAATAAACAAATTTTACGTTTTTTCCCAAAAAAAATGTGGAAAGACAGGCAGTCAGGCACCGCTAGTAATAATAATAATGATAAAAATGAGTAAACTAGTACTTTCGTCCACGACTTTTACAGCATCTTGCAGTTTCGTTCCTGACTTTTTCAAAATAGCACTTTAGTCCCTTACTTTATTAAAAAATATGCACCTTAGGACTAAAGTACATGTTTTTTAATAAAGTCAGGGACTAAAATACATGTTTTTTTTAATAAAAGTTAAGGATTAAAGTGCATATTGTAGGGACTAAGTACTATTTTGAAAAAGTCGGGAACAAAAATGTAAGACACTGTAAAAGTCGAGAACCAAAGTGTTAGTTTACTCGATAAAAAAATATTAAAAATATATAACTAACCTTCCTCGAGTATAACGAATAAACAAATACAAATGAGAGTCATTTGGGTAAATGTTGCAAAGACAAGGGGTATTTGGTAAAAAATAAAAAGCCCGCATGAGACCACGTGCCGCATTGCTTCACTCACTGTCTTCCCATCCCTATCTATATTCAACACAAACACAACATCGTCGTTAAATTTCAACCCACTTTGCAATTTGCAAAGTGCATTGCCACAGTAGCTTCCCTTCTTCTCAATTTTCATTTTCTACCATTTCTGCATAAACCCACACAGAAACACCTAGATTCATTTTTTTTTCTTTTTCGCTTTCACCTTTTATTTTTCTGCGTTTTCAATAAAAAAATGTTGAAACTGTCATGCAATGGCGCAGACCGGGTTCAGTTCCTGGCCCAATGCGGGTTCATGGGTCGGCCCGCTTCGGTTCTCGCCGGCCAGGGGAGGAACTCTGTCGCCGGATTCCGGTCCCTGGCGACCAGAGCATCGCCGGTTCGGGCTGTCCTGTCGGAAAAGGACGGTGCTGTGGTGAACCGGGTCGAACCGGAGCCGAGGAGTTTGGCGGACCGGTTGAGGCTTGGGAGCTTGACGGAGGATGGGTTGTCTTATAAGGAGAAGTTCATAGTGAGGAGCTATGAAGTAGGGATCAATAAGACTGCAACTGTTGAAACCATTGCTAATCTCTTGCAGGTTTTGACTTTGATTCTTAATTTTTAGCTTTGTTTGTTGCTTTAGTGATCTGATTGTTTGATCCAATTGTTTGTGAAGGACAGGTGAAAGTTGAATCCTTTTTTAATTGGCTGTGCTTGGGGTGGGGTTTTAGGCATCTGGGTGTTTCTGGTTCATGTGCATTTGTGCCTCTTTGGGATTGCAAAGTGGAAGCTTTTTCTTTTTGAAAATTAAAAATATGAAGATTTTTGGCATTTGGATTGGGGTTCCTTTTATACCTGGTCCATTTGCGTTTTTTTTTTTCCTGGAAACTATTTTAAAGTACAAACTGAAAGTATTTGGCTGTTGAGATTTTTTCTTTTGCTTTTGTTTTCTAGATTTGTAGTTTTGCTGTTCTGTGCCAATTTTATTTGTGCAGATTTTGATGGCACTGAGTTCCATGAATGGAAGATAATATTTTGGAAAATTGTGCTTTTACCTTGGCTATTTGTAATTCTTTTGAACTTTCAGAATTACTTTGGGAGAGTGGTGACACAATGCAAAACGTGATTTTGGAAAATTGATTTCAAATCAATTTCATTAAACAAACATCGGAACTCGTGCATGATTCATTTTAAGCATTGATTCTGAAATCAATTTTACCCAACTACCCAACTGGAAATCACCTGTATTTACAGACCTTAAGTTAGAGATTTAAATAATGTTAAATAAAGATAAAGATATAAATAATGTTAAAACAACAGATAAAAGATAAAAAAAAAAAAAACTTCTAAAACCTCAATTAAAAGGAATGGAGATCAGAGAGACTAATTTGTGTACAATTGTTTTTTTTATGAGCCTTGTGAATTTTGGTAGCCAGGGTTATTTATTTGTGTAGTCCTTCTTGGGGTTAGACCATTCTTTTAAAAGCTTCCATGCTTGCTTCAGATATTCCCTTTCAGCTAATAATGTCTGTTCTGTATTAAGCTATATCTCTCTTGTACATTGTTGAAATTGCAGGTCTACGGCTTTCTCAACTCAGAAACTTTAGCCTATTAAAGTTTGCAATTTTAATTTAAATTCTTTACTAATTCTATTATGTGCAAGTGCTTTTCTTGTGTGAATTGAACTCAGAATTACTTCTTGTTGTCATTGTGTGCTGACCAAAATTGTTGCCTACTAATAATATTTTTATGTTTCATTTGCTATTGGGTAAACATATCATTGGTTGTTATTAAATTTTGATGTCTTCCAAGAGGCTGTTTAATTAACTAAAAGCCAGTCATATCTCACTGGAGAAACTGAATTCATCTAATATAAAAGTATATGTGCTATTGTATTCCACAACAATCAATTTTGATATCTCTAGTGACTTTGTGTTGCAGGAGGTTGGATGCAATCATGCTCAGAGTGTTGGGTTTTCAACGGATGGTTTTGCAACAACCCCTACCATGAGAAAATTGCGTCTCATATGGGTGACTGCTCGTATGCACATTGAAATCTACAAATACCCTGCTTGGTGGGTTTTGATTTTTACAACACTCAATTTATAAACTCTAATTTAAAAAGCTAATTTAAATGATTCCAACAGGAGTGATGTTGTTGAGATAGAGACATGGTGTCAAGGGGAAGGAAGGGCTGGAACAAGGCGTGATTTTATACTTAAAGACCATGCAACCAATCAAGTTATTGGACGAGCAACCAGGTACTAGTTTCTCCTTTCAAATTGGATGGTTGTGGTACTTTTAGATATTTTCCCCTAGATGATAAATATTATACACTATACAGTCTGCTGAGACTTTCTAGCATGGCACCTTTCAATTCAGATATGGTAATTTAATCGATTGTTAACAATTGGTAGGATATCCCTTAATTGTGTAGGATGATATCTGACAACTTTTTGCTTTCTGGGCAACTTATAGAGGACCATCCCCATGATTTTACTTTTTGTCTCTTGTTCTCATGAAACCTATTTCCTCATCTGAGCTCATAATAGTTTCTTGCAGTACCAAGCATCAGCAACTAGCCTATAACCCATGCTATTCAGTAGCAAAAGGATAGGAGACTAAGCTAGTTGATGTTAAACTGCATTTCCAAGTCAGAAGGATGCCAGGAATTTTATGAACACTTTAAGCTAAAAAATAAATACTGTCCTAAGATGTAAAGCAAACAGAAAACTGTCCTTTGATTCAAATCAATATACCTTAACAATTAATTTCTTTGCATCATGTAAATTGGTGTGTTTCTAAATTTTGACATGTTTAAGTTATGTTGTACGCAGTACTGTCTGATGCAATCATTTGTTTTAGATACTTTCACAAAGCTGACTATCTACATTTAATTGTTTTAGCAAGTGGGTAATGATGAATCAGGACACCAGACGACTCCAAAAAGTCTCTGATGATGTTCGAGAGGAGTATCTGGTTTTCTGTCCTCGACAGCCCAGGTAGGCACTTTTCTTTACCATATGTTCATAATGTGTTAGAACATATTTAAAGTTTGCTAGATGATTTGCTTTATTTAGTTGCTCCTAAACTGTGTTTGTAATAACAAGAATTTTGATAAGCAGAAGAGAAATAATTTCTGGCTCTTCTGAACTCACTTATGCAAAGGGGTCAAACCATCAATATTCTTCTATATCATTGTGGATTCTAACCAGAAAAAACTGAAGTATAGAATCTGATTTTGGATACACCAAAAATTCACTCCAAAATAATGTATTGTAAGTTTTATTTGGAAGTAGGAGGGAGGTTACCTAGTTGAAGTAATTTGTGTAAACTGCAGTGCAAGCCGTTAGCCACACCATTGACTAGGGCACCTGTTCACTTCTTTATGTACCTTTCAGGTGGCTACTGAGTACTGACAAATTATTTAGGGACCAATATCTTTGAAATCATAGATTCCCATGAGTTTAAGAATTGAAGTCTAACACATTAAATTCAACGTTCAAGTTTTAGTTTGTTGGGCAAAAGGGTTTTTTGGGGGAGGGGTGTAGGTTGAAGGAGGATAAAATATTGGCACTATTACTGAAAATAAAGTTGAGCACCCTTCCTCCTGACTATTGTAGGTTGGGATGGGGGGGGGGGTTTCAGTTTTGTTATTCTACCTGTTTGTTTTTATGTTGTTGGAAGATTACCCTTGGTTTTCTTTTTGTTTAGGGGGGTACAACTACCATGGATTATTACTTCTATTTGTTGGAAATAGTGATAGTGATTAATATATATTGGAATTATGGGAGTTTATGTATCATTAGAAAGTTTTGAGTCATAGGAAATAGTTTAATTCTTTATTATTGTTCTTCTAAATGCAAATGTGTTTATCATTTTATGTATATAAATATCAACGATGCCGAATTCTCTCGCTCAAGCAATTCATGAAACTTCTGTCTAATTTCTTCAAGTTTATTTTTAAATTTCAAGTCTATTGTACATATATGTTGCTTGATTAGAACATTAGTATTTTCCCAGAAGTTACACCAGTAATTAGTCAAAATAAAGAAATACAAGTGTCAATTTATCTTACCCTCCCTCTCTTCTATGATAGATTTGCTGAAATAATGATACTGCCATGTAGTGTAGTTCATATTCTGGGTTTGAATGAGATGGAAAAAAGGGAAACAGTATGGGTAGGTGTGTGTAGATATAAGGGGTTGAGTGTTAGGGGTCCACCTCCTTGGCTTGGATAGAAACCTAAATAGATCTATATCCTTATCCCAAACTGAAAACAAGCCAGAAAAAATTATATCTTCACCTAAACTCTGATGAAAATATGTGGAACCATTATTTTTAGATTATCTCGTATAATCGTAAAATTGACCGGACTCTTTTTGAACTTGATGATTTTTATCTCTTTACTGACTATCTTTGACTGTGCAGACTTCTAGTGGTGAAAATGTTAACAGCATTGAAATGTTAACAGTCCATGATTAAGACTCAACTATTCCCAATATCTAGAATTTTTTAATGGATAAAGGAAAGAGATGATTACTATGAGGATAATAATAATAATAATAATAATAATAATAATAATAATAATAATAATAATAATAATAATGATCTTTTATCTCTTTACTGACTATCTTTGACTGCGCAGACTTCTAGTGGTGAAAATATTAACAGCATTGAAATATTAACAGTCCATGATTAAGACTCAACTATTCCCAATATCTAGAATTTTTAATGGATAAAGGAAAGAGATGATTATGATGAGGATAATAATAATAATAATAATAATAATAATAATAATAATAATAACAACAATAACAATTACTATTACTGGTTGTTGAAATTATGGCACTGTTGCTGTCTACACAATAAATTTGGATTCTATGACTTTTATTGGATTCTGCCTGTTTCCCTTCTTTTAGGAGGGGGAAGTGAGGAAATTTCATCGTGATTTCTGAAAGACTCACAGGAATTTTCACTATACACATGATCGTCCAGTACTCCAACGATGAAATTTCCTAGAATAAATTATGCCTTGATGCAAAAATTGAATTTTGAACAATATTTTCAGGGTTAATTAGCTTGGTTGGAGTGTTATGAGCCATATATGGTGTTGGCTGCCCAATTAAGTTTCTTGTCCTGTTACTGTTGGTTTGTTTCAAATTTCAATTTCAATACTCTGGCTGGATTGCTGCTTGATTCGAGTGATTAATTTTTGTTCCTTTTTTCCTATTTCTCTTCCATTGTTTTAGGTTAGCAATTCCTGAGGTGGATAGTAATAGCTTGAAGAAAATTCCAAAATTGGAAGATCCTGCTCAGTATTCCAGACTTGGACTTGTGGTATGATCATTTGAGTCAAAGAACCTTTTCCTTTTCTTTTATCGGGCACAAAAGAAGGAATTTCATTGGAGAGAAAATTTGGCAAATCTAACATATTTAAGTGTCTGGCCTTCTCACTCTGTTTTTGAATATTGCAGCCTAGAAGAGCAGATCTGGACATGAATCAGCATGTTAACAATGTCACCTATATTGGATGGGTGCTTGAGGTTGATAAATTGTCTCTTTAAATTTTTGAAATACTTCCTCGCCAACCTAAATTCTTATAGGACACATTTCTCCCAAAATATCACCTTGCCATTTAATTTCACAATCATGCAATTTTGTTTTGGCACACTCCCATCTTTATTTCTCAAGGTGCAATTTTTTTAAAATATAAGAAAATACCAATTACTTGAGAGCACCAAATTGTTGACTTAAAACACATAAAAGAGAGTCCAACCCAAAAGACTAGTCCATTAGGTGGGAGAGTCTCATGGCTTTCGTACCCCATTGAGTTTCTTATTCCACTGAATGTGGGACTCATAACAGTATCCCATGATGTGTGTCTAGTTTTACATCAGCATGTACTGATCCCTACCTTCTCTGTGTGTGGATGGATGGGGCGCATCTAGGAAGAGAATTGGTTTTGCTCACCAGTTTAAAAGTTTTTTTACATTATCTCTTAATTCATGCATTGCCCCTGCCACTAATAACGTTTGACTATGACAGGTACTTTAAAAATCAAACTCTTAATAACTTGCCTATAAATGATTTAGTGCATGTCAAAATTAAAAACTATACATGAACTGTGGATCAAAATTAAAATTAGTCATCATGCTCTCATAATAAACCCACTAAGTTGATGTTTTTCCTGTATACTTGTATTTCCTTTTTTTTACAATGTTTTGGATACTTGTACATGTTTTATTTCTTCAAAATGACATTTGTGACTGGACTTGCATTCCATAATTCGTAATAAACCGGTTCCCACATACCCTTTTTTTACTAGAACAATTACTATTTCTCATATATGTATGCATGTGTTACTTTTTTTTTGTTTAAACCACATGTATCCTACACTGGAGACAATTATGTTCAAGCCGGGAACATCTACATCATGTGGGGCTAGCTCTCCCAGTGGGAATATCTTGTTTAAGGGGAATCGAACATGTACCACTTAAACCAACCCCCATTAGTGTATGCCTGTGTTTTGATTCTAATAGTTGCAATTTTTCTCTTTTAAACAGTATTGTATAAAAAAAAATTGATGTACTTCATTTGATTTAGAATTCTTTTTGATCTTTCTTCTGGTTTGTTTCTTTTGCTATTATTATCCTTGTCATAAACACACATACATCTTACCTAAATCATCAATTTCCTATAAAAAAAAGTGTAACTTATCATGTTGGTGTGACTAGCTGACAAATTGTGTTACTTTGTCAGAGCATACCTCAAGAAATCATTGATAGCCATGAGTTGCAGAGTATTACCTTGGATTATAGACGAGAATGCCAACAAAGTGACATAGTTGATTCCCTCTCTAGTGTGGAACCAATTGAGGGTGCTGAGGTGGTTCCAGAACTTGAAGGTACAAATGGATCTGCCATAGCAAGGGAAGGCAAAAAAGACCGCCAGCAGTTTCTGCATCTACTTAGATTGTCTACTGAAGGACTTGAGATAAACCGAGGGCGAACAGAATGGAGAAAGAAAGCTCCAAGATGAGGACTCTTTAGTGTGCCTTGCTTTTGATATATTTTTATTTTCTTGTTATGTTTCATGCTTCCAAGTTTGCCTTCTTTTTTAATTTTTTTTTCCAATTTTCCCGTAATATTTTGCTTAATATTCTTGCACTTGATAGGGATTTGAAAGCTAGATTTTGTTGGTTGCTTTCTTGTCATGCTCAAAATCGGAATGAACTAAGACCCTCCAAATTCTTGTCGTAATGAATAGACATCAATCTCTGCCGCACATGCCTTCGGCTGGTTTGGGTGTTTATATCTAATTGACTCCAATGCAAATTGGAAAAATTGAAAATCAAATGAAATTAAAAACCAAAAGTCAAAAACTGAAATAATTGAATTTTTTTATTGAATTGAACAGATTTTAGATCATATGTTGAGAGTTGATTTTATTCAAACTAAATTTATATACACATTATTTTAATTATAAAATAATCATATTTTTATAATTGTATTAGTGTATATTTATGAAATTACTTATATTTTTAATGATTTCATCTTTCATGTTTTTATATAATTTTATATTTATATTAATAAATATAAATTTTAATAAAATTGTTTATTATTATTATTATTTCAGAATTTTATAATTTTTATCTAATATTTATTTTTTTTAAAAAAATAAAAATAGATTGAATTCAACCCATTTAACTTGAATTGGATTTGAAAAATTAAAGAAAATAAAAATCAATCGATGATAAGATTTTTTTGGTAAGCAAAATTTATTGAATGAGCACTAGGATGTTCAGACCCATATACAAATACAAAGAAAAAAAAAAGAAGCAATACACCAATTCCTGGAGTGCTAAACTACTATACTAACTTAGAACAAAGCAAAGGTGAACAAGTGACAGCACCATTGCATCAAGTCAAAGTGTCCAATTAGATCGAAATAGGCCAAAAAAGCATATTTACTTAAAACATGACTCCAATAACTAAAATTCACACTGACTCAGCACGGATGATGAGAAGATAAAGTCACAATGATTGAATTGCATATTTTTTACTTTAAAACCCATCAATACAAACCGTGAACATCTCTAAAATTAATTAGCTAAGTTCATATTGGGACATTGGGTTAGAAAATTTCTTATTCATCTGACTTGAATTAATTTTGATTGAATTCAAGTTGTATTTTTTTTTTTTATTTTGAAATAAACCTCCAATTTGATCCTTCAAACATTAAGTGTCTGTTTGATTTACAGTTGAGTAGATAGACTTGAGCTGTCGTCTTGCCACTAAGGGTGAAGACCCTTCCGGTAGTTTGGGGCTTGAGCTGGTCCCTCTTCTTCTTCTGGCAGTCACCAATCATGTGGCCCGTCTCCCGGCAATAGAAACAGATCCTCTGGCCCGCCAAGCACTCACCCCGATGGCCCTTGCCACACTTAGGGCAAGTGGGAGTGCCAGGAGTGGAGGGGAGAGCAACTTGCTGCCCGAGTGTTCTTCTCGGGAGGTGCATCTTCTCTCTTTCTCTTCCCATCCACCCAAGCCTTCACAGTGGGCTTGGGCCCCTCCTCAGCCAAACTCTACTCCGCCACCATGCATTTGGTGACTAGAGCTGAGAACTCTCTCAACTGAAGCACAATCACAATCCTCTTGATTTCGAGCTTTAAGCCCGACTCGAAATGTGTGCACTTCCAACCTTTATTGAGGTTGGCTTGGAGAAGAGTATGGTATTTGGCAAGCTCCTCGAACTTGGCCACATATTGGCCTACAGACATGTTTCCTTGCTTCAGCTGTAGGAACTCCAACTCCTTTTGTTGCCTCACTGGGTCTGGAAAGTACTTCCCTAGGAAAGTTGCTTGGAACCCTTCCCAGGTAAGCGGAGTTCCCAAGGGAGTCAATCCAGCTCTGACTCCTCTCCATCGGTTCTCCGCTTCATCTTGCAGCATGTAGGTGGTGAAGCGGACCTTGAAGTCATCTGAGCATACCATGACTTCGAAAATCTTATTCATGGAATTGAGCCATGAATTTGCAGCCTCGGGATCATAAGCGTCTGTGAATGACGGAGGGTGAAGTTTTCTGAACTCCGCCAAGCCTTGGACAAAGAGATCCATGACGACCGCTGGAGGTGGTGTCTCCCCCGTTCGTCGGCTCAGCGCCTGAAGCATAGCAATGTTGGTGGCATTCTATTCCCCCATCATTCGGGCAAGCGTCTGCAGTGTCGTCGCCACAGGGTCTTGAGCTGGCCCCGTTGGTGGAAGGGATGAGGGGTTAACCCATGGCCTACCTCTCCTTCCGCCAGCCATGATACTCTACACATCATTAGTAAAACATAGAGGTGATCAGTCTCTCAATTTCATAATAATGCATAAAGATAATAGCTAACTTTAGGAGTCACTCAAATCCACGGTCAAATTGGATTGAACTGCTCCGATACCATAACGTAACGTCTTAATTTCTTAATTCGAGAATAATGCCTATTGGAAGCACTATTTCTAAATTCATGAAATTGTTTCGCGCATTATCGATACCAACATACCGTACAATACAAAGCTTAGGTAATCCAGCTGTTACTTAAGCAAAAGTCCAATCAGTGAATATTAATACATAGATAAATATTGTTGCCAACAAGGGCTCAAATATACATAATCCATAAATAGGTATAATGGGATATGAAAATACATGTGTTCTAGAATGATAGAAATATCCCTGAGAGTCCCACATGTACCAACCTATCCCATCAAAATAAAGAATGCTATGCCTATACAAATAATAACAATCAAAAGGGTTGGGCCACCATAGGACCCAACCTACAGCTCCCACTCCCGATCAAGCATCCGAACGGGGACCCTGCACATTTGAATATAATTCCCACAACGTGGGGTGAGATAACGTCCTAGTGACTATAGTAAAACATGTAGTGTAGGTAGTCAGGCAAATGGAATGCAACAAACAACATCATAATAAATCCATCAAGAGTACAATACATGAAAACAAGTAAAACATGATTGCGATGTGTTTTTACCCGACACCCGTGTTCTTTTCTCTATTTGTGACTGTGATTGAGCGCTCAGCCATGTGACCAAGGACCGTCGTCCAGGGTCACCTATGATTAAGTTTTATTTAACAATCAATGAGTAATGCTTACCTTTCATTTAGCTTGAGGACCCCAATCTTCCTCTTGGCCGAGAGGTCGATGTGGTTACCTCGTTCTTTCTTATACATGATTGCTCGAAGGCCTGTGATGGTTCGGAGACCCTGTGACATATGTATTTTCTTGGCCAATGGCCTTTGAATGCTTAGAACACATGCTTTTCTATGAACATGAATGGCATGGTAAACACCTATAACAATTTCATATAGATAGTTGTCTCAAAACCTAGGCATACTCTAGGGCTTGGGAAAACTTCACACACACCATTCAAATAGAGATTCCTAACCATACAAACAACCAATAACACACATAAATAGGGTAAATAAGCATGGGAAGAAGGAAATAGGGGAGATACAAGAGATTAAGAAAAATGATAGTGAGTGGGTGACCACACTCACCTCAAGAGTAGAGGGAAATAGGGCTCAAGGATGAGTGAAGAGGGATGAATCCAAGCTTGCTTGAGGACCTTGAAGGGGTGGAGTAGCTCTATCTTCTTCCTTCTCTCTCTTTCTCTCTCTCTCTAAAAGGGACAGAAAAACATTAATGGCAAGCCCTAACATTGAATCAGCATTAAAAGTTGATTCGCGGGTTCTCGCTCAAGCGAGAGAAAGAAAAGTTACATTCTCGCTCAAGCAAGAGTTTCCTTGCTTGAGCGAAATTCACTAAACAAAAAGCCCTAACCTCTCTGACTTTGCCTCGCTCAAGCAAGAATCTTCCCGCTTGATCAAGAGCAAGTCAAAGAGCAAAACTCAATTTAGGGATTGAATTGCGCTTGGGCGAGAGGCTCTCGCCCAAGCGACCATATCAGTAGCCAAAACCTATGGGTTTTACTGATATGCTCGCGCTCAAGCGAGACCTTCTCACTTGAGCGAGAACGCCAGAATCCAAATTTACTAGGATACTCGCTCAAGCGAGACTTCCTCGCTTGAGCGAGAACACCATAATTCAGATTTCTGGTTTTTTCACTCTTAAACCCATTTTACCTCATTCCTTTTATAAAAACTTATTTCCATTATTATTCCTACTCATTAAAATGGCTAAATTTTGGATGTTACAAACAACTTCACAGGAAGGGGGAAACGTAGTAAATTTATATAGCATGATGGTGCTTCATATAATGGAACTCTTACACTTCAGCTTATAATGGTTAAGCAAATGCCTTTACCTCACCTCCAATACCACTGGAAAAATGTAACTTGAACTCAACATAGTTTCAGAAAACACACTTTGGCAAAAACATTCAGTTTCTTCCAACAAAAAACTGGCAATTGGAAATTCATGTGGAAGATTAACTAGTAGAAAAGAATTATCATACGAACTTAATTAAAAATCAACAAAAATAGAGAAACCGAAAAAATTAGTTAAAAACAAAAACAGGTTGAAACTGGGCAAAAAATATTGTTTGTAATGATTGAGAAGCAACAATGCACACTAATTGGAGATCAAGAACTAAATACTTTGCTCATGTTCTAAAGAGACATACAAACTTCGAAGAAACATATGGATGAAAAAAAAAGAACAGAATCAAGAGTCCAAAACATGTCATAAGCTGTAACACGAAGAAACTTTCAACATAATTAAACAATTAAAGAGAAAAACCCATTTCTGCTCTAGAATAATCAACAACAGAAGCAGGACCAAACCTGAATTATAAAACCTCATATCAATCAATTGCTCTAGAATTTCACAGAAAGAGAGAAAAGGAATTATTACAAGTAGAAATATTGGTTTAGTTTATGATGAGAGGTGTTGTTTGGACACATATAAAACTAAACTAAGATATGCATAATAAAAATAGCATGATCACATTCAATCACATTAAGAAATCCAATAAACCCAATGTGTAAACAGAGTAATACAAGTAAAAATTAAAGCCCAATCCAATTTACAATCAGGAATAAAACGAAATACTGGAAAAATGATTTAACAATTGAATTTACATTTTGGAATGAAATAGAAACAGAGCAGTGAAAATAAATTTAGAACATAAACAGGTAGAGATTAGAAAACCAATAACAGTGAGTGGAAGAAAGTTTTGCCCTTTTCAGTCAGCCACATTCCAATAGTCATCCGTTCAGGGTATCTTCACCACCTAAGGTTCATATAGCATGACATCAACTTGTTAGGGGCACCCCAAAGTGCGTTAAAATGAATTTTCCATAATTTTTATGTCCAACATGCTAATTTTAAAACATTTTTTATCATTTAATCACTTAAAAATTCACAATAATTACATTTTATTGAGAAAATTCGAAACTTGGTTTTGAGGTTTGCGACGATGTCACAAAGGGGTGAGCCCCACCATGATGTGGATGTTCCCGGCTCGAACAGGATTGCTTCCCATAAAGGATACCTGTGGTTAAACCAAAAAGGGGTGGTGTCATTCTTCGTTAAGGATTTAGCATGAGAAACCAACTTTCATGTAGTATAGTGATAGCTCGATTAGGGTTAAGTTAAGGTTAAGAGACTCCATGCTCTACTTTTGGTCTTTTACTATGTTGTACGATTCCCATATTTGATAACTGTAAAACAAGTTACGATCTACATTTTGACCAACAAAAAGTGCATTAAAATGAATTTTCCATAATTTTATGTAAAACGTGCTAATTTTAAATGATTTTTGACCATTTAATCACTTAAAAAGTCACTATAATTACATTTTTTACCATGTTTGAAATGTGTTTTAGATATAAACCATACACACACTACATCATCTAGAGGCAATACTAATTACGTTTACATTGTCTAGAATAAAACACTTAAAATATTTCTAAATTGAAAAAAATAATATGATTATATATTGATTTACTTTAACACATTATACAAAAAAAACTATATTTAGGTAATTATCCACTTAATTTATTATCAATTAAAATCTCGTGTTGAGGATGTGACAAGTGTATTGGTTGAACAATTTTAATATAGAGTAAATAAAATAAATAAGAGAGATAATAAGTATAAACATTGATAAATAAAATAGAGAGATAAATGGTATATTGGAAAAAACACATTTATTAGATTTTTTAATCTATATTTTTATGTAATAAAAAACATTAATAGGGACGAATAATGGGAGAAAATGTTTTAATATAATAATAATAAAGAAGAAAATGAAATTGTAATAAAAAAACAAAAAAAGTAAAATAAAAAAATGGCAGGAACATGATTACCTCCCATGGATAGTATTTGTGGTTCATAAAAAAGCCACTTTACTAAAGTGAGAATAAAAAAATACAAGTGAAAAAATATGACACATGTAAAGGGGAATAATATTAATATAGAGTAAATAGATAAGAGAGATAATAAGTGAAAACATTAATGAATAAAATAGAAATATAAAAGATTGAAAAAATACATTAAATTTTAATGTAAATCAACACATTTATTGTATTGCTTAGTATGTATTTTAATATAATTAAACAGATAAACATAAATGGATAATGAAATAAACTATTTTAATATAATAATAATAAAATAATAATAATAATAAAAGAAAGAAAAGTTTGATAAAAATAAGGGAAAAAGAAAAAGGTAAGAAGTAGGATTACATGTCATGGAGGATACTCGTAGTTCATAAAAAATAACTTTTGTAATGAAACAAATTAATAGAAACGAACAATGAGAGAAAATATTTTAATATGTTAATAATAAAAAAGGAAAGTGAAAGTGTGATAAAAACAAAAAAAATGTGGCAAGAGTAGGACCGCCTCCCGCGGAGGATACATGTGGTTCATTAAAAAAAAGTAAAATAGCAAATCTATCCTTGACTTTTGTAAGGTATTGCAGTTTAGTCCTTAAGAAATAGAAAACCCCAATATAGTCTCTGGCTTCTTGCTTTTTCTATCACTATAGTCAAACTGTGTATTTTCCGTTAATTTTTTATGATGTGTCACGTTTAGTGACACTCTGTCACACAGTTTATCACTGTAGTGTCTACTATGACACAAAATGATGTGATTTTGTCAAATTTATAGATTGAAAGGTTTCAACTCCAACAATCTTTATTCTTCATTTTTCTCTCCTCTTCCCCTTCTTCATTGGAAGGTCTCAACCCCAACGACGTTATTTTTTTGTCCTGATGGCAAATAGTGTGACACAGTGTCACTAAACCTGTCACATCATATAAAAACTAACGGAAAATAAACAGTTGGACTATAATGACAGAAAAAGCAAGAAGTCAGGGACTATATTGGGGTTTTCTATTTCTTAGGAAGTAAATTGCATGACCCTAAAAATGTTAGGGACGAATTTGTTACTTTACTCTTTAAAAAATCACTTTATTGAAATGAGAATAAAAAATACAACAAAACAAAACAAAATAAAATAAAATAACGCAAGTGAGAAAACATGACACGAGTAGTGGGAGAACAATTTCAATATAGAGTAAATAGATATATAGAATAGAAAAGAGAGATAATAAGTGAAAACAATAATGAATAAAATTAAATTAAATTCTATATTGGATAAAGCACATTAAATTTAATGTAAATCAACATATTTATTGTATTTTTTAATTTATTTTTTATGTAATAAAACAGATAATTAAACAAGAATTGATAATGAGAGAAATTATTTTAATATAGTAATAATAAAAAAGAGAAAATTAAAGTGTGATAAAAAAATAAAATGGCAAGAGCAGGACTGCCTCTCGTTAAAGATATTTGTGGTTTATTAAAAATTTCACTTTGTAATGAAACAAATTAATAGATTTAGAGAATATCTCCTATTTAGGGAAATTAGGAAATTGTATTTAGGGAAACTAGGAAACTACATTAGGTGTTAATTTGTATAGTTGTATTTCCTTATTTTGTACATATTGTATTTCCTATATTTCATTTATTAGTGGATGTATACCATGTATATATAATACTCAGCTGTTGAGGTATCACTACAATTCAGCAATCCTATTATCCATCTTAAGATGGTACTAAAGCTCACTTTCTGGGCCTAAGTATAAGCCACAACAGCCGTGAAAAACAGTTCCCCCAAACAGTCAACCCTAGCTAACGTCAAAGCAAGGGTTTCTCACTATCACTTCCAGCAGTCCATCCAACCACCTATCCTTAGCTAGAAACCGCCGACCAGAATAATCCAGGAAGTGTCGTCATCAGAAACCCATTCATGCGCCGCCACTCTCCGTGTGCTTCTCAGCGCGTGAAATCCATGTGCCCGTCTCTAGTCATCTGCTCGCCGCACCGCTGCTTCCGTTCAGGTCGCCTAAGCCTCCTCAACACAGTTTGAGGGTCAAACACCCTAAAAGTCAGAATTGTGTTGTTGGGTCTTCTTTGCAGTTGCTATAATGGCGTCATCTACATCCGATTCTGAGCGCGAGGACCTTGTTCAGCCTTTTGAGCGCGAGAACCATGTTCAACCAACATTTCCAAATACTTCCATCTCTTATACGTACCTTATCGTGTACTCCAACAATCACCTCTAAAAATCTGAATGGAAAGAATTTCCTTGCTTGGTCAACTTTTGTTGAACTCTGGTTTCTAGGTCAATGTCTTGTTAATCACCCGGAGATGTCAGTATCTGAAATTCCCTTGGAAAATTAGTCATTGTGAAAAAGTTAGATTATTAGTTGTGTGCCCTTTTATGGCAATCTGTGGAACCCACTACTTTGATAAATCTTATGGCCTTTAAAGCATGTTTCACCTTTTGGAGCAAGGTTGGAATCTATTTACCAATGATATTCAGCGTTTGTATGACTCTGTCAAAAATTGGCATCCCTCAAGCAAACGGATCACGATATGTCAACATTTGTTCCACAATTACAAGCAGTTGCAAAAGAATTGAAGATGTTCTTGCAAGCAGACACTCTTCAGGGCCTCTAGACTAAATTAGAAAATTTGTATGTGGTAATGGCCTTATAAACCATGCATTCTGACTTTGACCTTCTTCGTGATTAGGGGTGGGAACAGGCCAGGCCTGGCCAGACTTTGGCAGGCCTAAGCCTGGCCTGACACCTAATCTTTATGCTTGAGCCTGGGCCTAGCTATTACCTTTTACAGACTTTTTTTAAAGGCTTGGTTTGGCCTGTATAAAAGTCTAGCCTGGCCTGAAAGCCTGTTTAGAAGTTTGTCTTTATAACAAGGCCTACAAACAGCCCAACTGACCAACAAGCCTGTTTAGAAGCCTATTTAAAAGTTGATTAAAGCATGTTTACATACAACAATACACTAGATTGTTATTTTTAAATTACTCTTATTTGATTTTAAAAATTTATTATGTTATTTAATAATTATATTTATAATTATATATAATTTATTAAATTATATATTATAATATATTAAACAGGTCGGTCTGTCAGGCCTAATAGGCCTTTTCATATGCCTGAGGCCTGGCCTTTTTAGATAAATAGGCTTTTTAAAAAGCCTTAGCCTGACCTTTTAAATATATGAGCCAGGCCAGGCCCTAGGTCCCTGGCAGGCCGGTTGGCCTATTCCCACCCCTATTCGTGATCAAATTTTTACCGCACAAGAAGTTCCTACCATGCAAAATCTTATCTGACACTTTTGGGAAATATGACCAAAATGCCCTTGGTTAGCCGTGTAACCCTAGCCAATATATTAAAATTTGTGAAATAATAGGAAAAATGTACTTTGGACCTTAAAATTAGATTATTAACCATGTTTATAATTTTATTGAATTTTTCTGTATAACACCACAATATTTCTTTCTGCTTACTCTTGTTGAAATTTGATTGTTTGTGTGAAAACTGGGAAATAAGCGAGTTTAAGTGAGAAGTGACTTCCAATTATATTTTTAGGCTTAAAATAGGTTAGAATAGTTATAGGAAATTTGTAGATTTTTTGGTATTTTTTTTGGATTTTTCCAGGGTGGAATGACCATTTTGCCTCTGGTGTAGTGTGGAGTTACTAGACTGGCACTATCTTATTTCCCCAATGTTATACATAAATTAGGATCAATTATTCACAGTCCCTCCATGAAATTCGAATTTGGACAATAAAGCAAAAGGAAAGTAGGTTTGTCCCTTTGTCTACAAATGTCACTTTCACCCATACCTTTCCTCTCTCCTACTTTTTTCACCAAAAGAAAAACCCTTAAAACCAATCCCTCCCTCATTTGCACGCCCAGCAGAAGCTGGTGCTCTCTCCACTCTCCCTCAAACTCTTCATCTTCCTCTCCTTCATTCCTCCATAGCCATACCTCCATAGTTACACAAAAACCTAGTTTTCTACCATCATTGTTTTTACCATTTTCACTCATTTTAAGAGCTAATCATAAAGGGAACTTCATACACTCTCTACCCTCTACTCAACCAGAGGGAATAAGGGTTCATTGGAGGTCTCATTACCCACAGTTTATACACTTTAGGTAAGGGGGGAGAACCCATGAATATCTAGTAGGATTGGTGACTAGAGTGCGGGTGATCCTTGGCCCTCTTCCCTTTTCATTTTTCTTCTTTGAAATTTTGAATGCATGAACTTGTTCCTATGCATATATATTTCGGTTTTCTTAGTATGTATGGCTATGCTTGATTTTAATTTTGTTTGAAGGTTGGAATGTGTTGGTATGATGAATATAATCTTGTATAAATCATCACTTTGAATTAAACAAATTATTGTATGATTAAATCTTGAAAATTAAGTGTTGTGGTCATATTTAAAAGTATGAACTTTTATGTGCAAATGTGTTGTTTGATGATTTGATATGATAAAATGGATATTTGGTATGTGTAGAGCATCATACTTGAGTTCTTGAATGTTCATATGTGTTGATGTGATATTCATGTTGAGTTCGTGAGGATGAAGGTGTTTGATTCATGTGTTTGAGTGAGGATTTATATGGATGTGTTTGTGGGCTTGAGTAGCCCATTAGTTTAAGTTAAAAGACTAAAGGTAAAAAGCTAAAAGTAAAGAAAATTTTAAGTGAGTAGGTAACTTAAAGAAATTCGGGTAAAACCCTAAATTGACTAAAAAGTCAACCAATTACCTTAAATTCAAGACTAGAACATGAAGAGTTGGACCCCCACGGGTTACATAATAGTTGGGCCACTAGTTTGGGCCCTAACACTCTACAAAAACAAATAAAATACCCATTAATAATAAAATAAAATAATTGACTTGTAATAAATAATTAGACTTGGATTAGGATTAGGCCTAAAAACTAATTTGATCCATAAGTAATTAAGATTCTCACTTGAATAAGAAATTTCTTAATCTCAATGTCCAAGTTAATCAACTAATCAAGTGTAGTTAAGGTTAATCTTAATCATCTAACATGAATATTAAATAATAATTTGATTAAGACTTAAAGGTAACTAAGAATTTACTAAGGATTTAGTAATCATGATTACCCCTAATCAAGTATGATTAAACATAATCAAAGATTAAAGAGGTAACTAAAAATTGATTAAGGATTAAGTAATCATGATTAACCCATAATCAAGTAGGATTAAGACTTAATCAAGAATTAAGAATGTGATTAAGGTATGATTAAGGTTTAATTAAGCATCCAATTAAGGATTAACACTTAATTAAGGATATATTACACCTAATTAAGGATTAAACCTAAGATTACTTAATGGATTAAAACGTATTAAGCCTTAATTACCTAAGACAAGACTTAATCAAGGAAGATTAAGTTAAAGATAAGGTAAGTTAGACCTAAAGAAGGAAAGCCTAACATATGCAGATGCAATATACACTCAACTAATACGTTATGACTCTAGTTAGGGGTTATCTAGTGTTACCCTATTAGATAGAAAACATTTCTAAGCTTGTAACACTATAATACAATACTTGAGTGAGGGTGAAGTGAGGTACATAAGAAACATGCATAAGACTTAGTAAATCCTAGGTTATAAGTGGAGCTAAATCTCAAGTGTGAAAATAATGGAATGTAACATACTCTAAAAGCCTATGAACGACACTCTAAGATTGCATAAGACTTGTTATTCCTGGAAAGATAGTGTAGTTTGACCCAGTGTATGGGCAAGTTTCTGGAGGGAACTAAGACTGGATTGTTGTGATACCATAGCGAGTGGCTGTAAATAGCATTCAGAATTTACTCTGCCGGTGTGGCAGAAGGTATTACTGTTTGGTGCATAAGTGTATGGCATGCATCATGTGCATAGTGACGTCTAAGGTGGTGGACCTTACGACTGGACGAGATGCTACAAGTGGTACTTTGTGAAATGGGAGAGAGAAGGTTGTGAGTGATATCGGGTGGGTACATTCACTTGGCCTTGAGGGTGTAGATTGCGGGTCAGGGAAAATTTGCCAAGTGGCATGGGTTGCACCCCCATAAGCCAAAATTTCCCCAATATGGTCGAGTTACCCTGACTGGCTCTGACTATTATCATGATCAGTGGAGATTATTCGGAAGTTGAGATTTTGGTTGATCAACCTGTGGAATTATGATTATTATTTTAGAGCGGGTGGCTCTGTGTATCGGTGCTAGTACAGACTCTAACTCTTGATCGCTTCCTATGACAATGTTGTGTACATTGTGGATGGTGATATTACCCTGGGCCCTCATGCATTGCATGATACATGGTAGTTATGGGAAATCCTGGAGGATGACATGGACGAAAGTGAAGTTGTCCACACAAAATAACAGGTTTAGCAAACTATGAAACTGCTCAAAATATACCCTAAACAAGCTATTATCTTCCTAAAAGCTATTAACAAGCTATTACTATGATTGCCCCAATAAAATCAATAAAAGAGGCAAAAAAACAAAAAGATGCAAAGACTGTGACTATGATTGTCTCAATACACAAAAAAAGAGGCAAAACAACTAAAAGACATATGGTATATGCTATTAATTTATCTTCTGATATCGTGACTGGAGCCCAGGAGTTGGAATAAACTTAAACTTTGTAGATGGTATTCCTTGACTTGGTAAAGATGATGTCCCTGGTGTTGCATTTCCGAAGGTAGTTCAACTGCACTTGCTGAAGGTGTTGGTGGTTTCACAACACCAATTGAAGGTGTCGATGCTCTCAAATGTACACTTGAAGGAGGAGGGGCCCTTAATGCATTTGTGTCAGTTTCATGCCTTATAGAACTCCTTGATACATAATTTCCATTTGAGTCCTTTGTAAAACCCCTTAATGCATGTTTTGGGAGAAATCCTAGAGGCCTATACTATGGATACCCAAAGCTGATATAATTCTTCTTTAGTGGCATTTGAGGTGGTCTAATGAGTGGTGGCCTTATTGTTGAACTTGGTAGTGGTGGTGCTTCACTATCCTGAATAAATTTGTTAATTATAAAAAGTTTAAATCAAATTTTAAGGCTGATTTAAGGAAACAATTTTCAATTGAAATGCAATTTTTTGGAAAAATAATACAAATAGGGGCTTGTGAGATGCAAAATTAGTCAAAAGTTAAAAGTAACATGTGTAGGTTGTAGCAGTGGGTTTTCTATAACAGATTGGGGTCTTCCAATAGCAGTTTGGATCTGAAATGCATATTTAAGGTAGAATTAATATTCCATAAATTGGGAAATGTTAAAATAATACAAGTAGGGGCCTGTGAGATGTAGAATTATTCAAAAGTTAAAAGTAACCTGTGTAGGTTGTGGCAGTGGATTTTCCATAATAGATTCGGGTTGCGAGACAAATGCAGAATTTCTAGTTTAAGAGGTTGTATAAAAATTGTAAGGCTGAACGAGAAACAAATATGTTCGTATAATGGTATATTCTAATATGGGAGGGGAATTTAACAAAATTAGAAGCTAAAGTACAGTGAATGCACAACCTGTGACACATTGTCCTCAAGTTGAGGATGTGTCTAAGTTAAAGGGACTTCATCTGGTTGTAGTTTGTGCTCTTTTCTTCTTTGGTGGTCTGTTTATTGTGGTTCATCACATGTTTTGTAATAATGACCTACTTTTCCACAGTTTTGAACACTCCCTCATAAGATCTTTTAAGCTTGTGAGGTTTGCTAGGAACTTCCTCCGTACCATCGTTACTCCTTGACTTCTTAGGCCAACCAATAGACCTCTTGATCTTAGGTGGAATAGGCTTTGGGTGATCTGTTTTGGCCCAATACTCTTAGCTATTTACTGGCTGAATGAAGTGTTCGTAGGTGGCATGTAGCTTGTCCATAGTAAGCCATTCATGAACATATTACTCTGGTTTTTCATTGTTGAATGCAAGTGTAGCTATAGCTGTGAGCATCCAATTTTGTCCAAATGCTTTATTGATTCTTTCACTTTCACTCTTATCCTTTTTCAAGTTCTGAAAATGATTGCCAAGTAATTAAATTAATTAGTTGATTTTTCTTTCTTTCTTTCTTTTTCTCCTTTTTCCCTCTTTTTCTCGCTATTGGGCAAAATAGTTCATTTTTTTTTCCTTTTGGGCCTCACCTATTGTTAGTCTCATTTTTGAGTAATTACTACCCAACAAAAAAGAAAGAGAAGTGCTAGCAACACACTCTTTTGAACACTCTCCCCAACGCACTCCATGTGATTGGTTAAAATTTACATGGGTCCCACTACTTGGGAGTGGGGCCATGTGAATTTTAACCAATCACATGGAGTGTATTTGGGAGAGTGTTCAAAGAGTGTGTTGCTAGCCCTCCTCAAAAAGAAAAACCCTAAAATACATGACCAAAAAAAAAAGCAAACAAACAAAAATAAAAAAATCCAAACAATCCAAAAAAGCAGAAAATATGAACATTAAAATTACAAAATGGTGGTTAGCGTGCGAAGCGGAATGAGGCGTTTTCAGCTACGCAGCAAGTCTGAGCAGGTTAAGCTCACTACAGAGCAAGTTGCAATTCATAGCAGGTTAAGATCACTACATGTCAACTTGCTTGCAATTCATAGCACGTTAAGATCACTACATGTCAACTTGCAATAGGCGGTGGAGATGACAAGGGCGGCCCCTCTTCACTATATATACATGATTCAAAAAGAAAGGGGGGATTGTTATTAGATGGTGCAAGAAGGAAAGATTGAGGAGAAAAGGAAAACTTTCGAAAAGTGCATAGAGAGGAAAATCAGAGAGAGATTTTCCAAAAATTCAGTAAAGAATTGGATTTAAACATTTGAATCAAAATTCAATCAGAGAAGAAAGAGGAGAAATTGAAAAAGAGAATGAACAAGAAATGAGAGAAATTGTAATAAGAAAGGACAGGAGAAGAGTCGCCCACTAAATCTTTTTGCGCATATATAATGTAATCTTCTTAGCTGTACAACTTCTTTGAATGTGCTTAGTGCCTATATAAATGTATCCATGCCATGTTGATTTCCTAAAATCTATGTTAAATTTTTTAATGATGAAAAACCGGTGCAATGAGTGTCAATAGCCATATAAAAAAATTACAGTCCATTTACACACACCATATTATCAAGTGAAACTACAGTTCAAGCATAAAATTTCAAAATCCTTTGGCATTCATAAGAATTAACAAATTGAAAAGGACAAATCCTGCAAAGAAAAAAAAAGCAATTCTGAACAGAGAGTAGGAATAAACAGGACAGAAAGAAAAGACATTACAGCCTATCCTCAACCACCATCAGCCACTCCCTCTTCTCCTGAGCAGGTCACCATTCCTTTCCCTGTAAAAAGAAACCCAAACAGCCTAAAATTTAGAAAGAGATTGTTAGCTAAATTAATTTTCTGTAATAGCATTTAGTTTCTGTTAGTGGTTGTTAGGAGTAGTTTTGTTTCCCGCTCTTTCTAGTTATTGAGTTATAGTTTATTGTAGTTGTATATAAAGCTTTGTGCATTCTTTTTTTCAGAGTAATGAGAATCCACTCTCTTCAAACTCATGCAAATTCTCTCTGAGTTGATTTTCGCATGGCATCACAACTCCTCTCTGGGGAGCTCTGTTGTGCATTCATGGTAATTCAAGATTCAAGTGTTCTTCATATTCATCTTTTTTCAAGTTTACAGATTGTCGATTTGATTCTTTGTTCCTGTTTCTCGATCTGTTTTTCTATTTTTGTATTCTCGAATTTCTTGCTTTTGTTTTCTTCGATATGCTTCATTGTTCTTGTTCTTGATCTTAATCATGGCAAATTCAGCTATTGACCCTTCTAGTCCATATTTCATGCACGCTAATGAGAGTCCTAGTGTCATTCTCGTCTCAATGTGTTTGAATGGCAAAAATTATCATCCCTGGTCCAAAGCCATGTTTATGGCTCTCAAAACTAAGAATAAGTAGAAATTTGTGGATGGAACTCTTCCTAAACCATCAAGTTCAGATTTGATGTTTGCAGCCTGGGATAGGTGCAACATGATGGTTCTATCATGGTTGATTCATTCTCTTGATTTAGAAATCACAGAGTATACTCTGGATGGATACAACACAAGAAGTGTAGAAGGATCTAAAGGATCGTTACTACCAAGGAGATGTGTTTCGGATTAGGGATTTGCAAGAGGAGATCTTTATGTTAAAACAAGGTGACCTTTCAATTACAACATATTATACTCAATTCAAAACTCTTTGGCAAGAATTGGAGAATTTTAGACCAATTCCTTCTTGTTCTCATGAAATGGAGTGTCCTTCATGTTCTTGTGAAGTAAAGTGTGATTGTGACATTTTACCTGTTGTGAAATCTTACAGAGAAAATGTCTGTCATTAGATTTCTTAAAGGTTTGAGTGAACAATATTCTAGAGTGAGATCTCATATATTACTCACGGAGCCTTTGCCAAATATTGGCAAAGTTTTCTCTTTATTAATCCAATAAGAGAGATAGTTTAGTTCTACAGTAGATAATGGAAAGTTGTTAGTTGCCACTAACTTTATTGATTCTCGAGGAAGATTTAGTGGTAGAGGAGGAAGAGGGAGAAAGGTTTCTTCATTTTGTAATAAACTGGTCACGGAGTTGACCCATGCTATAAGAAGCATGATTTCCCCCCACATTTCAAGTGGCCTCCTCAGGTGTCTAACCTTCCCAAATCACCTTCACTAACAGGATTGCCTTGTACCTCGGGGTTTTAAAACTTCTATCAATAATTTGTGCAAGTCTTGTGGGAACTGTAAGGTTTTCCCTTAATTGTACTTACTCAGAGCTTATAATGTGTGAAGGGTCATTAACATATTTTCTGAGTCGGGATACATGGAAAACATCATGGACATTGGACAAGTGGGGTGGTAAGGATATACGGTAAGCAAGAGGACCAATCCAAGAAGGAGATCATATTTTCTTGAAAGTCACTCTAACGAATAGGGTCGAAAGGGTTATGAAGTCTCGAAAGCTCACACCTAGATTTATTGGTCCTTACCAAATCCTTAAAAGGATTTGTCTCGTTGCTTACCAAATAGCTTTAGCACCTTTTCTTTCTAATCTTCATAATGTTTTGCATGTTTTAAAACTCTGAAAATACATATCTGGCCCTTCACAAGTCATTGAACCCAATATAATACAACTTAAAGAAAATCTAACTTATAAGACGTTGTCGATGAAGATTGAAGGCCGCAGAGTGAAGCAGCTAAGAGGAAAGAAAATCCCACCTGTCAAGGTCATCTAGAGTGAAGACTCTGATGATGCTACATGGGAATTAGAGAGTAACATGAGGGAGAAACACCCTTATTTGTTTCAAGGTACTTAAATTTTGAGGACAAAATTTCTTTTAACAAGGGAAGAATTGTAAGTTGTAACACCCGCATTTTTCCCGCTTTGAATTACCACTAATAACGATAAGATTAGGATATTAGGTAGGGGTGTGATTCCTGAGGATTTGAAGTCAAAGAAGTTGATATTCTTTGGTTTTATATTTTTAGGAATTTTCTGAGGCGGTCAAGGAATAATGACCAAATAACCCTGGAGGGTGTTCTGCAGGAAAACTAAGTTTTTAACTGCAAAGATGATATTATAATATCAAAATAGTGAATCTAAGATGGAAAACACATTTATGGAATAAGATAAATTTTTGGAATTTTTTTAATATTTTAACAGGTGAAAAGACTAAAATGCCCTTGTTTATTTTTCTATATGATCGAACTACCCTTATCCATCCTCAAACTCAAAATTCGGCCACTTATGACTAATTATGTCTAAATATGATTATTTTACTTAAAGCTTCCATGTGTAAGTGTAAAAGCTACTTTTCACCTTTTACTTTTTCAGAAAGGAAGCAATCTTAGCCATCCATTTGATGTGGTGTCACAACCCTAACCCTTGGATCTTGGCTTCATAAAATAATCATTTTCCCTTCCTATAAACCATGCATGGCCGAGTTTCTACCACCTCATTTGCTCCGTCAACTTATTCATTTCCTATTTCACCTTTCTCACCAAGTTAAGGAAGAACATCACCTTCCTTAACACAAACATTTCAAGCACTTGATCAAGCTTTCGCACAACCTTCAAACTCAAGGAATCCTCTTAATCTATTCATTTTCCTTCAAGAAATCGTACGTATCCTTCACCCATACCATTTCTCTTCTTGATTTTTCTAAGCTTTCATGGTATATCTTCATGGTGTCACCATGACAGGATTTGATGGTTCCACTTTGATGAAGGTTTTTTGCACTTCTTGTCACTCTAGAGTTGGTGAATTGATTCCTATTTCTTCAACAACACCTTCATCATAATCACAAGGAGAAAATTTGGTAAGGAGAGAGAAGAAAAATTCTAACTCTTAGTGGAAAAAAGTCAAAACTAAGAGGGAGACTCCTTAACTCCTCTTTTGTGTGCTTTGTTGTGTTGAAATTAAACAACTACATGGTCCAGTTAGCTTTGATTTTGGTTCAGCCAAACTACTTATCCAAGTAGTCATGGTTGGAAATTTTCTTTGTGGATTTGACTTGATCTATGAATGTTATAGCTTAGGTAAAAGTTTGGTTGTGATGTTTTATGATTTGGAAATATTATATGCTCATATATGATTCGGTTTTTTTTGAAAAATATTTAGGTATGATGTTCTAAAAATTATTTTTATAATAGAATAATGAGTATGAGTATGATAGGCTTTAAAAATGATGCTTTAGGAATATGGTATGATTGATAACACATGAACCTTGATGTTGTTACTATAAAAATTTGAAATGGATGCTTGAAAACTTAGGTATATGGTTCGACTCACATAGTTTAAAAAGGATATGAATTGATATAATTTGCTTATATGTATTAAAAGACTTAAGGTATGAAAAAGGAACCTAAAAAATAGTGCTATAAAAAAGTATGACTTATTACTATAAGGTCCAAAAATCCTCTTGAGATGTTTTCATAATAACAAACTCTCAAAATACACTTAATATAATTCTGAACATTTATACTAATGGTTTCTGTTCTTACAAAGCCTAAAATCTACTAGGGCAGTACAAGCAGGCTAAGTGAAGAAGCTAGTGTGTGTTGTACGTTGCCTACGTCCCTTCTTTTATAGGTGCTGGGGGTGCTCTCCAATTATGGTATGATTTGTTGATTGGGAGACAGTGTGCGTTGATTATGTTTTCAGGCTGCGTGATATCAGTTATTTCCTTATTTATCCGCTTCTCTCTTTAGTCAGGCCTAAGATTCCGCTAGGATGTATTACGCTTGTCTATCCGAGCTTAGCTTGGCCGAGCTTATCTTGGTCGAGCTATACGGGTACGTAACATAAGCCTCCCAAGCTACGAAGTGTCATGCAGTGAAGTAGCTTGTCAGTTTTGGCTCTCCTCTGCACGGATATATCATAAGCCTCCTAGGCTACGAAGTGTCATGCAGTGAAGTAGCTTGTCAGTTTTGGCTCTCCTCTACCCGAGTGATACCTTTATTTGGACATACTCGGTCCGGTTTCTCCTATATTGTCAGCCTTTGCAGTTGAATTTTGGTCGTTGGATTGAACTGATCTACACCGTTCGTCGCTACAACAGTCGCGCCTTTTGGTTTACCCGACTTTTCATTTTCGTGCCTCTTGGGTTTTCTCACTATTTCGCGCCCTATATTAGGTTTGAGACAATCCTTCATTTTCACGCAACCAGGACTTTCTCACTTTCTGTATTTCTGCATTTCTGCTTCGTTCGTCCTCCTCTTTGTGTCCTTTGTGCCTTTTATTCACGCTCCCAGATACACACATTCTGTTTGCTTTGCTCTTTCTTTATTTATAGCCATGTCTGTTTCTAGAGAAACCTCTGAGTTTTCCGGTGAGCGTTCCAATGGTGAGAGTTTCCATCGTAGGGCACCGTCTGTTTCTGCTTTGA
Organism: Sesbania bispinosa; assembly: GCA_026901365.1. Classification (NCBI taxonomy): domain Eukaryota; kingdom Viridiplantae; phylum Streptophyta; class Magnoliopsida; order Fabales; family Fabaceae; genus Sesbania; species Sesbania bispinosa. The sequence continues at coordinate 370,758 of QLOH01000643.1, read as the reverse complement.
GTTCCACTGATAGTTCTAGGACTGATTCTTCTGGTGAGGAACTAGGTGAAGATGAAGTTGTTGGGTCTTCATATTGCGCACCTGTATTGGTTGATGTTACTCGTGAGGAAGGGGAGGGTACTGGTGTTCCTGGAAAGAAGAAGAAGAAGAAGATAGTAAAGTATTCTGGGGAGGGTGAATTTGAAGGTTATGTTTTTAAGGCAGATGAGGAAGATAAAGACGAGTCCAAGTATGACTTTGAGGGTTATTCCTGGGTCGCGGAGTCTATCCGTGATTCTTCCTCGGTATACACCGATGAGCCTTCCCTCAGGAAATTTCTCGGTCAGACACAATTTACCCGACCGAGTACTAGGGGTGCCATAAATTGTAGTTGGTGTAATCCGGGAGATAGGATATGTCATCGGCTTGCCTCTAACTCTGATCATGATGCCATCTATGTATTTGATAAATTGTTTAGTGAATTCAATATCCGAGTTCCCTTCACTAATTTCGAGTGTTCTCTCCTCCGTCTTCTTACGTTGCTCCTACTCAGCTCCACCCTAATTCTTAGGGTTTATAAAGGGGTTTCAGATCCTCTGTGAATTCTTTGGTATAATGCCGACCAGTTCAAAAAATTTCTACTTTTTTCAAGTTAAAGTAACTCTTCCCCTAGGTTTAATTCCGATCAATAGCCGATCCAACAGGAGAATAATGGGCCCCTATACCTCATCCCTTAAACAGTTTAAAGATCACTTTTTCTGTCTTTTTAGCGAGAAGGGGGATGAATTCTTTCTAGATGATAATCAAAATTTGACTTTTCCCTTATACTGGTCGCCCCGTCCTCGTGCTATTCTTTCTTTTGAGGATGACTTCCTTTCTCCTGAGGAGTTGACTGAGGTGAATTTTCTGAAAGAAGCCACCGGGTTGAAGTGTGGCAAATTGATTAAGTTAGAGTTCAAGCCTGCTGAACTTAAGAAATATATTAGTATGCTTTGATTCTGTTTTTGCTTATTTCGTTGGGTGTTCCTCAGTTTGATTAACCATTTATTTCTCTTCGATTGTAGAAACAATGGCTACAGCTTTGGATAACAAGGTGTTGGCTCGTTGTCTTGCGGCTCAACGGGCAGAGAAGGCTAAGGGCCAAACTGCTCAAACCGAGAAGACCCCGGGTGAAGCTGCTTCTGGAGCACAGGCTGCGAATCCTCAAACGACGTCATCGGATAAGTCCCCGTCTAAAGAGACTTCTAGAAAGCATCCTCGCAATTCCTCACTTCGCTTGGACATTGCAAAAGATTTTGGTCCTGAGCTCCCTACCGAGGGTACGGGCGTGCAGGTGTTTCAAGATTTCACCGGTTCGGGTCCCAAAATATGTTCTCTGTGGAATAATCGTTTTTACGTTCACCAGGTCATTGACAACAACCTTCTCTTGAAGAGTGATGTTAAGTACTTAGATCAATGGGGTCCTCGGTCCGCTCAACTCATGCTTCAGCACATAGGTGTTAGGGCTGCAGCTCTTTCCCGTTATTTGGAAAGACATGATGCTTCAAGCTCTTCTCGTGAATCTGAGCTGACTAAGTCTGTTGATGACTTGCAAAAGCAACTGATAGGATATGAGGAGATGAAGACTAAGGTTGCGGGATTGGAGGGGCGAGTTGTTCTTTTGACCAAAGAAAATGAAGTTTTGAAAGAGGACAAGGAGTCTCTGAACAAGCAAGTGTCTACCGAGAAGACTGCTAGGATCAAAGCTGAGAAGTCACTTGCTAGGGACCTCGAGGAGAAGAAGAAGGTTGAAGAAGAAAAGGAAAAGGTTGAGGCTGGTGCTGCTCAGACCTATGACCAAGGATTTTCACAAGCCTTGGAACAGGTTAAGGCCCTATACCCCTCTTTGGATGTTTCTAGCTGTGACATTCTGAAGGAGGTGGTGGATGGGGTTTTGATGGAGATGGTTTTAGAGGATGGAGGAGGCGGACCTAAAGGTAACGAGCAAGAAAAAGCTGATGGAGGTGGTGAGGATCATGGTTCTGATCCTTCCTCGGTCCGACCTGGTGAAGATGCTGAGAAGACTCCTGATGATCAACCTTGACTTTGTTTTTCTTTGACATTTGTAATTAAGTATTTTGGTGTATAACTGGAACCTTGGAGTATTTATATAATGTGCACGTTTTAAATTTCCCTTGCACCGTCCATGACTCTTTCTTGTTCAAAACGTAAGAATTAGTGTTCTTGATCATTTTCTGTGTCGTATTTATTGCATTCCGTTAACTCTTAGGGCTTTGCATGGCGCATAAAAAGGGAGGATTGCCCTCCTCTTTTTGTCATTCGAATCTTTATTTGTCTCTTTCTATGTCCGAGTTGCGCAAGAAGGCAAAGGTTCTTCTAGTATCAGTTAGTCTGTTTGATCCGATTCTTCTTCGGGAACGGATCAACAGATTAACTGATGTTGGAATTTTCCTTTGGTGAATTCGTTTGGATCAAGCAGACTAACTGAAGATGGGAGCAAAGGTTTCAGGTTCTGTTCGAAGGAGTCTGAAGCTTTTGCTTCTTATGCCAAAGATGGGGGCCAAGTTTGTGAGGAAACCCAGGGCTGGACTTGGATTTTTTCGTATCTTCCCCTTTCGACCATTAGGCGGTCCGAAGACATCCTAGATCGTGAGCAAATGCTTTCGGCGAGGGAGAGGTGGCAGAAGACATTTTTGAAATTGACTCCTTCCGTAGTCTTGTGACACCTTTTCCTTTATGAAAGGGTTGCGTAGGGTAGTCTTCTGGTGTAACCTGATGGTCCTCTTTGGTAATATCAGCTCCAACGTCTTTTCTTTTAGAGGAAAAGAGGATTTTATAATGTTTTTTGTACTCTAGGTCTTGTGGGTTGTTGGTAGTCTTCTGGTGTAAAGATATCTTGAATAATAATTTTATTTTTCCAATCATCGATTAGAACTCATTCTTTTTTGTGAACTGTTCGACGCGAGGAGTTCTCTCCCAAAGAAGTAAACTGTTCGAAGCGAGATTTTTATTTTTCACAAGTAAAACTTGTGAGAATTTTTAAAGTGCTGAAATAATAGTGATCACCACATTGTTCGGAGCGAGGAGTAAACTTCACAAGGATAACACTAAGTGATAGGAGATCCTCTGATGAACTGTTCGGAGTGGATATATCACGTAAGTGACTTGTAAAATTTTAAAGTGTTTGAAATAACACTAAGTGATAGGAGATCCTCTGATGAACTGTTCGGAGCGGATAGATCACGTAAGAGACTTGTAAATTTTAAAGTGTTGAAATAACACTAAGTGATAGGAGATCCTTTGATGAACTGTTCGGGGCGGATAGATCACATAAGTGACTTGTAACATTTTAAAGTGTTGAAATAACACTAAGTGATAGGAGATCCTCTGATGAACTGTTCGGAGCGGATAGATCACGTAAGAGACTTGTAACATTTTAAAGTGTTGAAATAACACTAAGTGATAGGAGATCCTCTGATGAACTGTTCGGAGCGGATAGATCACGTAAGAGACTTGTAAAATTTTTAAAGTGTTGAAATAACACTAAGTGATAGGAGATCCTCTGATGAACTGTTCGGAGCGGATAGATCACGTAAGAGACTTGTAAAATTTTAAAGTGTTGAAATAACACTAAGTGATAGGAGATCCTTTGATGAACTGTTCGGGGCGGATAGATCACGTAAGTGACTTGTAACATTTTAAAGTGTTGAAATAACACTAAGTGATAGGAGATCCTCTGATGAACTGTTCGGGGCGGATAGATCACGTAAGTGACTTGTAAAATTTTAAAGTGTTGAAATAACACTAAGTGATAGGAGATCCTTTGATGAACTGTTCGGAGCGGGTAGATTATTTATCTAGGATCCAATCCTTTCAAAATGTATAAGCTCGTTACCCTGAGATATGACTCAGTTTTTAGGGCGTATACTCGGCGAATCATGTCTCTTTTTTGGAGAATTTAAATTTTAACTCGTTACCCTGAGATGATACTCAGATTTTAGAGTGTAAGCTCGTTACCCTGAGATATGACTCAGTTTTTAGAGCGTATATTCGGTGAAACATGTCTCTTTTTTTGGAGAATTTAAATTTTAACTCGTTACCCTGAGATGATACTCAGTTTTTAGAGTGTAAGCTCGTTACCCTGAGATATGACTCAGTTTTTAGAGCGTATATTCGGTTGAACATTCCTCTTTTTTGGAGAATTAAATTTTAACTCGTTACCCTGAGATGATACTCAATTTTTAGAGTGTAAGCTCGTTACCTGAGATATGACTCAGTTTTTAGAGCGTATATTCGGTGAAACATGTCTCTTTTTTGGAGAATTTAAATTTTAACCTCGTTACCCCTAGATGATACTCAGTTTTTAGAGTGTAAGCTCGTTACCCTGAGATATGACTCAGTTTTTAGAGCGTATAGTTCAGCGAAACATGTCTCTTTTTTGGAGAATTTTAACTCGTTACCTTGAGATGATACTTAGTTTTTAGAGTGTAAGCTCGTTACCCTGAGATATGACTCAGTTTTTTAGAGCGTATATTCGGCGAAACATGTCTTATAAGGTGTAGGAAAATATGTTTATTTCTTGGTTTATAGTCAAGGTTAAGCCTCGTTAAAACCTTTCTCTGTAAAAACCCTCCTTAGGGATAAAAAACCAGATAGGAAAAGAGTACCTAACCTGACTGTCATAATACAAGTTGTAGTTAACTGAAATAAAATCTCAGATGTTAGCATTCCATGTTCTAAGTATGGGCCTTCCTGTTAGCTTTTCCAACTCATATGCTCCGCGGCCGACTTCCTTCTTGATTCTGAATGGACCTTCCCAGTTCGGGGCGAGCTTCCCATGTCTTGGGTCTCTTCGTGCCTGTTCTATTTGCCAGCAATACCAGGTCTCCTTTTAAAAATTTTCTAGGTTGAACTTTTGAGTTGTATCTTCTGGCTGATCGGTCCTTGCAAACCTGCTCCCTGAGTGTGCTACTTGTCGTTCCTCTGTCAAAAAATCGAGGTCAGTTCTTAAGTTGTTTTCATTTTCTTCGAATTGAACTCTTGAACTCGAGGGCTCATGAAGGTTATCTTGACAGGAATCATTGCATTGCTTCCATAGGTCAATCGGTAAGGTGTTTCCCCGTTTGCTGACTGGGGAGTGGTGTGATATGACCATAATACCATCGGTAGCTCTTCGGCCCATCTTCCTTTCGCATCTCCTAGTATTTTCTTTAACCCATTGAGTATTATTTTGTTTGCCGCTTCGGCTTGTCCATTTGTCTGGGGATGTTCTACTGATGCCTTGATGTGTTTAATGTTGTACTCTCTGCATAGGTTGGTGAACTCTCCACAATCGAACTGTTTTTCGTTGTCCGATATTATTGTATTTGGGATCCCATGCCGACATATTATTTGTCTCCAGACGAATTTACTCACTCTACCTGAGGTTATTGATGATAATGATTCCGCTTCTATCCATTTGGTGAAGTAATCGATGGCAACAGCTAGATATTTGTCATGTCCCGGGGCGAGCGGAAACGGACCGAGGAGGTCTATTCCCCACATAGCAAAGGGCCATGGTGATGAAATACTGTGTAATTCCTCCGGAATCATAAAGCTAAACTTAGAAAATTTTTGACAAGTGTCACATTTTTTCACGAATTGTTTAGCATCTGCCCTTAATGTTGGCCAGGTAAAACCCTGCTCTCAAACTTTTGGCTGCTAATGATCTTGCCCCTCCATGACTTGCGCACACCCCTTCATGTACTTCTTTCAGGATGTAGTCTTGTTGATCATCTGTGACACATCTCAGTAGTGGGGATGAATACCCTCTTCGGTAGAGTTGTTCGTTTATGATGACATAAAAGCTCGAATGATACATGATTTTGTGTGCTTCAACTGGGTCTGAAGGTAACCTGTTGTTCTGGAGATATTGAAACAAAGGGGTTATCCAGGAATATGCAAGTATTAATATTTATTACCTCAAAATCTTCCTCAATGCTTGGTTTTGGTAAAGTCTCTTGTATAACGTTTTATTGCATCCTGGTTTCTTTGTTCTTGCGAGCTTTGATAGCAAGTCGGCCCTTAGGTTCTGCTCTCTGGTGATATGCTGGATTTTAAATTTTAAGAAGTTAGAAACCAAACTTTTTACTTTATTTAAATACCTGGAGAGTTGAGGGTCTCTTGTTTGGTATTCGCCTCCGACTTGTCCTGTGACTAGCTGTGAATCACTGAATACTGATAAGGAGGAAACTCCTACCCTCTTTGGCTAAGAGCAAACCTGCTATGAGAGCCTCATATTCGGACTGATTGTTGCTTGCTTTAAACTCAAAACGGAGGGATTGTTCCAGGATTAAGTTGTTTGGCCCTTCCAAAATGATACCCGCTCCGCTCCCTTTAACATTTGATGCTCCGTCTACGTAGAGCGTCCATATTGTTCTTCTGATTCTTCGTCGGCGGGAGTAAGCTCTACCAAGAAATCAGCTAGGATTTGTGACTTGATAGGTCCCCTCGGTTGGTAGTTTATCCCAAATTCTGATAACTCTACGGACCACTTGATCATTTTCCCGCCAATTCGGGTTTGTGTAAGATTTGTCTGATGGGTTGATCTGTTTTTACGACTATCTGATGGGTCTGAAAATATGATCGGAGTCTACGTGATGTTGTTACTATGGCTAAGATAACCTTCTCAAATTTCTGGTATCTTAACTTCGGACCTTGTAGAGCTCTGCTGACGAAGTAAATTGGTTGTTGTCCTTCCGGATTATCTTGAACCAATACTGCACTGATAGCTGATAAGTGTAAAATTAGCGTTAATTTCATATAGTTTTTATTACACTTATCAAGGATTAAATAGTAATTTATGCCCCAAAATATCCCGTTTTGTTAATAATTATAATAATTGTATTTATTTGATGTAAATTTGAATATGATGCTATTTTAAATAGAAATCTATGGTCTTATGAAGAATTTACAGCAGATTTGGGACAAGAGTAAAAATAGCATCAGAATGGAGGAATTTGCAGATTCAAATTCAAATAAATAAAGGACAATCAGAGAATCCTACAAAGAATCTCTCCAATTCAAATACAAAGCAGATAAATACAAAATAATTCGGATAAAGGGATAAAGGGAAAACCAGATAAGATCAGAAGGAGATCAAGAGGTTAGATCCACAAATCAAGGAAAATAGCAGCGCATTCCACACTCCATGCTCCACACGCGCTAAGCGCACGTGGAGCGCGTAACCAGAGTGACCAGGCTAAGCGCACATGAAGCGCGTGTTCTGATTAATGAAGCCACGCGCATGTGATGTCAATTAATGAAAGGGAAGCTCCTGATTGGTCAAGCCTCACAACAGTGACGTCAATTAATGAAAAGGCAGCCTCTGATTGGATTAAACACTCACCAGTGACATCACAACCCGATCTCTTCAAGGTTTTCCAAGTCTATAAATAGAACCCTTTGCAAAGGTCATAAAGCAGGTCCTCGGGACCCAAAACTTTGATACACAGAGAGAGTAGTATAGGATTGAGAAAGGTGACAGATTTCTCAGTAGTTTGTAATGGCTACCATGAGTAGCTAAGCTCTCTAGTAGGATTTGATGTAGTAGATTCAATCCCCTTGTGTATAAGAATTCTCTTTTCTATTTTATTTATGATTCTATGCTTGTAATTTATCGATATCTTTATGTTGTGTGTAATGCATCAACTCCGCGCGTGCGCCGGGATGGTAGGCTAGTGCTCTGGATACAAAAAGTAGAACTCCGGCTAGTATCAGAGGTAGGTGAGCATGGAGTTGTTCATGAAGCTTATTCTCGGATTGCTAAAGGTACTCGGGTTAGTCATATCGTAGCATAAGGATTGTATTCTAACGATCGGAGGTTCAATGAGTGACACACCCCTCCGTAGGTGCCTTATGTGAAAGTATGGCTAATTCGATAGCGCTGATTGCAAAATATGGGGAATGTTCGGGGTCGCCAAATGCCACTTTGAATGCCTGTAGAGAATAGCTTTTGGCGTTTAATTATGATGTTATAGGGGAATTTGTGGGTCCGAAGAATTACCAGGCATGCCTTATAATTATTGTAATTAAACAATGCTAAGGGTAACTACAAGTACGATCATAAATAAGAGAAAAGGGATTCGAATGCACAAAGGGGGGAGATGAAACGAAATCAAATCCTAGTCCTAATTATTATTCATCTCGTGTTATTTGTGTTCATTTCAGTATTTTATTATTCAGTATTTAAACCAACCTTTTTTGAAACGTTTTATTGAAAATACAATTGCTTTAACTTTACAAGTTAAAACCACTCCTTGTGGATATGATATCTTACTTACTCTAAAACTACTAGACTACTGGTAAACTTTCCAGGAAATCCATCAATAGCTTGTTCACTTACAGCGAGGTACACCAGGATCTCCTTCTCCGGGTCCGGTTTCTTTAGGATGGGGGTTGTGGCAAGTAGGTCTTGATCTGCTGAAAGGCTTGTTCACATTCTTCAGTCCACTGGAATTTACTTCCCTGTTTGATGGATTGGAAAAGGGGTCTAAGACGCTCACCAGATTTGGATAGAAATATGGATAAGGCTACCACTCTTCCAGCCAACCTTTGTACATTTTTCATGTTTGATGGGCTCTTCATCGCCAAGATTGCTTGACACTTTTCAGGATTTGCTTCTATTCCTCGGTCCGTAACATGAAGCCGAGGAATTTTCCGGAGTGAACAGCAAAAGAGCATTTTCCGGGTTGAGTCTCATGTTGAATTTTCTTAGTTGGTTAAAAATTTCTTGGAGATCATCAACATGCTTCCTATCGGATGGAGTTTGACCACCATGTCATCAATGTACACCTCGATGTTTCGTCCGATCTGGTCTGCAAAAAACTTTGTCCATCAATCTCTGGTATGTCGCCCCGGCATTTTTTAGTCCGAAAGGCATGACTTTATAACAGTAATTAGCCATGTGAATGATAAAGGTTGTTTTGTCTTCATCTACTGGGTTCATCCTGATCTGATTATAACCCGAGTAAGCATCCACGATGCTGAGGTATTTGTAACCTGAGGCTCCATCGACTAAGTGATCAACGCTGGGGAGAGGATATGCGTCCTTAGGGCATGCTTTATTCAGGTCGGTGAAATCAGTGCACATTCTCCATTTACCATTTGATTTCTTGACCATCACAACGTTCGCGAGCCAAGTTGTATATTCAATCTCTCTGATGAATCCAGCTTCTAGTAATTTCTTTGACTCTGTTAGGGCTACATTTCTTCTTTCTTCGCCTAATCTTCGCTTCTTTTGAGAAATTGGTTTGATCTTTGGATCGATCATTAATTTGTGGCATACGAAATCTGGATCAATCTCTGGCATGTCTGCAGGAGTCCAGGCAAATAGGTCAGAATTATTTTTCAAAATTTGTAATACCTGTCTCTCTTCATCGGGTGGAAGACTCGTTCCAATCCGAGTTGTTTTTGTTGAGCAGTCCCCAATTTGAATGTTCTTTAGTTCTTCGGTCGGTTGAGGCCTTCTTTCCGAGAAATCGATCCTAGGGTCCAACTCGGTTGAATGAACTCTGAATTGGGCTCCAGGATTTCTGTTGGGTGACCGCGTTCGTTTCAAGGCTCTTGACATAACATCATCGGGCTTCATCTTGTTCAGCCCTCATTACTCCTATCCTTTGATCATCAACTGGGAATTTCATTGTTAGATGAGGGGTCGAGACGATCGCCCCTAGTGCATTTAAAGTGGGCCTTCCAATAATGATATTATATGAGGTAAGGGCATTTACAAGTAAATATTTGACATTAACGGTTTTGTAAATCCCTTCAGATCCGAAGGTCGTTCTGAGATTTACAAAACCTCTTACCTCTACCTGCTCGCCAGCAAATCCTACCAGGCTTCCATCGAAGGGGTGGATAGTATCTGTTGGTAGTGACAAATCCTCGTAAGTTTTCCAGAACAGGACGTCAGCAGAACTACCCTGGTCGATTAGAACTCTTCTAACCAAGCAGCCTTCAATATTTATTCGGACTACCATCGGATCATCTTGGTTTATGTCTTTTAATCCGTTCTAAGTTGTCTTCATCTTGAAAAAGATGTTGATCCTCCTCCAGCGAATCCTTCAGAGATGGTGTGTATGGATCCTGCTCTCCTTCGAGGGGTACTAGGTCATGGGTTCCTATCAGGTGATTCTTCTCGTCTCTTCTACGATCATAATCCACCGAGCTGTGTCTTTTTTGTTCTTGTTTCTTCCATCATATACATATCTGCCGAGGTGACAAAGTCTGATGAGTTGTTCAATTTGATTTTTTAAGGTCCAACAATCATCAGTGTTGGTGTCCAAAAGTGTGATAAAAATCGCATCTTTTGTAGGAACACAGGGAAACACTAGAAGGGGGGTTGAATAGTGTTCTAAATATTGCTAGAGGGTTGTCTGAAGTTTTTCAGATAGCTGTCTGAAGTTGGTTTCAGACGGCCTTAAAATGGTTCTAAAAAGAAGTTTCTTCCTTTTTAAAATATTAGATTAATATTTAATCCCCTTGATTAGCGTAAAACTGAAATGACAAAGATAAGGGAAGAGAAACTTAGCCACAGAATTTATCCTGGTTCACTCACTACCACTTGTGAGCTACGTCCAGTCCCAATGCCAACTAGCACTTGGATTTTCTCTTAATCTTGCAAGATTACAAGTATTCTTTTCTATCAAGCCTCTTCAGGCTCTACAACCAAGTATTCTTTTACAAACAAGCCTCTCCAGGCTCAACAACACAAGTATTCTTTTCAGACAAGCCTCTCCAGGCTCAACAACAATTACAGTTGAATGGAAAGTGCTTAAGCTCACAAACTATGACAGTTTGAGACTTAAACAAATACAAATGTACAAAGAAAAACTGAGGTATGCTCAGGATAAATAACTTTGTTTGTACAAAAATGTATGAAATAAATCAGAGTGTTGCAGCAAAACTTGCAGAGTTTTTGTTCTTTTTCAATTCTTCTCTCTTTGCAGGTCTTCAAATGAGGGGGTATTTATACCCAAATGATTGGCCCGTTCCGTTGTGAGACAGCTGCTGCAGTACAAAATATTCTCTGACATATTCTGATATTCCCTGACAAATTCTGACACTTTTACAAGGTTTGCTCCTGCCAAAAAGGTGCTCTTTGTTGCTGCTGCAATTGCTGCGTAGCAGAGGACACGTTGTGACAGAGAAACGTGCTTGAAATTTCATTGCACAGGTGCCAGCAGTTGTAGCAGAGAGCATGCGTGAAAAACGAGCAGAGGTACAAGGATTGTCACGGCTTCAGACAAGAGATGCCACGTCATCAAATGCTTTCAGACAGCTTTGATGCTTCAGACGGGTTGATCATCTTCAGACAGCATCAGCTTCTTCAGACGGATCCAACACTTAGTCTTATATAATAGGCTTCTTGCTGAAAATCATAGATAAACAATTAGACAATTGTATCTATGAGAAACAACTTAAGTTGAATTTGTTGATCATTAAAACTTAGAGAAATTTCAGTCTTTAAAACATCATAAACCTCTTTATGATATTTTTGAGACTCAACATTCTCCCCCTTTTTAATGATGACAAATTGAACTTAAATTGTGCAAAAATTGACATATAAAGATTAGCTCCCCCTAAGACAATTGTATCCTTTTACTGATACAGGTTAGGATAAAATGTTGCTTTTCTTTCACAAGATTAGACATCTTGATCTTTTCCAGTACTCCCCCTGAATCCTGTAATCACTCCAGATTTTTGTTAGAATTTAATACTCCCCCTTTTGTCATCAATCAAAAGGGAGCCACAGAGCAATAACAGCAACAGTGCAATCATGCAGACAGGGTAATATAGGAAAGAAGATAAAACAATTATCAGAGCAACACATGAGATAACCAAAAACTGATTGGATTAAAAATGTAAGGATGTGAAAATAACAATCAGACACTTGTAGAAATTAACATGAACAAAAGACATAGGCAGATAATCAGTCCTTCTTCTTCAGCAAAGCTTGAGACAGAAAGGAGATCAGTTCTTCCTTGGCCTTGTCTATGGCAGCTTCAATAGATGACTTCAACTCTTGTTGACCACTTCTTATCAGTTGTTGTTCATGGAGAATTTCTTCTTGATTCTGAATAACCTTTGTGATTTCTTCTCTGAGACTTCACATCTCCTCTCAGATTCTTCACAACACTCTTCTCAAAGGCCTTGACCTTGGATTTCAGCTTCTGGTTCTCTTCATACAGGTCAGGTTCAGACTCAACAAAGATGAGCTGAAGGTAGGGACATACAAATCTCAAAACTCCAAAACCAGGCTGCAAGCCATATTCTGAAGGATTGTAGACTGGACAGAAAAAGGTCCCAACATACTTCAGAAGCACACCAAGCTTTGTTGAATGAATCTGCCTGTGGGGGAAAGTAATCTCTTAAGAAATGGTACTGAACATTCGTGGAATGTCCAACACCCATTGCAGACTCAACATCAGGACCACTACACCCAGAAGAAGACCCAGAATCTTCTCTGATCTGCCAATAAGATCCCACATCCAATTTTCAAGAAAGTGATTCAAGCCTCCTCCTTCTGAGATGATGAACTCAGGTAGACCTTCCCATTCTGAAGCAGTCATGGCTTCAGACAGGGGTGCTGATACAGAGTAGATCTTAGGACCCTTGTATTTCTCATCTTGTCCTTCCTTGAGGGGATACCTAGGAACAATCCTATCGGGTTTCACCAAGATTTTGGTTGAAGGCCTGATTGAACTTGTTCTAGGGGGCCTGTATCCCATCATTCCAATTCCTCTAGCCAAGTCTCTTTGGAATAACTCAGCTTCAGTGTTCAGCTTTCCTTACCATGAGCCATTCCTCATTGCTCAGCTTCCATGAGTCTTCAGAAAATGGGTTGATAAGATCCCATGTATGACCAGGAGGGACAACACCCTTCCTTATCTTCTCCAATCCATCAGCATCATTGGAGTATAAAGCTCTTCATCAGTCACAGTCCTCTTAGTGAGACCATGATGTAGTGAGACAGCAGGGGCTGTTCTAAAGTGTTGCAACTCTTCAGACAGATGCTGGAATTTTGGCAAAGGGCAAGAGCCAAAGGAGGTTCTTGTCAGTTTCTTGCAAATGGCTGCTATCTCAGATGAAAGGTTTACTTGATGAACAGATGGAGGTGGTGAGGGTGGTAAAGGTGTAAGAGGTGGGGATGAGGATGGAGATGATGGAGATGATGGTGTGGAAGATTGAGGTGAAGGTTGAGGTGGGAGTTGAGATAGCTGTATGTACTGAGGTGAGGGGGTTTGGATGGTGAAGGTATGGGTTCAAGAACTTGGTTTTCTTGAATTGCAGGGGGTTCAGACAGCAGTTTGTCTGATGATATTATGGGTGTAGGTGATGAGGTTTAGATGGTATGAAAGGTTCAGATGGAGATGTATTTATCTGTAAGGTTGGTAATGGTTGAGAAGGAGGTGGAGATGGTTGTTTTTTTGGTGAGGTGGGTTTTGATAAGGGTTGAGGTTGCTTTTCTGGTGATGAAGGAGGTGAGGGAGTTACATTATCAAATCTCACCTTGATCCTCTTGTTAGGTTTGGGAGCAGCAACTTCTTGAGCCTTAGCAGCTCTATCTCTTTCTTCCCTTTCCTTGGCTTCCCTATCTTCCCTTTCTCTTTGCTCAGATGAAGAGCCCTTCTTCTCTTGAAGTAATGATCAGCCTTTACGAATTTCTGATATCTTCCAGCAATATCTGCTTCTTCTAGTTGAGAAGCAATACTTCTGGTAACCCTAACTTCAGGCACTGTCTGAAGTAGTTTACCCTTCTTCCTTTTTCTTTGAGGTGCACTTGACCTCTTTCTTTTCTTTATAGCCTTAGCAATGGCTGCTTGCTTGTCATCCTCAGCATAAGCAAGTTGTGAAGCTATTGCAAGAGCTCTGTCAGTCCTCTCTTGCTCTTCCTTCTGTTCTAACTCCTCTTGCTCAATGGCAGTAGCCATAGCAGCAACCTGAATCAATTCAGGATCAGAAGGACATGCAGCTAGAGGTTGAGCAGCAACTGCATCAGTATCCACAACTTCTTCAGCCTGTCCTTCCATTATAGAAGTAGGCTTTGAAGATTGTGCAGGTTCAGACACCTGACCCACAATTTCAGACAACCTTTGAGAAGGTTTCTGAACAGGTTCAGATGTTTGATTCTACACAGATGCAGAAGCTATCTTAGCTGAGCTTCTCACAGGAAGCTTCTTCAGCTTAGGTTGAGGAGATTCCTTTGAAGGCTTGAACTCATGTCTTCTGATATCACCCTTGAGTTCATTTTCCAGAATCTGCATTGTAGTATTCCTCCTCTAAGCTTTCTCCATCAGTAAGCTTTCTTTCACGGTGGGAGAGGGAGGCCTTGGAGTCAGCTTAATCTTCATGCTCTTCAGATTTGATTCACCAAACATAGGGATTGAGTGGTGATCATAGAGCTGGTGAACTGGAACTTTGAAGTGCAACAACACCTTGGTGATGATGGTGTTGTGAGGAAAACTCCCAGCAGAGTCTCTCAACCTCTTCTGAAGGTGGTACATGATGATATTTGGGAGGTTGATCTTCTGCTTCTTCAGAAGGTGGATGAGACAGAATCTCTCCAGTTCAGACACATGGTTTCTGCTGCCATTTTTAGGGATTACAGAGTTCCCTAAGATAGCATGCAGAACCCTAGCCTTGTCTGACATGTTCTTAGCATCCAGACTTGCAGGGGAAGAAGTTCCATACAAAAATTCTGTAAAGTGCTTCTGACCTCCATTTCTTGATTCCCAGCCAGGTGAGAAGACAGCACCTTCAGTCTTGACAACCACAGACGATGGCCAGGATGTCTTCATCAATAAAGATAGACGTACCAAGCACATTAGCCTTGATGGTGGTGTAGATGCCTTGAGGGTTAGGGATTCCTCTGGCTGTGGCCCAGAAGTCAAGAATACTCTGCTCATGCCACTGTGAACGATTTCTGTTGAAATATTCAAGCCACCCCAGCTGCTTGAAATTCTACATAAAGGTCCATCCCCAGTGCTTCAAGATCTTCCAGAAAGACACCCTTGGTTTTCACAATGTTATCAGCTCCAGACTTCTTAGGTGCCATTGTTGAAGGTTGGAAAGAACTTGAGAGAAAAATGCTTTCTTGAAGATGAAGAATAGCAAAGGTTCTGAGAGAGTAGAGAGCTGTAACATATCAAGGACTCACTGCCTTCTGTACTTATAGACCTCTAAGTTAATGATGGCACGAACTGGATGCGCAGACATAGCGAATCGTGCGAAGTGGAAGAGACAAATTAAAATGAAATTTAAACCGTCCCTTTATTGCAACGTCATTTGTTCATTTCAGACAAGTGATAGATTTCAGACATCCAGTTAATTTCAGACGACCAAAACTTCAGACAGGTCACATGTTTCAGACAGGCTGAAGTTTCAGACACATCATTTTTCATACATACTCAAAATGCATGAATGTTCAATTTATCTCTGATGAACTTAAATCTATCTTCAGTTATAGGTTTTGTGAATATATCATCCCATTGATGCTCTGTATCAATAAACTGAATATCAAAAACACCTTTCTGAACATAGTCTCTAATGAAATGATGTTTGATTTCTATATGTTAGCCCTAGAATGTTGAATGGGATTTTAGATAAATTAATGGCACTGGTATTATCACACAACACAGGTATAACAGATATTGCAATATTAAAATCTTCAAGTTGATACTTCACCCATAACAGTTGTGAGCAACAACTGGCTGCTAAGATGTATTCTGCTTCAGCTGTTGATAATGCAATTGTGCTTTGCCTTTTGCTTGACCAGCTGATCATATTTTATCCAAAGAAGTGACATCCACCACTGGTGCTTTTTCTTTCAACTCTGTCTCCAGCAAAATCAGCATCACAGTATCCTACTAACCTGCAATCCTTACTTTTCTTATAGCATAGACCAAGATTAGTAGTACCTTTAAGATATCTGAAAATTCTTTTTACAGCTTTGTAGTGAGTGATTCTTGGATCAGATTGAAATCTAGCACACAGGCACACACTGAACATGATGTCAGGCCTGCTTGCTGTTAGATACAGTAATGAACCAATCATCCCTCTATACAAAGTTTGATTCACTGGTTCTTCATTCTCATCTTTATTTAAAGATGCAGAAGGGTGCATTGGAGTTGTCATGGGTTTGCAATCACTTAGGTTGAACTTCTTAAGCATTTCCTTTCTATATTTCTCTTGATGGATCCATATACAATCAGAATCTTGCTTAATCTGAAGTCCAAGGAAAAACTTTAGTTCACCCATTAGGCTCATTTCAAATTCAGATTGCATTAACTCAGAAAACTCTTTGCACAATGAAGAATTAGTTGAACCAAAAATAATGTCATCAACATATATTTGGACAAGTATAAGATCCTTGTTAGACTGTTTTCTAAAAAGAGTTGTGTCAACTTTTCCTCTTTCAAAATCATTGGTTGCAAGAAAACTGCTCAGTCTGTCATACCAAGCTCTTGGGGCTTGTTTCAGACCATAGAGAGCTTTCTTAAGTTTAAAAACATGTTCAGGAAAAGATACATCTTCAAAACCAGGGGGTTGTCTAACAAAAACCTCTTCTTCAATGAAACCATTGAGGAAGGCACTTTTGACATCCATTTGATATAGTTTGATGCCATTATTTACAGCATAAGATAAAAGAATTCTAATTGCTTCTAACCTGGCCACTAGAGCAAAGGTTTCAGTGAAGTCAATACCTTCTTGCTGGTTATATCCTTGATCTACTAGCCTTGCCTTATTTCTGATAACTTTGCCTTCTTCAGACAGCTTGTTTCTGAACACCCATTTGGTTCCAATAATTGTTTTCCCCTGGGGTTTAGGAACAAGGGTCCAGACATCACTCCTAGCAAATTGATTTAGCTCCTCTTGCATGGCTAGGATCCACCCTTCATCATGCAGAGCTTCATCAATGTTCTTTGGCTCAATTTCAAACAGGAGAGCAAGAGAATTCAAATTTCTGAATTTTGATCTTGTCTTACTCCTTCTGAAGTACTGCCAATGATTTGCTCTTTAGGATGATGTGACTTGTATTTCCAATCAGGTTTATGAGGAGGTATCACATCCGTCTGAGACTCAACATTTGTCTGAAGAGGTTCAGAAACAGCAGGAACTTCAGACAGTTGCTCATCCTTCAAGTTGCTGTGATCATTCAGCTTCATACCTGCAAAATCATCCTCTAGATCTGATAGTTCCCTATCGGTCTCTTTGTTATCATTGAATTTTACATGAATAGTTTCTTTAATAGTTAAAGTTCTAGAGTTTTACACTCTATATGCTTTAGATGTTTCAGAATATCCAATGAAAAATCCATTATCAGACTTTGCATCAAATTTTCCAAGATCATCTTTGGTGTTAAGTATAAAACACTCACATCCAAAGGTGTGGAAATATGATATGTTGGGTTTTTCTTCCTTTCCACAATTCATATGGAGTCTTTTTCAGAATTGGTCTTACCAATATTCTGTTTTGAAGGTAACAAGCTGTGCTAACAGCTTCTGCCCAGAAGGTTCTTGGTAAGTTGCTTGAGTTGAGCATGGTCCTTGCCATCTCTTGCAAACTTCTGTTCTTTCTCTCAACAACAATTGGAAATTTGCATTCTCAAACTCCCCACTATGATCACTTCTTATAACAGAAATCTAGAATCCTTTTTCATTTTGTACCTTCTTACAAAATATTGTGAAATTCTTAAAAGTCCCATCCTTGTTTCTAAGGAATATCACCCATGAGAATCTAGAATAGTCATCAACAATGACCAAACCATATTTCTTTCCACTAAGACTTTCTGTTCTAATAGGACCAAACAAGTCAATGTGTAAAAGTTCAAGTGGTCTGCTGGTTGAAACAACATCCTTACTCTTGAAAGAGTGTCTTGTTTGTTTCCCTTTCAGACAACTATCACACAAAATATCAGATTTGTATGAAAGCTTGGGTAATCCTTTAACAAGGTTGTATTTTGCTAATCTTGAGATTAATCTCAAGCTGGCATGCCCAAGTCTTTGATGCCAAATCTGTTTTTCATCTTTAACAGAAATGAAGCATTTTACATTTTGACTTGCTAGATCCTCTAGATCAATTTTATACACATTGTTGTGTCTCTTAGCAGTAAAAAGTGTTTGATCAGAGGAGTCTTTGACTATACATCCTTCCTTGGTAAAGGATACTACATAACCACTGTCACATAATTGACTTATGCTCAGTAAATTATGTAGTAGTCCTTCCACAAGAAGAACATTTTTAATGAGGGATGAAGGAATTATACCTATAGTCCCTATGCCAGTGATCTTCCCTTGCTGATTTCCACTAAAGGTGACCACTCCTCCTTCCTTAGGTCTAAGGTTTTGGAACAAAGACCTTTCTCCTGTCATGTGTCGCGAGCACCCACTGTCCAGGTACCATTTGTGGGGTCTCCTTTGTCCTGTTAAACACGTCTGCAACAGGAATGATCAAGTTTTTAGGTACCCATGTTCTTTTGGGTCCTGTTTTGTTAGCTTGGGTCTTGCTTTTCTCTTGTGCTTGAACTGAATCACATTGTGTCCAGGCTTACCACAGTGAGAACACCCAGTAACCTTCTTTTTTGCCTCTAGAAAAATTTAAGACAGTAGGAGGTTCAGACATGTTGTGATAAAAAAACCTAGTCCACTTTTGTCAGAGGAATGTCTTTGATTTCCAAGCATTATGTTTAAATTTTTAGTTCCTTTGACAAACTTGGCTAAGTCATTTGTCAGTTCTACAATCTGTTTCTGAAGTTTTTTATTTTCTTCAGACACAGCTTGTGAACTATGGTTTTCAGTCTCAAGGACCTTTTCCTTGAGCATAATATGTTCTATTTCAAGAGACTCATATTTGTTACACATTTCTGTGTGAGCCTTGGATAGATTCTTATACTCTAGGAACAGTTCCTTGGAACTTTCCACCAGATCATCATACATTTCTTGCAAAGTAAGAGGGAATACCTCAGCTTCAGAGCTGTCTGAAGATGGTAGGCTTGCCATGAGGCACAGATTTGCCTCTTCTGAGGTGTCTTCCTCCTCTTCTGAAGTTGATTCATCCAGGTCCTCCCATGTTGCCATGAGACCTTTTTTTTTCTTGAAAAACTTCTTCTTCTTGAAGTTGTTTTTCTTCAGTTTTAGACACTCAGCCTTCATGTGCCCTGGTTGCTTACACTCAAAACAAATAATTTTGTTAGTTTGTATATCTTTACCTGACTTACCTCCTTTTGAGGTTGAGGGTTGATTCTTTCTGAATCTTCCTCTGTTCTGCAGCATTCTCTTGATCTTCCTACTTAGAAGAGCAAGATCATCATCATCTTCTGAGCTATCTTCAGAGTCTTCATCTCCCTCTGAAGCTGCCTCAGCTTGCATAGCCTTGATGTTGCCATGCCTAGACTGTTTGGTCTTGGAGTTTAGGGCTAGAGATTTTCTCTTGTTGTCATCTTCTCCAAGCTCAAGCTCATGGACCTTAAGAGATCCCAACAGTTCTTCCACTCTAAGAGAGTTCAAATCTCTTGCCTCTTGAATGGCAATAACTTTGGGTCTCCAGGACTTAGGAAAGCTCCTTAGAATTTTTCTGTTATTATCTCCAGAGTTGTATGTTCTGCCTAAGGACCTGAGTCCATTTGTTATGGTCTGAAACCTTCCAAACATTTGGTCAATGGTTTCAGATTCTTCCATCTTGAACATCTCATACTGATGTATGAGCATATTTATCTTGGATTGCTTGACAGTCTCAGTTCCTTCATGGGCTGCTGCAAGAGTATCCCAAATTTCCTTGGCAGAGGTGCATCCATGAACCTTCTCATATTCTGATTTGTTCAAGGAACATATCAGATAGAGTTTGGCCTTAGCATTCTTCTGGACTCTAGCCTTTTGCTCCAAAGTCCATTCAGTCTTAGGTATAGGCACATCATTTAGCATAGGCACATAGTCTCCATCAGTGACCACATCCCAAACATCAATGTTTGTGCTTTCAATGAACAGCTTCATTCTATCTCTCCAGTAGTGATAATCTTCTCCATTGAAAGCTGGAGGTCTTGTGATAGAAGCTCCTTCTGTGATGTATTGCCTGTTACTGTTTGAAGCTTCCATGTGGATCTTTCAGTCCTCAGACACTTGTTAGGTGTTTCAACCCTGAGTAGAGCTTTGGTACCAACTGTAGGAACACAGGGAAACACTAGAAGGGGGGTTGAATAGTGTTTCTAAATATTTTAAGAAGCTTTTCGAAAACAGATTTACAAAACAGACTTTCAGACAGGTTGCTAGAGGGCTGTCTGAAGTTTTTCAGATAGCTGTCTGAAGTTGGTTTCAGACGGCCTTAAAATGGTTCTAAAAGAAGTTTCTTCCTTTTTAAAATATTAGATTAAATATTCAGTCCCCTTGATTAGCGTAAAACTGAAATGACAAAGATAAGGGAAAGAGAAACTTAGCCACAGAATTTATCCTGGTTCACTCACTACCACTTGTGAGCTACGTCCAGTCCCAATGCCAACTAGCACTTGGATTTTCTCTTAATCTTGCAAGATTACAAGTATTCTTTTCTATCAAGCCTCTTCAGGTTCTACAACCAAGTATTCTTTTACAAACAAGCCTCTCCAGGCTCAACAACACAAGTATTCTTTTTCAGACAAGCCTCTCCAGGCTCAACAACACAAGTATTCTTTTTCAGACAAGCCTCTCCAGGCTCAACAACAATTACAGTTGAATGGAAAGTGCTTAAGCTCACAAACTATGACAGTTTTGAGACTTAAACAAATACACATGTACAAAGAAAAACTGAGATATGCTCAGGATAAATAACTTTGTTTGTACAAAAATGTATGAAATAAATCAGAGTGTTGCAGCAAAAATCTTGCAGAGTTTTTGTTCTTTTTCAATTCTTCTCTTTTTGCAGGTCTTCAAATGAGGGGGTATTTATACCCAAATGATTGGCCCGTTGAAGACTCTCATGCTTATGAAATCCATGCTAGCCGTTGTGAGACAGCTGCTGCAGTACAGAATATTCTCTGACATATTCTGATATTCCCTGACAAAATCTGACACTTTTACAAGGTTTGCTCCTGCCAAAAAGGTGCTCTTTGTTGCTGCTGCAATTGCTGCGTAGCAGAGGACACGTTGTGACAGAGAACGTGCTTGAATTGCATTGCACAGGTGCCAGCTGTTTGTAGCAGAGAGCGTGCGTGAAAAACGAGCAGAGGTACAAGGATTGTCACAGCTTCAGACAAGAGATGCCACGTCATCAAATGCTTTTAAACAGCTTTGATGCTTCAGACGGGTTGATCATCTTCAGACAGCATCGGCTTCTTCAGACGGATCCAACACTTAGTCTTATATAATAGGTTTCTTGCTGAAAATCATAGATAAACAATTAGACAATTGTATCTATGAGAAACAACTTAAGTTGAATTTGTTGATCATTAAAACTTAGAGAAATTTCAGTCTTTAAAACATCATAAACCTCTTTATGATATTTTTGAGACTCAACATCTTTTAGTTCTATCTACTCCCTTAGGGATATCCTTAGGAGGAGGTGGTATTTGGCTCCTCCTAGCATTTAGGGGGTGAAATGATCAAATATTGGTGCAGATCGGGGAGGTTTGTTTGATCTTCCGTTTTTCTTTCCTGTCTTGTTGTGGAATGTGTAGGTTCCCCTGTCTCTAGGTTGGTTATGAGGTGAATTTTCAGCTCCACCCTTTTCGAGGGGTTTGGTCAGCATTGCTCTTAGCCGTCTTTTGGCTACTTCCGCTTCTTCTGCGTCTATCTGACCTGAAGCCTTTTGTCTGAAGTCAGCTATATCGACCAGATTTGATTTGGCTAATTCGTTTGCAAACTGTCCTTCCTTCAGCCCGTTGATAATCGCTCGGAGGTGAATTTTAGGATCTAATTCTTTGACCTTCATAGCCTCCTTATTGAAACGGTTGATGTAATCTTTGAGTGGTTCGTTATCTCCTTATAATATGTTGAACAAACTATCCTCCGTCTTTTTGAAAGGGCAACTCAATGAGAATTTATTTTTAAATGTTGTACTAAACACATCAAATCCCCTTATAGAACCATGAGCCAGGGTCGAATACCACTTTAGGGCAGGACCTGTCAATGTTCCTGGGAAAATCTTACACAAGATAGGGTCAGTAGCACCTGTAGTAAGCATTACAGTATGAAATCGCGTAAGATGTGAATTTGGGTCAGTAGTACCATCATAAATAGGTAAATCGGGAAATTTAAAATATCTAGGTAATGGTATAGACATAATGAAATCAGAGAAAGGATGAAATCGTGTATCTGTCTGATTATTGACGTGAGGTCCAGAGTGTTCAGAAGGAGTTGGGAATTCTGAGGAGTGAGTATCATCCTCCTCTTTCTCCCCGTCGAGAGTTTTGTTTAGTTGTTCTCGCATGATTTTGTTCTCCTCTAGGACTCTCTGGTTCTCTTGTCTAAGCAGCTCGATCTGTTGAGCAAGTTCCTGCACAGTCGGACTATCATCATCGTCCGCATTCGTTCTGGTTTTCACCATCGTTGGAAATCTTGTGGTACTCTGGGAAAGTTTTACCAGAGCCCCACGGTGGGCGCCAAATGTTCTTACAAAGCCTAAAATCTACTAGGGCAGTACAAGCAAGCTAAGTGAAGAAGCTAGTGTGTGTCTGTACGTTGCCTACGTCCCTTCTTTTATAGGTGCTGGGGGTGCTCTCCAATTATGGTATGATTTGTTGATTGGGAAACAGTGTGCGTTGATTCTGTTGTCAGGCTGCGTGATATCAGTTATTTCCTTATTTATCTGATTCTCTCTTTAGTCGGGCCTAAGATTCCGCTAGGATGTATTACGCTTGTCTATCCGAGCTTAGCTTGGTCGAGCTATACGGGTACGCAACAGTTTCAATTGAGATTGACTAAGAAAAGAACAGATAAAAGCTAAAGAAGAACCTTCTCAGAACAAATAGCAAGTCCTCAGAAGAAATCACCTTACTATCATATTAGCAAAATCAGAATAAACAGTTACTTCACAAGGAGACAACTTCTTCTATATACACATATATATCATTAACAAAATGAAAATTCATCTAAAGAAAGCAAGAAAGTTGTTGAGAAATTTCACATGAAAGCACTGTCAAAAGCTCCAAAAGAAATATCATGGTCAGAAAAGCTTCAGAAGAAGAAACTGTGACAGCAAAGCAAAAGTCTCAAAGAATCATTTCCTGGATCTTATTAAGAAGAAACTACACTTGTCCAAAAGATAAAGGAAAGTAAAGAAAGCAGTTTTCCATAAGAAACTGCTTCAGAAGAAAGGATCTCTGTCAGCAAAGCTCTAGAAGAAAGAAACTGGCAGAATTAAGTTTACTGGCTATAAAGACACCATGTACTAAAATTACATAAATGCCTCAGTATTTCTACAAGCCTCAGTAAGCACTCCAGAAGGAGGAAGCTTGAATAGAGAAGAAATTCTGGTTCTATAAGATATGCTCTCCAGAAGATATGACTAGTCAAAGCTGAAGATAGAGAAAAGTTGCCATATGAAAGTGGCAGCTCTTGAATTGCCAGCTGGGGACTTAACCTCTTCTCCAAGGCTCTCCAACGGCTAGTTGAGCCATCCTTGGCTATAAAAAGAACCTTCCTCTTCACTCCAAGACACACAACACCAGAAAAAGCAATTTGTGCATCATAGTTACCATCTATACCTTCTGGAAGAATTCCACTTTCTGTAAATCTTGCAGCATTAGTCCTAAACAAATAGGAAAGTGAGAAATAGAGTGTGTAGGCTCATTTTAATTCTTCTGTGTTATAATTGTTGTGATTTTGAGCCTTTTATCTTGTATTTTCATCTCTCCATTCATTGTAACTCACAATAACTGCAAGAAGGGATTAAGATCTTCTTAAAAGAGGCTGAGAAATATTTGTAGAACCTAGGGGTGCCTTGCTTGCTACAGATTTCCTATTGCAATAGCTGCAGAAGCTGCAAAAGAACCGGTTGAGTGAGCCTGAAGAGGCTACAGAAGAATACTAGTGGTGAAGTGCACCCGAGAACCTGATGTATTAAGATTGATATAGTGAAAAATCCTACTGAGGGTAGGGACTGGACGTAGCCTCAAGGTTAAGAGGTGAACCAGTATAAATATTGTGTGCACATTTCTTCTTTCCTTAACTCTTTTGTAGTTAATACTTCTTCTTAGTTTAAATCACCATTTCATCTGCATAAAAGGAATTTGAATCTATCTAATACCTAAGTGAGTGATACTTGAAGAAAGTTTCTCGTTAGAAGAAACTGTATTTTCTGCATAATATACATTCACTTAATATCACCTTTATTTGTTTATTCTAATCTTCTAATATAAGCCAAATAATAAACTTAAGCAGAATTTTTATTAGAAGAACATGCAAATTTTTAAAACCACAATTCAACCCCCCTTCTTGTGATTGCAACAATTACTTCAATTACAAGTGTACTTGGATTAGAAATTGAAACGTGTCAACTCGATTCTTATATATATGTATGTGTGTGTGTGTTTCTTAATATCACATGTGTATATGTATGTATGTATGTATGTATGTATGTTTGTATGTATGTATGTATGTAAGTATGTATGCATGCATGTATGTATGTATGTATGTATGTATGTATGTATGTATGTATGTATGTATGTATGTATGTATGTATGTGAGGAGGGATCAACTTACATCAGTGTAAGTTACACCAAGTATTACACCGCTGAATAACTTTTTAATAGATCATTATATTAAGTAATCTATCGTTGAATTGAGAGTTACTATCTTGTAAATCATACATATAAATTTTACAATAATCCAAAATTATTTGATATGTCATTGAGATGTCTCAAGATTAACATCATATATACATTTAAAATATATTAAATTAGTAATTGATTGTTATGATATAGATTCAATTTTTCTAAGGCTTTCATGGTCTTGGAGGTTTGTTTATTATACAATGATTTTTTTTTATTGTTTGATAGAATATGATGCATGAGAAAAAGTGTGTTATTTAGCCAACAAAAGATGACATGAAAAGCTTTAAAGGGTCTGTTTGGTTAAAACTTCTGCAGAAGTACTTCTAGATGAAAAAAATAGCATGAAACAAAGAGGTCAAATGCATTCAACTTCTCCATAAGTTAAAATTGGTTACTTTTAGAGAAGCTAAATGGGAGAGCTTTTGGAGGAGGTGGTCTACAAAGGCTAATTTTAACTTATGAAGAAGTTAAATCCATTTGACCTCTTTGATTCATGCTATTTTTTTTCACCTATAAGTACTTCTGGAGAAGTTGCACCCAAACAGGCTCAAAGTGTATTTGGATGTCTCATGTTTTGATTATTAGAATCTTGTCTCATTCTCATTGTCATGATGCATGATGAATCAAATTTGAATGGATTGTACGGCCTACGATATGGTTAAGACCAAATTGATGAAGAAGAAAGAAAAAAAAAAGAGAATTGAGTTGAATTGAAAGGTATAAGGATGGAAACTTAATTTGAGAAAATGAATTTGATCAAATTCCAAAGTTTAATGAAAGTTTTGATTTAATTTATAATTTGAAAATAAGGACTTGTTTCATCATGAAAGATGTCATGGAAAACCCTAAAAGATTATTTGTTTTTAGAAAGATCAATATAAAGGGATTTTTTAATTAAAACGTAACTTAGAAATTGAGAAAATATTATTTTTGGACTTTATAATGAATGTAAGAGATTTTGGGTATAGGACAATTATCCCTAAATTATTTTGAAGCTTGGTTTAAATTTGAGGTTTGAAACTATGAGAAGAAAAATCATGAAATATATTACTATTATATTCTATTGTTTTAATCAATACGTATGTAGAGTATTTGATTGTATTATTTATTGAAACTTTCTTTCAAATTAAATGAAACTTGAGAAGAGAAAGTGGTTTCAAGAAAGCTTGGTATTTGAAAATTTATTTACGGTTATAGTTTATTTTATTAAAATATTGATTTTACAATAAAATATTATTTTAATCACTTGAGTGGTGGAAGAGTATCGCAGGAAGGGGGGTTGAATTGTGTTCTCTTTAAATTTCTGCAATTATCTTCTAATATCCAATTCTGCTCAAGTTAAATACTTGACTGATATTAGAAGTTCAAAGGTTAATTCACAATATAAGTTATGCTTATATTATGCAGAAAATATGGTTCCTCTTTTTTAACCTTGTTAAAGTAGAACTTACTTAGGTATTGGATAGATTTAAAAGCTTTTCATGCAAATGTTAAGACAGTTATAGTGCAAATGTATCAGCACAAATAAATAGTTTAAGGGATAAGAAGATTGCACACAGTATTTATACTGGTTCACCTCTTAACCTTGAGGCTACGTCCAGTCCCTACTCCCAGTAGGATTTTCCACTATATGAACCTTGATACAATGATTTGTTGGGTGCTCCTCACCACTAGTATTCTTCTGTAGCCTCTTCAGGCTCAACCAGTATTCTTCTGCAGCCTCTACAGGCTCACCAAGTATTCTTCTGCAACCTCTACAGGCTCACCAAGTTGATATCTGCCAATAGCAGGGCACACCTCACTCTTGCAGATTTAACCTATTTATCTCTCAAAAGAAATCACCTCCTAATGAGAGTTACATACTTGTATGATAAAAATACAAAGAACAAAGGCTCAAGGTTTACAATAAAATAGTATACAGCCGAAATTCTTGAGCCAACACACACTATTCTCAGTTTCCTAACTAGATTAACTCAGAATATGAAGATTTGTAGAAAGTGGAAATTCAGCATAAGGTAAAATTGTAATTTCACATATTTCTGATGCTTCTTCTGCTTGTTCAGTTGTATGTGAAAATTGGAGGAGAAGGCTCCTTTTTATAGCCAAGGAATATGGAATATAGCCGTTGGACAAGCCTTGGAGAGCAAGTCAAATAGCCAGCTGGAAGTGCAGCAGCTGTCACTGTCATGTGCAGCTTTTTCTCTTTCCTTGGTTTGACTGGTCCTATCTTCCGATGACTCTATCTTCTGAAGTTGTATCTTCTCCATCAGGAAATACATTCAGTAATATGTTTCCCTTTCAATTTATTTTTTTACTTTGTGAAATAATTACCGGTTCTTCATGTAATTATGTATGATGAGGAACATGCCCAATAATGTTTTAAGACAGTCTTCTTAAAACAATTTCTGCTTCTTCTGATGAATGTTGTTAAGAGTTATTCTTCTGGAACTGTTATTGTAACAGCATTCTTAGCTTTTTGCTTAATCAGAGAGCTTTCTTCTTATCATTGAAATCTCTTTTAGGAAGATGAGAAGATGTTCTGTGAATTTAATTCAAGCTGTGAGTGTATCTTCTGATGGCTTCCTGTCAAATATCTTCTGAGAGCTTTCTGTCAATTTGTTTCTTCTGAAGCTTTGTTAGAGATATCTTCTTCTGATTCTTCTCAACAGCTTTCTTGCTTTCACCTTACTTAATTCTTTCTTTTCTTTATTGTAAGATGATATTCATTAAGTGGCTGTCTTTTTCTACTTGAGTTGCTTATAATTTGATCTGCACCTTCTTTGTTTCTTCCGATGTGTTACTACAGTGGTTCTTCTTTATTCATTTTACCTATTTCTTCTTAAGACAACTCAATTTGAAACATTAGTCCATATACTCGGAATTATAGTAAATATACTTTGATAATTTGTCATTATGAAAACATCTCTAAGGGATTCATGGATCTTACGGGTGTAGACCGGTAAAGTGCTGGTGGATGTATGATGAACTCTCCTAGATGGATTGAGTTGTAATGAGATGTGCATGACTTAAGTGATAAGTCTGATAAATTGTGACATACATCATATATATAGTATTAATGGATAGAGTGGAGTGCAAGAGGTACCTTTTGAGATGGGCGAGGGCTAGTTGTGTTTGACCCTAAGGCTTCACTCACTTGGCCTTGAGGGTAATGACTCCTAGAAGAGAATGTTATCAATGGCACGGACTACGCCCCTGTGGCCGAGACGTTCTCATTGGGTCATGTACCCTGACAAGCTATTACTGTTATCAAGATTAATGTAAGAGGTGTGTCAAGTGCCACTATGTTGATGCTAGCATTGATGACATAGATGGTAGAGTACCAGATAAAAATCTGACTAGAAGGACATTGTACTCCTGTTCCTCCCTCTGAAAAAGAAAAATAAAGGATATTATGGTGTGGAAGTCCAAATGACTTCGGGATGCACCAAGGGGCCCACATGCATTGCATTACACTATAGTTTAGGTTCAATTAAGTTGCATCTAGTCTCATATGATAACATTGATGATTGCACGTGATTTAGTGAGTTCTTGGAATACAGACAACTCATGATTGTTATTACTTTTGAATGTGATTGTTTGGTGATTGTGATTGCTTAATGATTGTGATTGCTCTTATAAAATTACTAATGTGTAGGTAGTTACTCTGGTTTTATTTTTTTTATGCCAGTATGAGTTATTATATTTTTTCTCACCTCCTTTGTTTTCTGTGTCTGTAATTTTACTGTAATTGTTAGTAGATATGACTCATGTTGATCTTTGGTATGGTGATGACTATTTGGGGTCTCAGGGGAGTTTACGATGAAGTGTTTCGTGAGTTGACTTACTTGGGTTGGGTCACTTATCTGTTTTACTAGCTTGATCCAACCGTCACCGTTGGACCCTTGTGTTTCCATATTCCTTTACATCTCACTTTTCCATTGTCAGCGATTATGAACGTCGTGATGACATTCCCCGTCCTCAGTTTACACGCCAGCAACCAGCACGAGGTCAACCACCAAGGCAACGACGATAGAGTTTACTTTCATTGTTGCGTGTTTGCACACCGATCATGGTCGACACTGCTCATAGGTCATCTGGTCCAACCTGACCATAATGGTCAAAACAAATGATTGACTAATGACGAGGAGGAACTAGAGGATGAGGACGACGAGATTCTTAGCTGGAGGGTTGTTGTGGTGTATGACTGATGGTTCATATCTTTGTGTTGGAGAATGAAGTTACTGGTCTAACTAATTATCTGGCATTTACTTTCTTTAGCTATTAGGACTTACAATTCTGGATGACTGCAATCCAACATACATTGCGTACTTCATTTGCTAATTATGTGATGTGATTTTCGTTTTGTTTGTTGTTTTACAATGAGACACAAGTAGAATAAGTTAGTCGTCTACAAATTTAATAATGTGACAAAATGTCTTGTATTAAAAAAAAATCCATGATTTTTCATAAATAATACAATTAATTTTAGGGTAGAATTAGGGTGTCATATTCGGAAGCCAATTTTTAAGTTTGACTTTCGTACATACATAAATGACTTACAAACACATGTCCAAAAGCCAAAATTTAAAAAAATAGCTTCCAAACACAGTTGTTTGTAAGCCAATTTCTCATTTGGCTTACGGACAATTTGTTATTTGGCTTACGGACACATGTACGAAAGCCATTTTTTGTTAAAAATGGCTTCTAGACATGGGGTGGGAGGAGAGGGGAAGGAGAAGGGGTTGCGGTGGGTGAGGGTGGGTGAGGAAGTTAGGGAAATGTCTTTTAAAAAACGTATGGGAGTGAAAATAGCAAATGGCCCACATATAACCCCATATTCCATTGCAGATTTTAAACGTGGGCCAAACATCCAGTGGCTTCACAAACTAAGCCCGCTATGTTATATAAGAGACTCATCGATACAACAGCTGGTAATCCATTCTACAAGCAAATGAGAGTTAGGAGTAATATACTGTAATAAAGGAAGAAAAGGGTAGTGCATACAAAGGCAGCAGAAATGGTTAAACCTGTTAACGCCCTTAAGAACTTCGCACAACCCCAGCCCTAATATGTGAGGGTAAACAATTTCAATGTATGAATGACCCAAATGTATATTCACAACTTGCCAATATATCCTGCTAGATGCCAAGATCACCTCCAACTGCGATAGTGTTGATCTTCTGACCTCTCCTTAAATCGAGATGAAAGATCACGGTCTCTGTCATACAGGCTTTCAGAGGTCCGGTTTCCAAGTCTACCAGAATCTCGGTCCAAGGGCGAAAGAAGCCTTTCTGAGGTCGAATAATGAAGAGAATGATAGGAAAAGGGCTTTGGGGACTCTTCATCATGCAAGGGACTTCTCCTACTCCAGTCTAATTGGGACCTAACCATCGAAGAACTTCTTGGTACAGAATCATGGCTACCAAACCTAGGATGAAAACTATATTTGGATGAACTATATCCTGGGTCCCCTGGAGGATCATCATCCCTTGAATCCCCTAATCTCTGCTCACGATAATGTCCTCTGCTGCCATAATCAGTACTATGATTTGGTCTGTGCTGTGACCGGTTTCTTGAAATATCTGAACTTGAGGGTCCTGCCCCAGCAGCCCACAATCTTTCATCAGCCTTTTCTGGAATAGGAGCATTTATTCCTGGAAATTCAACAGTCATTTTCCGTTTTGGTTTTGGATGATCTACTTCCATGATTTCCCCATCCTCCTGTTCTGCAATCTCCCTATCAGTGTATATTGTAATGCCAGAAGGCTGATCCTCATCATCCACATCTAAATTCCAAGAAATGAAGTATGAAGATAAGTATACAAAATAAGAAAAAAAAAACAAGGAAAGAAGGATACACACACAGTAAACATCAACCAAAAAATAAGAAACAAGAAAGGAAGTGAAAAAAAAAAGGAATTACAGTACAATTCATTTAGTGTGGTAAGAACTTGTGGAACAACCTCAAAGCAGATTTTACAAAACTGCCTAATAAACATATACACATAGCATTAAAACATATACCAAAATACAACCCCTATGCACCACCAAGAACACAAGATGATCACTTTTGTCATAAGCAAGTGACCAACATCTCTAGTTTGTCCTAAAGCACAACTTTGAGTATTATTATAAAATGAAATGCACTTATAAGATCCCTCATGCACATAATTTGACAATATTTAGATGCAATCAACATTTGCAGAGTTATAAAATTGAGTATCAGATGTTATGTAATTACAACTATTCAACTATTTGAATTTCCGTTCCATCAAAAAATCTTGTTTTGCCTTGCAAGTCCCAGTAAAACAGCTCAGTCTTATGGCTGTAATATGAACAATTTTGTTCTTAATTGGCTTACCATCAATGGCTCTACAAATTGATGAGAAAAATAATACATTTTTTTTCCAAGGCTGATATAATTGAGGTCAAAGAAATGTATTTTACCAAGATATCCAGGTGGGTATCCTATTTCCCGCATTCTGTTAAGCCATGGAGGTGGATCAAGCTCCTGCATAACCAGAAATATAGTATAGTTTAGAAAACAAATGACTTAAACATTTATATAGACTGAAATTCTGCCACATGTTGGAAGCCTCCATGGTATAGTTTAGCTATAGTCCATCATAAGTAAAACTATAAGAAATGAATAGTGCAATTTTCAAACTATTTATCACAATAACACATACTTTGCCATTCAACCACTTTTGTTATTAACTTATCTTAGAAGCCATCAGTTGAACAAGCAATTTGTAAATTACTCCAAAGCTACACCTACTACATTTCATGCATAAATTTATTCCAATAATGTTAATGTTTAACACATACAACTGCTGTACAATTTAGAGGTTTGAATTACTTGTAGAATAAGTTCAATTAAACAAAATTGTACACACACGACACTTGTCGAATTAAGTGCAATTGATATTACAATTTGTTAAACGAAATGATGCACACACACATAAACATATAATGAGATCAGCAGGTTGTGTGCATGGCTACTCTCCAGTGTTCTGTTCAGTGCTGTTTCAACGGAGTAGTTCTATCTCCAATATGCAGTGATTGGGCACCTTTGGTGAATTGCTGATTTTTTCTTGAATGTTATGATTTTGTTTTTCCTACTTTGGCTTTTGGAGGATATCCTACTGCTACCTAGTTGAATTATCCCTCACAACTCTCCAATAAAACTTTTTTAATAAAAAAACTAAAGACCTAATGGTTAAAAAAGTATCTTAAACAACATCAAAATAACATTTTTAATAACTCTTACCCCCAAACCCAAGAGTTGACGGGTTACATCATCAAGAAAACCGGGCCTCAAGCCTTCATACTTCCCAGCTGGGGCATTCTGATAATACCGAGTTGGATTGTGGGAAGAAGCATTCAGGTTCCGTCGGGACTTGTGTTGTTTGCGAGCATTATTGACAGCAACATTGTCACGAGGCCTTTGACATTCTCTCAAAGAGTGATTGTAAGAACCACAATTGAAACACCGGGCAGCAGCATCAATGATTTCCAGACCACTACAATATTAATAAAATAAATCAAGAGCACAAATTGAGATGGAAGCTAGCAGTATATTTTATCCATGAATAGATAGCATCTGCACTAATGAACAGGAAAATCTTTTAAACGAGTAACTAAATGCTTCATCAGAAATTACTAACACCAAAACACAAGATGTGTGCAAAACAGAAGTTACTTCAAGACGCTAGAAAAAAGTGAAACATATCAGAAGTGAAAGTGGTGTAAAAAGGTGCATGAAATTGAATTCCACCATAAATGATCCACAGAAGTTACCATAATCCAAAACTTGGATCTTTTAACCCAATGAAACATTTTTTCCTTTTTTGGCTAATCTTGATGTAAATAGAAAGAAACCCAGCACTGTTTTCAATGCCTTTATTATTATGCCCTTCCCTAGTCCTTTGATCAACATTAAAGAAAAGTAGCCTGTTAAGGTAACAACTGTATTACAAAAATACAAAGTAGAAGATGCCAAAACCGATGTAGCAACAGGACAATGAATAAGCAAATGATATATTGTTTCCCATTGTGCTTGTGTAAGGAAAATTCAACCAAGAATGACAATGTCTATATCCTTCCTTACTCCACACAATTACCCCCAAGCTGCTGTCCACCCAAAAATGGATTTTCCACAGAAATTGACTAAGAGCAGCACCTAGTACACATTTTCTAAGAAAAGATTTTCACAGTAAAATATCTATCATCAGCCTGCAACATGCATGGTTGTCTACGTCCCAATTTCCTGTGATAACATTGCAAACCAAAAGCCTAAGAAAGATCATTTGAGCCATACCAACATGCATGGTTGTCTACGTCCCAATTTCCTGCGATAACATTGCAAACCAAAGGATGCGGCCTAAGAAAGATCATTTGAGCCATACCACCTCAAACTCAGGAAATTCTATGATATTCATTTCCAGTGAAGGGGTATCAGACCATTTGTTTCAATAACCAAGTATTAAAGATCCATAGTAGATTCAATCATTATATAATAACAAATAACAAGCCAATAGTTATTCATTCATCATATGCAATTAAAAATCTCAAGGCAAGAATGGCCCTAACATTTAACTTGAAATTCCTTTTGCCACTGTTGGAAAGTCTCATATTGACTAGTGATAAGGACAATTAATAGTATATAAGTCTTGGGCAGTCCTCACCCTAAAAGCTAGCTTTTGGGGTTGAGTTAGGCCCAGGTCCAAAATCTAAGATGGTATCAGAGCCTATCCTAGATCCGTTATTGGTTCCCCACCCATAGATGTCCACACTCCAGATGTCTAGCCCTGGACGTGAGGGGGTGTTGGAGAGTTCCACATTGACTAGAGATGAGGCCAAAAATATATAAGCCTTGGATAGTCCTCACCCTACAAGCTAGCTTTTAGGGTTGAGTTAGGCCTGGGTCTAAAATCTAAGAGCCACACTTAAATCTTATGTACCAAATCCCAAGCTTTAAATGCAAGATAACAGGAATACTGTTCCAACCTCAATAATATGAAAAAAGGGGGTCTTTCAAGAAAACTAAAGTCAACTTCTCATCACAGCAGAGAAAGTGGAGCAACAAAAAAGTTGAAGACGTAATAGTTTTAACATGTGTTAGTGTGCTTAGAATGTAGCTTCTACAGGACCAAAAACTCGAATTTTATAAAACTATATTAGCACTTCTACAGATAACGAAAATAGGCTTTCCTTCTGAAATCCTCCCAACCATTTTAAAAATCAAACAAAATGATCAACCTGGCACTGTCAAATTTAAGTTACTGTTTAATGCTTACTCCACTTAAAGAAGAAATATGAATCAATTTTTGCAGAACAGAAATTTAAGTTGAGCTTGTTATCCAGAAAGACCAAATACTGTAGCCACACTGATCAAGAATTTTATTGTGCCTCCTATTGGACTTCCATATGCAGTATAAAACATCACAATATTGGACAAACAAGAAACAAGCTAGCAGACTAATCATGATAGTAATAGAAAATATATACTTTCATTAATCATGCTTCTTCATGATATTATATTCAAGCATCATATGAACACATGAACTATCTATAACTGGTAAGCAAAGAGCACCTACAGCTTCATCCTTAAATAATAGATAGTAACAGTGTATACCCATCCACATTACTTGAACCATCAGCTGAAGTCAATCCCAAAGCATAACCACGATCATATAGAGGCACAGAATTATCATCTAAAGGAATGAAATCTTTGTTTTGATCATTTCTTGTCTGGTTCTCTATCCAGAATGACTGCAATTTAAAAAAAAATGGGAAAATTTTATATATCTGACAATGCAAACAATAAACTTTTTCCTTTTTCATAGCAAGATAAATAACTTCAAAATGAGACAAAAAGTGCACATATTAGCTAAAACAATATCATATCTATTATCCTTATAATGGCTAATAGCATAACTATGACTCAAATAGGCTTCCCACAACCACCCTAGAATTCTCACAGAATGCAACAGATAGAAATAAAGGCATTCAGGAAAATGCAGCATGAATGCCAAGTAAAGAAGATGAAAATGGAACAAATATCACACATGAAAAAGAGTTAAATCAGAGAATATCAGAAAAAGATGAGACAATTATTACAAATGCAGTGAATGCAGATTTCGTTTTGCAATGGCAACTGTAAACCCTACCCCTATTACTACAACCAACTGCACATAATTACAGTTGAGGACTACAACTAAGGGTCCGTTTGGTTAACAGTTGAGTAGAATTGATTCTACAAATGAATGGTTGAGATGGATGATGCACGCTTTACTAAGTACGTTGAACGGAAGTGATTTAAAATCAATTTTGCAAAACCATGGTTTTGTCCTGTTGGAATTTAAAACAAACAGGCACTAAACCTTTTTTCTGGGATAAATCAGATTAAGACCATAAAAAACTTGGACAATCCAATCACAACTCCAGCAATCCTAACCCTTGAAACAAGAGATAAAGAAAGGTTTCTTAGCAGTGGAATTGAAAAGCTTCACAACCTGCAATTTTGCAGGTTCACATAAAAAGACTAAGTAAACTCACCACAGCAGAGGTCTTTTCATGTCCAACATGTAGAGCAGGAAAAAATGTCTCCTCACCGGATTCCAATAATTCACTAGGATCCTGAACAGAAAAACATTTTTAACTATCATTCTTTGGAAAACTTAAAAAGCAAAAACTGCATTTGTTAAAAGCACAGTTGACACCCATTTCCTTGAAAATACAACAAACATCTAAGTATCCTTCCATTAGATGTTCTCCAGATCACTCAAGTTGTCTACACATCAGCTTTTACAATATTTTGAACCCAACCCAAGTCTAAAACCAATTATAAACAAGCATTGTTCTTCCTTATGTGATGTAAGATGTAACCATTTGCAAAAAATAAAGATTCGTTAGGTTGCCACAATTTAATACAGGTTTTTATATCTGAAGACCACGATTCACAACTCATCACTAATGCCAAAATTATTGACCATGCAACAAAAACAAGCTTTAAGCTTGGTTTGAAATTGAAAGAACCCTCACCTTCACTTGTCCTATGGCTTCTTAAGAGAAGTCAATAATTAGTCGTGATTTGGCTTTGGATTACATCTCAACAATGAAAACTGTGTAAACTCCAACTTCATTTCAAATCCTTATCTTTGCATTTCCATGTTTTCTTGTCATGATATCTTATTTACTATCCTCTATTTACTCATCTATTTAATATTAGGGGAAATCTTTTTTCACTATGAAAAATTTAAAATAATTGGCTTACATCGGATGAGGAAACATGTTTAGCATGCCATTCAGACCATTGCTGTAGTAATTCCTCAAGCTTCTGTCTACTAGCTCTGGAAAGTGTTCAAATATAGGTCCAAATTTCAGTCAATGAAACCCAGCTGTAGATTGGACATTTTAATATTTTTTTTAAAAAAAAGTCAACATATGCATCTTGATTTTTTACTTTGGGTACATAGACAATGTCCCATTGTAGTTTTGAATAATTTTTCTGAACAACTTGTAGAAAAGGGCAATGCCACAAACCTTGTTAGGGAATTATATATGAAATGAACTGAAGGTTGATGTTCATCAACAGTAATCCGGGCTCTTTTAGCACCTGAAACAACTAGATGTCTTATTAAGAAAAGACTATGGTACGGATCATATAATGACAGGAGATACAACTGTTCCAGGTATTTGTCAGTGTCCATGTATAACTTACTGATATTAATATTTGATATTGATGTAAAACTAGGAAGATGATTCCATAAAACTAATACACTCAAGTAATATCTGATCATGAACAAATAGGCATAGCAAATTCTGAAAATTGAGATGCAAAAATATCCCGAACACTATTTTTAGGGGGGGGGGAGTCTAGACTTCCTTGCACTTAGGGCCACTTTGTTTTGCTTACTAGAGCAATTTAGTTCATTTAGTTTCAATCAGAGCAATAATGTCCCTCCAGTTATCTGCATAGATAGTTGTGTACAATTTTCTAACCTTGGGGGGGGGTTAGACTTCCTTGCACTTTGGGCCACTTTATTTTGCTTACTAGAGCAATTTAGTTCATTTAGTTTCAATTAGAGCAGTAATGCCCCACCGGTTATCTGCATAGATATTAGATAGTTGTGTACAATTTCTAACCTTAAAGGGGGGATGGATTGTTTGTGTCTTTCTTTTATCGATTTTTCTAACCTGTGCAACACAGGTTAATAAATCAAAAGAGGAAATGTTTTATTGGAAATTACAACTATCACAACATTCAATGCATTGGTAATATGAAATGTTACATTTTCCAAAAAAACCTTACCACTCTTGATTTATTATCCTGTGCAACATTGCACAGGTTAGAAAAACCGTTCTTTTATATATATCTGTGTGTGTGTGCATTACTACGTTTGGATGACAGGAAAATAAGAAATTGTAGACAACTAGAAGCAAAATATTGCTTTTACTGAAATTATAACTATTGCTCTGATAGTTTGAGTAGGAAAATAAAGGGACTAAAAAAGCAATTAAGCAGAAAGTCTAATACAGACTTGGCCTATGCTGCATTGTATTTTGGTTTAAAAGATATTTCACACAAACCATTGTGGCAAAACCAATTTCAAGCAACTATAAAATACAACTTACATAAGACCACATAACAGATCAAAAGAGAAATTTGCAATTATAACGTTGTCCACCAAGCATTTATGCATAATATGGATGACTCCGGTCACATAGAACTCGAATGTATGTCAATCTAGGAAGCCAGGAGAGCATCTAATTACTTATCCAAAGTAAATTTCAAATATAGGGGTCTCCACATAAGCATATTTCAACAGTTCTCCAAGCAGCTAACCAGTAGAACTTTAAATAACACATAAAAAGACAATCTTTAGATTTCATAGAAGGATACCTCTTCCATCACTCCTAGGGCTTCTATTGGGACTCCCATCCTCGAGAGAAAGGCAACCATGCTCAGCATGCACTGCTTCTCCTCTTACTTCCTCTGAGAACACAACCGTCTCAGTCAACTTGAAACCCACTTTCAAATCCTTGTCAAGGGTAATTTCTGGCGAAGAATTGGCATACTCCTCAGCTTGGCATGGCTTTTGATCTTCCAGCTTGTTCTCCTTATTATCCAAAGAATCACAGTTCGGGGCATTGCTGTTTTCAGCTTCAGAACCACAACCCCCCACAGAGGGAACCTCATTCAAATGCTCATCCCGATCCATATCCAAAAAAACCCCTCTTCTATCTATTGCAAAACATTTAAAGCTTATCAATACATCACACTAAAAATACCTCTCTCTATACACACACACATGTATATGCATATACATATAGTGCAATTAGTATAGTGCGAGTAAAACAAAGCGCAAAGAGAATTGGGAAGAAAACCATACCCTAAGAGGAGCAAAGAGAGAAAAGCTTGCTCAGGTTGCAGCAAACAACGTCGTATACAGCGTGGCGGAGTGGAAATTGAAGAGCAACTCAGTAGTGAGGGAGAGAATTAAGAACCCTAGAATTTTGGCAGATTCCACCTTCCTTCAATTGAATTTTGGGTAAAAACATCATCATATACCATGATATTTGTAACAAAAATGACTAAAATAACAAAAGTGTTTGGTTTGAATTTTCACAAAAAAAAATATTCATACTACCCTCATTAAGCTCTTGTACAATCACTCAGTTTTGAATTTATGTACAATTTTTATCTATTGTTTAGTCTCACAATAATGTTATGTTTCGTGGCTTATTCAAATTATGATATTTTAATTTTTCTTTGTTTAGGCATTTGAAAGGATGTTAGTTTGGTATAAATAAAACACATTCATCATTAGTGAAGAAATTCTACCTCGACTATAGTTGAAAGAAAGAAATTATAGTGTTTTATGTTCCTAAGTGCAATGAAGAGCGACACAACAGATATTAAAAGGCTCAATCAAGCTCCCTCCTAAGTCACCGTAGGGCTGGAAACAGGTCAGGCTTTGGCAAGCCTAAGCCTGGCTTGGTTCCTAATTATAAAGCTTGTATCTAGCTTGTTTAGCTGTTACAGGCCACTTTCTAAGACCTAGCCTAGCTTTTTTAAAAACCTGGCCTGGCCTGAAAGCCTATTTAGAAGCCTACCTTTGTAACAAAGGCCTACAAAACAGGCTAACGGAACTATAACCTACCCGGTCTTGTAGGCCTATCAACATAAGTAGGCCTAGAAGAAACAAGCAAAGGAAAATTTTCAAAACGTGTCCAACTACCTCTACGCATTTATTATTTAGTTAATCAATAGGTCTTACATTTCTTTTTCAACCGGTTTATGTTTTGTATTAGAACATAATAAAACCTAGAGTTGTTTCGTACTAAGGGTTGTCTTCTGTATTCTATCAGTAAAACAAGGCAGCAATTACTTTGGGTTAAACTCATAATCGCAAACACATGGCTTTCATCAATTCCAAATATAATATTCATTGAATTACACATTGAATTACACATAAGAATCCAACACATGCTATCAACAGAAAGTGGAACTAATCGCGGTAAGCTTGTAAAAGTGAACATGTCCAATGGTCTTTAAAAGAACAGTATAGTCTATAAAAGTACACACGACATGTAAGTTATGTAGGTCCAACACAGAGGGATCTTGCAAATTTTAAGAGATACAAGCAATCAGAAACGAAACTAAATGAAAGAAGACAAAATTACTTCTTATCACTCAAGAATATCATCAATTTGCTACTATTATTATAGTTGTTTTTGTTCACTATCTCTCTTAACATAAGTTGAAGGAATTAAAATAAAGGAAACATGTTTCATTAGGCTTTCTAAAGATTCAAGTTGTAGCAATTATTGTTTGCCATAGACCTAAACA
Organism: Sesbania bispinosa; assembly: GCA_026901365.1. Lineage (NCBI taxonomy): Eukaryota > Viridiplantae > Streptophyta > Magnoliopsida > Fabales > Fabaceae > Sesbania > Sesbania bispinosa. Next base: position 331,144 of record QLOH01000643.1, on the reverse strand, counting down.
GGATTTTATCATTTTTTACTTGGACAAAGCTTCACTCTCTTAGAACAAAAAGTCCATTCAGGGAAACTAGTGCGGTGAGTCACTGACTTAAGTGCGGACCACATCTAAGGACAACGTATGTATGCAAACATATAGCCAAGGTTCTTGGGAAAAGCCACGCAGCAGCAGCAGCAGATTCAAATCACACGGAGCATTTTTTGTATTAACGCCAGAAAAAATAAGCATTCAGAAATCAAATCCACAAAAATCACAGTTCAAATTAATTCATCTCAGTTCAAAAGAAGCTTACATCACTGAGCCAGCCTTGGCGAGGAGACGCAGTACGAACCTGTGACTAGGATGCAGTGACGGCGAGACGCAGTGCAGACGGATGCGGTGGTCCGTTGAAACCGGTGTACGAAGGCTCACGGCAATTCGTTGAAACTGGTGTGACGCCGGTGCTTGCGACGAAACCGACGGGAACGACGCGAGGGGCGACGACTGTGACGCAGTGGGGCTTGGGACTGTCGCTAACGAACGCCTAGGAGTCAAGGTAGTGGTGCCGGTGACTCTTCCTTCTGCTGGTGGCCGCGACTGAAGGTGGAGGCTAGGGTTACAGGGTTCTTCTCCGACCTTTCACGCTTCAGAGAAAGATTTGAGAAAGATTGACGAGGGTCTTCTTGTCTGTTTAATTAATTAAATAATAATTATGAATTTCTAACTTTCAAATTTTCAATAATCAATATTGATAAATGAAAATAACTGGAATAAAAATTGTTGTTATTAATTATATTTTTTATTATTTGTATTGTTTTTTTTGTTTTTTTATTATTTGTATTATTAATTCATTATATTATTATATTATATCATTTTAATTATTTATGTTATTTTTTTTGTGAATAAATTACTTATGTTACCAATAGGGTCGGCCTAGTGGTTGAGGATTTGGGTAGTTTAACATGAGGTTCTAGGTTCAAATTTCATTGTTTTCCTTGTACACCAAAAAAAAATTTACTTATGTTATTAATTCATTATATTATTATATTATATGTTTTCTTTATTTATATAATATCTATTATTTTTGTGAATAAATTACTTCAGTGTGTAGTGTGTATTTTCTCTCACACAATCACATAACAAAGGAAGTTTATGGATCCCTTTTGATAATCCCACCCAGCCTCGCTTGAGCGCGCTTGAGCGAGGATGTCAGCAGAAATAAGGGAATTCTACTATGGTTTTCTCGCCCAAGCTCGCTTGAGCAAGAGTGAGCGAGAAAAAAGAGTCAAAATGGGGCTATCTGGAGTGGAAATCTCGCTCAGCCTCGCCTGAGCGCGCCTGAGTGAGAAAGGGGTTCTTGCTCAGCCTTGCTTGAGCGCGCGGACAGGGTTCCTTAAAAACACGATTAGGGCTTTTTTCTCACTTTCTCCTATCCCTTCACTTCTAGAGAGAGAACCCTAGAGAGAGAAAGGAGCTTTGGGAGCTTAGAGAAGGAAAAGGAAGCCAAGGATTGCTTATCCCAACCCTCTCCACTTATTCCCCCTTCTCTTTGAGTTCTCTAGAGGTGAGTATAATTCACACACCTCCACTCATCTTGTGTGATTCTCCTCTCATGATCCCTATTTTCCTACTTCCCTTTATGTTGGCTTGTGTTTGAATGATTGTTTATGTATCCTTTATATATATGTTTTGTGTAGTTGTATGGAACTAGAAACATGTGTAGGGATTCTCCTCAAGCTAGGGTTCTTCCCAAGTTAGGGTTCCTTTAATTACTATGTTTAATGATATTCCTTGCATGAATCATGTATTATATATCATGTGTGAGTTCTGCATCATGGCTTCGGCCCTAGTTAATAATCAAGAAATGAATTTGGCTTTGGCCCCAGTAAAAATGGCTTCGGCCCCAATTCACCTTAATTAATCAAGATTGGACTTCAGTTTGGTCCCCAGTTAAAACTCGGGTTTCGGCCCCCAGTTAATGGCGGTGATTAGTACCCAATGAAGACGTTCCTTGTAGTCTGAGCTCAGGTCTAGCCCCAGATAGTGATAAGACCCCGTCTTCCGAATAATGCAGGTCATGCATACCATGTTTACTCTTAGTTGGGATATTATATTATGATGTGATTGCTCTTCTATTGCATTGCATTTTCTTGCTTACCTACACTACATGTACATGGTTATATTCACCGAGACATTTGTTTCACCACACGTTTTGTGGACTACTTTTTAAATGCACAGGTTCCTCACCACACTGACCAGTGAGCGTTGGAGCACGAGAGATATTTTGATTTTCTTCTGCTACTTGGCCTAGGATTCTATGTATTTAGTTACAGGTCCTATATTTTGATTGGATATACCTATATTCTTTTGTGGGATATGAACGTACTTGTGTAGCCTTTTAGCCCACTCTATTTTGTTTAGGGCACATGTATGGTGGTATCCCAATTGATGACTATGTATTGGATTATTATGCTAGCCTTATTGGCCTTTTATGTATTTCAGTTTATGTGTTCATATATTGTTTAAGTAATCGTTGGAAGATTAAGCTTTATATGATGTTGCGTGTGCGATATCTAAATGGCGCGAAATAATTTTAGAAATTCGGGAATTTTGCTTCCAAAGGGCATTGTTCTCGAATTTAAAAATTACGATGTTACATTAATCACCCCTATAGTCCATGCGATGCTACCGTTGTTTTCAAATACGAAAAAAATCTTATCAAACCAAATGTAGTTCCTTCCATCATCTCCAAGAAGAGGCTATGAAAGCCAATTACGTACAAAGGTGCACAAAATACAGTGGAGCAGCCAATGCTAAGTAACTAGGTCATTAGCATGGCAAAGAGAACCCAAGTTTTAAATCCTAGAAAGAAACGTTGTGTTGGCACATGTGTGTATTAATAAACCAAGTGAATAAAAGCTGAGAATTATAAATGAGCAAGTATAAACCTTTATTGACTTATAATTGATACTGGACGACTGGGACGCAAATTTTACTGAACTGTTGTAATAAGTGTTATAAAACTCACCTCGGACCGGCGTCGAACCGTTGAACTGGTAAACCGGTTAAGTGACTGGTTCGAGCCACTCAACAGATCAGATATGCATTTGAACCGGGAAGAGCCGGTTTGGCTCGACCGATTTAGTAAAAAATCGATGACTTGGTCGAATCTGACGAGTCATATTAATATGATAGAAGAAAAGGAAAGTTTTAGAGATGTGTGAGATGCAGATCTGTGTCCTTTCATAACAATATCCCTTTTTCAGCTCTTCATCGCAAGCCTGGTTGGAGCAACAACAAAGGTAGAAGAACACATGAGTGAATATAAAGGAAAAGCAGAAGAGAGGAGAGAAAAAGAGAAGCAGAAAAGCAGAAGAGAGGAGAGAAACAAGAAGCAGAACTGCAGAAGAACGCATGAACGAACTGTGAGGAAAAGAATAGGAGAGAAGAAGAAACGGAGAAGAGAAAGTGTTTAAGAGAAGAGAGGAAAAAAATGAATTGATGAAGGAAAAGAATGGTTGTGAACACTGGTTATTTTTTCTCTCCTCAGTAAAGTAGCGCGACCTTCAATAAGGAAAAGGTTGCCACACATTAGTGCTTTCATGTGAAATTGAGCTTTCAATAAGTGCTAACGTACAGCTCTCCAATCAGGTAGGTGTAGATTACTAGATTTTATTTTAGAAAAATATTATTTAAAATTTAGTCTTAGGTGTTTTTTTTAATAGGTTTCTAATGAGTTTGAGTGGAACTTGGATACCTCAAATAATGTTATGAACCTATGTACTATGTATGGACAAAAACAAAAGAATCTATGTATTATGTTTTTTTTAAAAAAATCTATATATTATATGTATGTAATAATTGTTATAATTTTAAAAGTAAAACCGATTTAACCGGTTCAACCAGTGATTCACAGGTTCAACCAGTAACCCATTAACTCAGTACACTGACCGAGTCAAATACCGATCCGAGTTTTATAACATTAGTTATAATCTTGCTCATAATTCCTTTTTACACCAGTTTTTATATGTAATTGCAATTAATTCACCGTTGTGAATTCCCCATTTTGGGATAGTGTATGTTATATAGTTTATTCTTAGAAAGCATGATTATCCTAACTTTTGTAACAATTCTTATTATCATACACTAATTTTCTTTTGTTACAACTCATTCTCCAACCTCCTTTAATTTCTTTTTAGACTGATTTTAAGATTTAGGATTCTTTTTATCTCTCTATCTCTTTCACATCATATCATTTAATTTTTCTTTCTTTTTTTCCTATTTTTTTGTTCTCTCTCTTCCTTCCATTTCTACACTTATTTTTTAAAGTGGCAATAATAATTATTCTTTTCGCTGATTTGCATTTTTGGTTCCCCTAGTTTTCCCGGTTTGTGATTTTGATCTCCCAAGTTTATTTTGACGAATTCGGTCCCCTATTTTTTAAATTTTATAAAAGTGGTACAATTGTTAAGTCTTCATTCAAGTTAACGTTTTTTGCTTACTTGCAGGCATGACAACGGGGCGGGGCGGGGCAGGGCGGGTTTTGCTCTCCCCGTCTCCACCTCTGTAAAAGTTGGGGTGGGTTCGGGTTCAAGTTTAATGAGAGCGGTATGAAATTATGAAACCCAACATCGTCCCCGTTGGGTTCGAGGAAACCCGCGGAGATTTTACCTTATCCGTTTTTTACTTTTTCTTTATATTTTAAGGAAAAAATATAAATTTACCTTTATTATTTAATTATTAATATAATTAAAATTATTTAACTATTATATCAGGGCAGGTTTGGGGGGCGGAGCGGGTTCTAGAACCCCCAAACTCGCCCCCGCCCCCATTAAAGGCGGGTCAGGTTTTACTTAAACCCGATCAAAGCATGTCTTCTCTATCAAAATTGGGGCGGGACGTGGGTTAGTGCCCACTTGTTCGGGTTTGATTGTCATGCCTACTTACTTAGTACTCATTTGATTGCATGGTCGCTCGTGCAGTTTTAATGACATGTAAATAATAATTAATTTGAATTTTATTATTAATATGTTTAAATTATATTTATTTATTTTAGAATTCTTACATGATATTGTTCACTTTTTTTTCAAAATGACTACATAATTTAAAAACATTAATAATGCAAATTATAAATTAATTATTATTGATATGTAATTAAAATTACAATACCAATCTGATGGCATATGTCAGTGGACTTCTGTGTAACATCCCGAGATTAGAACCTAAAAGGACATAGTGAAAGTCTTAAGTTATGGATTCGATCAGGAGAAGAAGGACTAAGTTAAAAGGAAAATTTAGAAGGAGAACTAAGTGGAGAAAGAGAGGAGTTTTGGTTGTGAGGGAGTGCGCTTCAGCATGCTTTGGAGGCTTCAGCACACTCCGGGGGCTGCAGCACGCTCTGGAGGCTTCAGCACGCTCTGGAGGCTGCAGCACACTCAGAGTGCGCTTTAGCGCACGCCTCCACCAAAGTGGTGTGACCTTTGTCTTGGGCGCTTCAGCGCACCTCAAGTGAGCTTCAGCGCACCTTTAGTGCGCCCCAGCGCGCACGTTGCTGAAGAAAATAAAAGAACGAAGCGCACGTCTTCTTCCTCACTTTTCTCACTTCTTCGAGCACTTAGAGAGAGGGAGAGAAAGAGAGTTAGAGATAGAAAGAGTGGGAGGAAGAAGTAGGAGAGGAGGAAGAAGGTTAGGGCCAAGGAACCATCCAAGCATCTTCATCTTCCTCAAGTTCTCCCCCATTTTTCTCCCCAATCTTCCTCCATTGTCCTTTATTGGAGCTCTTTTTCAAGGTGAGTGAAGCTCACACACCCTCACCACATCTCATGTGTGTTCCTATCATGATCCCCACTCTTCTAATCTCATTCTTTTAGTGTGTGGGTGTTGATTTATTGTTGGGTTGATTATTGGCTTGAAATGTGCAAACCCTTGGTTAAGCTAAATTGGGAACTTTGTGATTTATTATGAATGGTTGCTAAGACATGTTTCTCTTGATGATTTCTTGTTTTCCTTAATGATTTGGTGGATTTATATGTCATTTTGACATGGTTATGCGTAGGAACATGAAACTAGGGTTTATGTGGAGAAATTGATTTAGGGCTTTTAATTTGGGAACTTGTATAATGTTATGTTTTGAGGATTATATTATTATGTGTTATTAGAAGTATGTTTGCATGCATTTGCATTATCTAAAAGACACACTTAATTCCACATGGGTTCAGGGCCAAGTCCCAGTAGGTCTTGGATTCGGTTAAGGGAGGTTCTCCTTAGAGAATAATCCACCTTAGGGGGGTGGAGAAGTTCAGGTCATTGATACTTCTATCCGGACAAGGGCCAAGAGGTAGCGGTCGTAGTTGGGATTTGAGTATCGACCTCACTGACGCCTCTTAAGACCCACAAATTATGAGGGGATCCATGGGCCGAGTCGCTAGGCTTCTGGGTCAGGCATGGAAGGTTCTCTTCGGAGAATGATTCACCTTAGGGGTGTGGACAAGTCAAGTTGTTAATACTCTAATCCAGGCATAGTCCAAATAGGGGTTGTAGTCGGGATGTGAGTATTAGCCACATTGATGCCTTCTAGAGCCCCAGAGTAATTGGACTGCGGTCCCCAGAGTAAAACTTGGACTTCGGTCCCCAAAATAATGGTGGGATACGTCCCCAAGGAAGACGTTCCTTGTAGTCTGAGCTCAGGTCTAGCCCCAGAATTAGTGAAAAGAACCCGTACTGCTGGGAAAGCAGTTCATGCATCATATATATTTCAGAGATTCTCAGATTATTATGTATTTCAGAATTATAGGTATTTTAGAATTATTATGCATTTTAGAATTATGATGCATGACAAAATTAACGAGTATTTTAGGATGGTTAGTTATACCTAATTCAGAATTATTATGTATTCAGACTACTAGATCTATGAGTATTTGTTGTTTGTTTCATTGCATTTGAGTGAGACTCCCCACACTGCCTGTTGCATGCTTTGCTCGCTGAGACCGTAGTCTCACCCCACGCTTCGGGGATATATTTTAGTTTATGCAGGGTATTCTAGCCTTCGTCCAGAAATGAAGAGGAGCTTTTAGAGTAGACCTACACTTCTTGAGACCATATAATAATTATAAAGTATTATCCATTGTAAATAGTCGTTTATGATGTAATTAAATAAAGATTTCACCATATGGTTAAGTGTAGTCTTTAATTAATTAGTAATTGTTGTAGAAACCTTTAGATTGGCCACATAGGCCTATTTCTCCTTTGGACTAGATTAGTACTCCTGTTATTATGAATTGTACTGGGTTTTTGCTGGTTTTCAGGTGATTCTAGAAATTGGGAAATGTCCAGTTTTCAGGGGAAACTCTGCCAGATTTCCGGTAGGAGTTTATGAACTCTCACACTTGTGATTGTTGGTCGCCCCACGCTCCAGTTTAGAATTTTATGTTTAAAATGTGATGTATGAATTGTGTGATAGTCTAAGCAAACGTTGGATTGTTTAGGCATCTGTTATTAAGTGTGTTCCGATATCGGAAATGACGCGAAATAATTTCAGGAATTCGGGAATAGTGTTTCCAACGGACATTATTCTTGGATTTAGAATTAGGACGTTACATTCTGCGCTCACAGCTGAGAGCTGGTGAGCTGATAGCTAGCTTGGGCCTGCTAAGAGAGCTTGGAGCTGAACCAGGCATGGGTCAACCTCTGATTGGTCAACCCATTGACTTTTGACCTTGGAACCGAAGTCAACATGCAAGACTCCATTTAACTAGGATTAATATAGTAGAATTAATTTGAGTTTTAATTGTAAGTAAGACATGAATGTGATTTTTCCTTTTCTTTCATGAGTGGGGCGCTAATTTGGAGGATTTATTGGCTTAAATGACAGCTTAGCCAATAAGCCATAGGATCATGGGTTCAAACCCACTTTAGATAGTTTTTACTCATCTTTTATTTTCTTGTAATTTTCCTTCCCCTTGGCCTCCCCACACTCCTATATATAGGATGCTTCACTCATCATGTTGTAACTTTGAATTTGATTAGTAAAGGCACTATTCCAAATTTCCTCCTCATTGTGAGTAGAGAAGGCTTGGTGGTTCTTACTTAAACCAACCAAAGACTTATCTGATTTTCCTTAATCAGTGGCGTCTAGCACTAGGACTTATCTGCTATGGGGGTTGCCTGCTTCAGTGACGTCCATTCCATCTCTTCCTCTACCATTTTTCTCTTTAATTTCTCTCATTTTGGTTCCTACAAGGTCGCGACCTTGCTGCACTATTGTGACCTATCAATTGGTCATCAGTGTAGATGCATATACTTGTAGATATATTATATGCAGGTTTTGATGATGCCAATGGAAAGAGAATGAATTCACAAGATTGACAAAAAGAATTTGGCAAAAGAAAGAGAAAGAGCAAGGAGCAAAGGTCAATACAAGATCAAGACTACAAGTGATGTTAGATAAGTATTAGTCTAGTTAGATAAAGTGTTAAAAGAATTCTAGACTTTGCAAGTAATTTGGCCTTTAAAATAAAGTTTATGCAAAAATGTTTTATGAACCAAAATTAAGTTCAAAATAAATATTTTGAACTGATAATCGATTACCAGTTGGAGTGTAATCGATTACCAGCAAGCATTCAACTTCTGGAATGAAATTTTGGTTTTGGTAATCGATTACCAAAACCTGTAATCGATTACCAGAGTGCAAGAAATTCAAATTTGATATTTCAGGCACAACTGTTCGCAAAACTGAACTGTGTAATCGATTACCAAACCCTTGTAATCGATTACCATATTGATTTTTCTGAAAATCTTGAAGAGACATGACTTCTAATCAAGGATTACAATGTTTCATCTTCATCCGTATATATATGTGTCTTCATTTCGAAAAATCAGTAGATTACAATGTGAAATAACAAAAAGTGAGAAACCTCTTTAAGAATCATTTTGGCCAAAACACTTGCAAATTATTAAGGATTCTTATAGGAACTTCAAGTTGTATTATCTACTCTAAAAGAGAGTTCATATTGTTCAAACAATTTCTTCTCATATTGTGTGATTAAGAGAGGGTGCCTCTTGTGGTTTGTTGGTGAAACTCAACACAAGGGAAGGGGTTCCAAGGTGTGTGAGCGTTCATCTCTTGTAAAGGGTTTTACAAGAATAGTGGAAATCTCAAGTGTGTACTTGGGGACTGGACGTAGGCAAGTGGATTGGCCGAACCAGTATAAATCGTGTTTGCAATCTCTCTTCCCTTAACTCTACCTTACTTATTGCATTTACAATTTCATTATATTAAGCATTAACATTCATTCTTCATCTTTGAAAAGAACTTTTAAGTATAATTAGGGAAAGATAATTCATTAATCGAAAAGATTAGATAGTCTCGAATAACTTAATTCACCCCCCCTCTTAAGTTAGTGAGGCCACTTGTCCAATAAGTGGTATCAGAGCTTGTATCTTGTATAAGGATTAGAAGCCTCAAGATTAATAATGGCCTCATCCAACTCTCTTTTCGGTGAAGGAAACTCATTCAATAGACCCCCTGTATTTAATGGAGAAGGTTTTCATTATTGGAAATCTCGAATGCAAATTTTCATAGAATCTATAGATTTAAATATTTGGGATGCTGTAGAAAATGGTCCTTTTATTCCTTCGACACAAGTAGGGAATGAAGTTAAAATAACACCTAGAGATCAATGGAGTAGAGATGACCAAAGAAAAGTCCAATACAATTTAAAAGCCAAAAATATAATTACATCTGCATTAGGCATAGATGAATATTTTAGAGTCTCTAATTGCAAAAGTGCAAAAGAAATGTGGGATACATTGGAAGTAACACATGAGGGTACAAGTGATGTTAAAAGATCTAGAATAAACACCCTTACTCATGAATATGAATTATTTAGGATGAACCAAAGTGAAAGCATTCATGACATGCAAAAGAGATTTACGCATATAGTTAATCATCTTGCATCTTTAGGAAAAGTCTTTCCTAATGAAGATCTTATTAACAAAGTTTTGAGATGTTTGAGTAGGCAATGGCAACCAAAAGTGACAGCAATTGCAGAATCAAAGGATCTTACAACAATGTCTCTTGCTTCACTGTTTAGGAAACTTCAAGAGCATGAATTGGAACTATTAAGACTAAATCAAAATGAAGAAAATGATAGAAGTAAGAAAAGCATCACCCTCAAAGCTTCATCATCATCTATCCATGAAGAAGAATAGATCATAGAAGATGAAGATTTGGATGATGACGAAGAATTTGATCTCTTTGTAAAAAGGTTCAACAAATTCCTAAGGAATAGAAGAAATCAAAAGAGATCTACATTCAACACAAAGATGAAAGGAGAAGATTCCTCCTCAACCCCAAGGTGCTTTGAATGCAATCAACCAGGACACTTAAAACTAGACTGTCCAATCTACAAGAAGAGAATGGAAAAATCAAACAAGAAGACATTCAAAGATAAGAAAGCAAAGAAAGCCTACATCACATGGGATGATAATGACATAAGCTCCAGTGACTCAGAGAATGAAACAGTTAACTTGGGATTTATGGCTAGAGACTACGATAGTGAAGAATAGGTAACATCTTCTAACAATAACATATCTTTTTCATTTGATGAATTACAAGATGCTTTCAATGATTTACATAAAGAATCATTTAGACTAGCAAAACTAGTATCATCCTACAAGAAAACTACTGCAAAACTAGAGAAAGAAATTTCTAAATTAAATGCAGAACTAGATAACCTTAGAAATGAACTTAAATTAGAAAATTCTAACAATGAAGATCTATGTTCCATCATTAAATTAGAAAATAACAAAGAAACTCATCCATGCACATCATGCCAAAAACACAAAGAAGAAATTAAAAAGTTAAACTCTACACTTGCAAAATTCACCTTTGGTAAAAATAATTTAGATATTCTTTTAGGAAGTCAAAGGTGTGTCTTTGATAAAGCTGGATTAGGATATGATCCTTCAAAGCAACAAAAGCTTTACAAAAATTTCTTTGTCTCATATAACATGTCTACTAGTCCATCTACTAAATGTAACTATTGTGGTAGAAAGGGACATGGTGCATATACTTGTAATATAAGAAAGAATGGTGTTCAAAATGGACACATGATTTGGGTTCCAAAAAGCACCTTACCCAAAACTAACATTCAAGGACCCAAGATGATATGGGTACCAAAAGTTAAGAATTGTGTTGTAGGTGTGCTTGATGGCAAGGCATTCTCAATGGTAACTTAATAGTGGATGCTCCAAGCACATGAAGGGAGATACTTCAAAATTTATCAACATTACTCCCAAAAACAATGTACATGTCATTTATGGAGACAACAACAAAGAAATCAACATGGATTTTTCGAGAGAGTAGAAGACTTTAAAGAGATCATCCTCTTGACAATATCATTGGAGAATTTTTCAAAAGGGGTAACAACTAGACTCTCTCTTGAAGATATATATGGCTTTTGTTTATAAAATTGAAATAAAAATATTGATGAAGCCTTAAAAGATAAACATTGGATTATTGCTATGAAAGAAAAATTAAATCAATTTGAAAAGAAATCATGTATGAAAACTAGTTAATAGACCAAGTGATCATTCAAATTATAGGATCAAAATGGTTATTTGGAAATAAATTAGAAGAGAGTTAAGAATCTTAGATTTCTCTAAATTAAAAGATACACTATTTGGCTAATACTTTACTACTTATGGATATATATTGTTTAGTATATATTTGATGCTCTTGGATTCTTTTTGATGATGCCAAAGGGGGAGAGAAAGGGAAAGGAGAAAAAGGGAAAGAACTCTATGTTATGAGAGAAAAGGAAATGAAAAGACTATGAAATTGAAATTTCATTTTATCCCCAAATAATTCTAAAAAGACAAATACTAAGGGGGAGACAAAAAGGGGAAATGATTGATATATGTATACTTGAAACTATTTTTTCTTTCTTCCCTTAAAGATGGTTGTCATCATCAAAAAGGGGGAGATTGTAGATGCATATACTTGTAGATATATTATATGCAGGTTTTGATGATGCCAATGGAAAGAGAATGAATTCACAAGATTGACAAAAAGAATTTGGCAAAAGAAAGAGAAAGAGCAAGGAGCAAAGGTCAATACAAGATCAAGACTACAAGTGATGTTAGATAAGTATTAGTCTAGTTAGATAAAGTGTTAAAAGAATTCTAGACTTTGCAAGTAATTTGGCCTTTAAAATAAAGTTTTCAAAAATGTTTTATGAACCAAAATTAAGTTCAAAATAAATATTTTGAACTGGTAATCGATTACCAGTTGGAGTGTAATCGATTACCAGCAAGCATTCAACTTCTGGAATGAAATTTTGGTTCAGGTAATCGATTACCAAAACCTGTAATCGATTACCAGAGTGCAGGAAATTCAAATTTGATATTTCAGGCACAACTGTTCGCAAAACTGAACTGTGTAATTGATTACCAAACCCTTGTAATCGATTACCATATTGATTTTTCTGAAAATCTTGAAGAGACATGACTTCTAATCAAGGATTACAATGTTTCATCTTCATCCTTATATATATGTGTCTTCATTTCGAAAAATCAGTAGATTACAATGTGAAATAACAAAAAGTGAGAAACCTCTTTAAGAATCATTTTGGCCAAAACACTTGCAAATTATTAAGGATTCTTATAGGAACTTCAAGTTGTATTATCTACTCTAAAAGAGAGTTCATATTGTTCAAACAATTTCTTCTCATATTGTGTGATTAAGAGAGGGTGCCTCTCGTGGTTTGTTGGTGAAACTCAACACAAGGGAAGAGGTTCCAAGGTGTGTGAGCGTTCATCTCTTGTAAAGGGTTTTACAAGAATAGTGGAAATCTCAAGTGTGTACTTGGGGACTGGACGTAGGCAAGTGGATTGGCCGAACCAGTATAAATCGTGTTTGCAATCTCTCTTCCCTTAACTCTACCTTACTTATTGCATTTACAATTTCATTATATTAAGCATTAACATTCATTCTTCATCTTTGAAAAGAACTTTTAAGTATAATTAGGGAAAGATAATTCATTAATCGAAAAGATTAGATAGTCTCAAATAACTTAATTCATCCCCCCTCTTAAGTTAGTGAGGCCACTTGTCCAAAAATCAGAACTTCTTGAAATTGGAGCTATTTGGAGTCATTTGGACCATCTTTGGCCGCAGGTTTTGCACCCAAGAGGTGCAGAATTTTCGGTTATTTTCCTTAGTTTTTCCCTATATTCAAGTTCAATTTTCTTGTAATTGTTGGACTCTTGAATTGTTCTGAGCCCGAGGTGCTCTTCTGCTGCACTGAAGCTTCTGTTTGCCTGCTTGGTTGCTTGATTTGAGCTAGTATAGGGGCTGTTTGGGTCGCCCAATACCCACCCCTATAGGTGTTTGATTATTTGCTTGAACAAGTCTCCATAACTGTTGATAATTGTTCTTGAATTGTTTGATTGATATAACTGTTGTTTGTGGTGGATTGTGGTAAGTGGAGGTAGGGATGTCAACGGGGCGGGGCAGGTGCGGGTAGTACCTACCCGTATAGGTACCCGCTAAAATTAACGGGTACCCATGCGGGTAATGGGTATCCACGGGTATTCACGGGTACCCATTAATGTTTAAGAATTTAAATTTTATTAAAAAAAATAGAGGAGATATTATATAATAAATTATAATATCATACTATATATATAAAAAATCATTATATAATACCATTACATGTTAATATATTAAAAATACTATAAAAAATTATTATAAAATAAATTATATCTCATCATAAAATAATAAAAAATCTTAATATTCAAATATATTTAATAGAAAAATATGTTTTAATGAGTATGCGGGTACCCGTGGGACGGGTAGTATAATATCCGTTCCCACCCATTTAATAAATATGCGGGTACCCATTGCGGATATATCCGCGGGTATCCGCGGGTGCGGGTTTTTTTGACATCCCTAAGTGGAGGCATTGTTGTCTTCATTTTTCAAAGATCGTTCACCTACATTTTCTCCCAATCCACCTATATTTGTTCATTCCCCTCATATACATGTTCATTCATCCTCATCTCTTTACTTTCCTCTTTTAATTTTCCGCCATTTAATTTTAGCTTCTCTCATCTTTTAATTTCTGTCATCCCTTCTACTTATTACCATTTACATTCTGCCTTTTACTTTCTGTCCTCCCCATCCTTTTAATTCCAGTTTCCCCCTTTACTTTCTAGTCATTTACTTTTATGCAATTTTTCTCTTCTTTTTTTTACCATTTTTGCGCATTTCTTTGGTACTATTTTGTTCAATTTTCTACTCCTATTCTGTCCGTCTTCTTGGCATTCTAATTGCAAATTTGGATTGTTCGCTATTCCTACCTTTGGAATTCCTTGTTTGATTACGCAAAACGCTCACCGGTAGACTGATTTTTGGTTCATAAGGTTGGAAAAAGTTTAACAAAACTCAATTGTTGAATTTCCTTAAAAAATTAATTCCAATCTTAAAATTGAACACAGCGCATTAGAAACATCGTTTTGTGATTGTGTAATCAATAAGGAACTGCTAAGCAATTTTTTAGGTCAATTTTTGAATTAGGTTGCCATTCCGTTTTATTTTATAGTTTTTAGAAATCAGTTTATCCAAATTTTTTTGGTACCATTTTTTACCAGTTTTTAGGCAAAAATTTTGAAAAAAAATATTTTAGGTAGATTTCTATTTTTTGTAATTTTGTACAAATTTATGTAAATTTCTGTTGAGAAAAAAGGAAAAGAAAAACAAAAGAAGCAAAAAGCCAAAAAAATACAAAAAGAGGTGTAAAAAGCAAAAAGGGTGCAAAAGTCAACTACAAGGAGAAAAGTCAAAAGACACCCAAAAAGTCAAAATTCAAAAAAATAGAGAAAATAAAAAAGAAAAACAGTAAAAAGTAGCCTAGCAATACCATTCATCATTTTGCTGTAATTTTTCATTTCATTTCCTTGTATACATTTTATTTGAGTTGTAAGCTGTTGTTTTCATTATAACAACTATTTGGCAACTTTTTCAAAAATCAAACCACAGACAATTCTCTTTGCAATTTCTTTCTGTCTTATCTTGTTTGCTTTCTACTCTTGTGTATAAGCTTTGTTGAGTGCTAGCTTTTTTTGCTTGTCTCATCAATTCTTGAGTTTTGTCTTAAGCATTTTTCTAACTTTCCAGTAGATAATTCCTTGTGCTTGTGCGCTTCGATTTGGGTAGAGTTAAGTTTGAGTCTCGTTGTTGGTCATTGCAGGATCAAACCAACCTTAACCGAGTAGAAGAGGCAAGAGTGCTTCAATATAGAAAAATAAAAAAAAAGAGTGACAAACACGACTCTGTATACATTCTTGAGTGTATACACTTGAATTGGGTGGAAATGCCCTTTAATAAAAACAAAAACTTAAAAACAATGGATAGTGGGAACTCACCACCTCCATCACCTAGGATTCTAAGCTATAGGGTTAAGTTAGAGGCTATGTCTCAAAACTTGGCAAGGATGATGAGGAATGAAATAAATAACCTTATGCAAGAATTGAGTGGGAATAGGAGGGAGAGAAGACATTCTTCTCGAGAAGGAGGAAGTGAAAGTAGATATAGTATGGTTAGAAGTGAAGATCGGTACCATGCTGAGAGTAGTGAGGGAGAAAGGAATTCAAGTAATACTTTTAGGAGAAGAGATGAAGGGAATAGGGGGCATAGGAAGCCTAGGAGACGTGAGGAAACTATGAGGCATAGGGAAGAGTATTATGAAGAGGAACCTAGGGGATATAGAGAAGAGTACTATGAGGAGATACCTAAGAGGCATAGGAGTGATCATAGGTGGGAAGAAGAGCCTCAAAGGGAGCAAGGGTTAAAAGGAGTGAAGATAAAAGTGTAAGGTCCAAGAATCCCTTAAAGAATGTTTTAATAATGACAACCAATCAAGGTTTACTTGGAATAATTCTGAGTTTTAAGAACTAATGATTTTGTTTGAGTAAGTGTTCAGAAGATACAGGAAAGCTTCTGCAGAAGATGTGATTCAGCAGCAGAAGAAAGAAATGAATTCCACTTACTTAAGAAGATAAGGTTCAGATTTGACAAGAATGACAAATCTGTGAAAGAGAAACATAAAGCATGCTGATAAAATCATGAGAAGATCCTTCACAGTCTAATGAATTCTCCAGAAGATGAGAACAACCCCCTCACAAGAAGAAATCATAATAAAATTCCTTTAGAAGGAATATTCATTCTTGTAAAAGGAAAAGAAGCATATCTTAGGTTCCCAAGCATCAAGATATATTTAAATAACCCTCACTAAGGTTAAAAAGGATATTCAGAAGATAGAAGCTATTCCTGAAGAAGAACCTGGAAATATACATTCTGCAGAAGAAACAAAACACATAAAACAAAGTGATTTTTTCACCTTCTGAGGTTACAGCTGCAGAAACTACCTAAAAATATTTTCCATTGAGCAAATGAAGGATTTTAAGAAGATCTACAAGAAGAATGCACTTCCAGATGTACTGCAGAAGGTGCAATTAATGCAGAATTCAAATAAGTCTTCTTCTTTTCTTCTTCTTGTGATTCAAGTGGGCCAGTTGACTCTAAAATATGTGAGAATATTATACTGGAGAAGTTTATCATGTCTACAAAAGAAAAGTCCTGAGAAACAACCCAAAAACAACCTGCATAAGATATCCTACAGAAGAAAGGGTTGGTCAAAGTGACAGCTATAAAGCTGCACATGCTGCAGCTGAGATAGGGACATGACTTTGAGCATAGCTGGATGCCTAATGACTATTTTCACTCCAGCCTTCTATAAAAGGAGACTTCCTCCTCACTTTGAAGGCACCTCACTCCAGAAGAAACATAAAATCTGCAGTTTCACTTCTCATATCTTCTGGAAACTTTCTCTCTCCTTCATTTCTGTGATTTTTGGTCTGAAAATCCTTGGAGAGAGTCTTGGCTCATCATATTGCTTGTGTTGTGCAAAGATTGTATTGATTTGAGCCTTGTATGTTCTTATTCTTTCTTGTTTTCATTGTAAAAGTCTCAAGAGAAGAGTGCAAGTGCATATCCTTCTTCTGAGCAGCAAGGGAAAGAGTTTTTCAGTGAGGTTTACTGAGATTTGGTGATCTCAGTTGGTTTATAGAATCTGCAGAAGGTACTTGCAGTATTCTGGGACTGAATCTTTGATGGGTTTCTGGCAAGCGAACCAAAAATCCAGCAGTATAATAGTAAGTAAGATATCGTATCCACAGGGAACGACTAACTCGCGTGTACTCATGGTCTATTTATCAAGGGAAAACAACGGATTTGTGAGGGTATTTTATGCGGAACATATAAATTGCAAATTAATAATCAGAGGAAATAGAAAGGAGGAGTTGGAAACACTTTACTTGGATTAGGATTGAACTTCGTATCATCGCACCCTTCGTGTATGTAAAAACTATTTATTATTTATGGCTTTGATCTATAATACTGTAGACAAACTAAATTGCTAAAACCTCGAGTTACCAGCAGCTTTACCACTCAAAGATAATCCATGCGGGCTTTCCCAAGCGACAAATTATCCTCGGCTTATTTTACTCTTATTATTCCGTTTATTAAAGGAGTATTGATAAACCATGCTTATCCTTTAGACGCCCTTCATTAGGATACTCACACTACCCATCTATCACTAGCTACGCCCATGTTTCAGGCACTGGTATTACTATCCACAAACCTTTACTATCGATGAACCATGCTTATCCTTTAGACACCCTTCATTAGGATACTCACACTACCCATCAATCATTAGCTACGCCCATGTTTCAGGCACTGGTTACCGAGTACTCTTATTCACTCAGAGTTTGAGTTCCCTATGTCTAGGCTCCCTCATTCTCAATCCTAGTCGGAACATTGTATCACAGACACTAGCCTATAACTCCGGCGCAAGCGCGGAAGTTAGGAATTAAGCACAAAATAAGATTACCAAAAAAATAGATAGGGAACTCATAAATAATAAGATAGAATTCACATACACTTGGGGATAGAATCAACTACATTCAATCCTACTGGAGAGTTAGCTACTCATGGTAGCCATACAAACCACTGAAGAATCTGTCACCTTCTTCAATCCTCATGCAGTGCTCCGCCTCTCCTATTAAAATTACAAGTGGTGCATTATCACTGGAATATTTCTGAATTACAACAATCGTGCACACCTGATCTGGTGTAAGAAGGTCCTATTTATAGGCTAAGGAAAGACAAAGAAAATTGGGAAGAAATCTATCTAAAAACAGCAACAAGGCAAGAATTACGTGTCCTGCGCTTCCCCCTGCGCTACAACGTAGCTTGCAGCGTAGAAGTCAGATTGCTGCGCTTCACCCTGCGCTACAGCGCAGGTTGGAGCGAGCAACGTGAGTTGCACGACTTCAATCTTTCTCTTTTTAACTTGATTTCTCCCCGAGACTGGTTTTGGTTGATTGTCTTTCCTTGTTTCCCTTTTCTTGATGAAATCTCGCATTTATTGAGCATCTTGAATTTAATTGGGAAGGTTGTCTGCAGAATCCTTGTTTAATTGGCAGTGATATCTTTATTAATTGGTCACAAATAAACTTCATATCTTCATTAATTGTCCTCAATTAAACTTCAAATCTTGCAGATATCTCCCCTATTTAATGCTATCTTCTCTCCATATCAAATCTTTGCAATAATCTGCAAAAATCAGCACAATTTATATTAAAATAGCATCAAATTCAAATTCAAGACTAATAAATACAATTCATCTAATATTTAATAAAAAAAGGAATAATTTGGGGCAAAAATACCATTTTATCCTTGATAAGTGAACTAAAAAGTACTCTAATTTATCATATATTTTTCACTTATCAATCTTCTGCAGAAGGTTCTGCAGTAAGTATTCAGTGTGAATTTTGTGTTTGATAGGTTATTGACAGCCTGAAGAGGCAGGTAAAGAATACTAGTGATAAGGTTACCCAAGAAGATTGTAATTTGATTATAAGAGTGAGAAAATCCTACAAGTGTAGGGACTGGACGTAGCCTCAGGTTGGAAGAGGTGAACCAGTATAAAATTTCTGTGTGCCATCTTCTTTACTCTCTCTTTACTATTATTAATCATTGCCATAACATATAACTGAATATAAATACATATATATCTTCTGCAAAATTAAAAAGTAAACTAACCATTACCTTCTATGAGCTTATTTCTTTATACTAAGCCAAGGCAAAACCTTGAGCAGAAAAGGTATACATTGAAATTGCAGAAGTTTTATTCAATCACAATTCAACCCCCCTTCTTGTGATTAAAGCCACAACTTCAATTGGTACCAGAGCTTACCTCTAGAGTTAAACTTACTTAACAGTAAGAGAGGAAAAGATCAAGGGAAATGGCCAATCATGGAGTTGCAATGTTCATACCAGAAGGTTCATCCACAAATAGACCACCAGCATTTGATGGAAAGGATTACTACTATTGGAAGAACAGAATGAAGTTGTTCCTAGAATCCCAAGACATTGACCTTTGGGATATTGTAGAAAAAGGGAACTTCATTCCAGTAACAAGAAGAACCAGAATTCTTGCTTAGCCCAAAGAAGGAGAATCAGAAGTGCAACAAGAAGATCCTCAACCAAAAGTCAGAGAAGATTGGACCTCAGAAGATAAGCAGAAGTATCTTCTGAACTCAAAAGCCACATTCTTCCTTCTTTGTGCACTAAGCAGGGGAGAATATGACAAAGTTGTTGGCTATTCAACGGCCAAAGAAATATGGGATACACTCAAGATAGCCCATGAAGGAATAGACCAGGTTAAAGAATCAAAGATTAACATATTGATTCATCAATATGAAATGTTCAGCATGGTTGAACATGAATCTATTGATGAAATGTTCAGTAGATTCACCGTCATTATTAATGACTTAAAGTCTCTTGGGAAAAGCTACTCAAACCAAGAGCAAGTTAGAAAAATCCTTAGAAATCTTCCAAAAATATGGAGACCTAAGGTAACAGCAATTCAAGAAGCTAAGGATCTTGTTGTTTTAAAGTTAGATGAATTGCTTGGTTCATTAAAGGTTCATGAGCAAGAACTCATGGATGAATTACCAAGAAAGGGAAAATCCATTGCTCTAAAAGCAAGAACTTCCAAAAGAAACAGTTTGACTCCAACAGAAGCTGATGCTTCTGAAGAAGATGAGACATCATTAGAAAAGGATGATGAACTTGCCTTCATATCAAAAAGAATCCAGAGGCTGATAAGAAGAAAAGGCAGAGGAAGGAAAAGCTTCAACTTCAAGAAGGATGGACAGAAAGCTGAAAATTCCAAAGCACGAATAATTTGTTTTGAATGAAACAAGCCAGGACACTTTAAATCAGAATGTCCACAGCTGAAAAGAGACTCAAAAACCTTCCAGAAGAAGAAAGCTATGATGGCAACTTGGGATGATTCAGACAGCTCTTCAGAAAAAGAAGACTCTGGAGAAGAAGCAGCAAACCTATGTCTCGTGGCTGGAAGTGATGACGAAGAAAATGAGGTAATCACATATACTCCTACTGCATATAAAGAGTTAGAAGATGCATTTGAAAATTTACAATCTGATTCTCACACACTTGCACAAAAATGTGCACTTCTAAAAGAGCAACTCATTAAATCTAAAGAGGAAAATGAAAAATTGAAAGAAGATAATGATAGACTAATTAAAGCTAATCAATGTCTTCAACAGTCACACTTTAAATTGTCTGAACAGGTTAGGATAATAAAAGAGAATCCTGCAGAAGATACAAAATCTGCATCACTACAGAAGGAAAACTATCTTCTGCAGAAGAAGATTGATGAATTGCAAATAGACTTAAGCAAATTTGTTAGCAGTACACATAACCTAAATAAATTAATAGGAAATGGTAGAGAAACTACAGATAAAAGAGGATTAGGATTTCATGAAATAGGAACATCAAAAATCAAGGAAACAATTTTTGTTCCTGCTAAAAGGCAACCTCCTAAATGTTCTTGGTGTAACAAAATTGGACACATTGCTCATAATTGTTACAAAAGAAAAGGAAGCTTTATAAGAAATGTATCTAACCCTTCAGGACCCAAAAAGATTTGGGTACCTAAATCATTACTTTATTCTGATGTAGGAAAAAGGAAAATCCCTCAAGAAGAAAGAGCTATGGTTCTTGGACAGTGGCTGCTCAAGACATATGACTGGAGACAAGAGCAAATTCATACTTCTCCACAGAATGGAAGGTGGAACAGTTACCTTTGGAGACAATAACAGAGCTAACATCAAAGGTATTGGAAAGATAGGTATAAAAAATTCTACTCAAAATAATAATGTGTATAATGTGAAAGAGTTAAAATATAATCTTCTTAGCATAAGTCAACTATGTGACAGTGGCTATGAAGTTATGTTTCAACCAACATTTTGTGAAATTAGAGAAGCATCTACATAGAAGGTCCTATTTTCTGGTATTAGAAGCAAAAACTTATACAACATATGCTTCGAAGAACTATCTGATCATACGTGTTTTGCTTCTTTTGAAAATGACAAATGGACATGGCATAGGAAAGTAGGTCATCTAAACATGAAAAGCATTTCCAAACTGTCTAAGTTAGATCTAGTTAGAGGTTTACCAAAAATCAAATTTGAAAAGGATAGAATGTGTGATGCATGTGTAAAAGGAAAACATACACAATCAAGTTTTCATCCTAAGAATGTAATCTCTACTAAAAGAATATTGGAACTGCTGCATATAGATTTGTTTGGACCTACTAAAACACCAAGTCTAGGAGGAAAGAAATATGGACTTGTTATTGTAGATGACTACTCTGGATTCACATGGGTTTTATTTCTTACAACTAAGTATGAATCCTTTGATGCTTTCAAGATCTTCTCCAAGAAGATACAAAATGAAAGTAGCCAATTGATAGCTTCTGTAAGAAGTGATCATGGAGGGGAATTTGAAAATCACTCTTTTAAGAACTTCTTTGATTAAAATGGAATTTCACATAAGTTTTCCTGTCCTAGAACTCGACAACAAAATGGAGTTGTAGAAAGGTAATATAGAACCCTCCAAGAAATGGCTAGAACCATGTTAAGGGATAGTGGCATTCAAAAATACTTTTGGGCTGAAGCTGTATCAATGTCTTGCTATATACTTAACAGGGTTTCCATCAGAAGCATTCTAAATAAAACTCCATATGAAATATGGAAAGGAAGAAAACCCAACATTGGATATTTTCATGTATTTGGATGTGATTGTTTCATCTTGAACAACAAATAAAATCTTGAAAAGTTTGATGCAAAATCTGAAAAAGGAATTTTCTTGGATATTCTACTACTTCAAAAGCATATAGAATCTATAATATCAAGAATCAAACCATAGAAGAAAGCATGCATGTAGTTTTCAATGATACTAATCCCTCTTGTTAAGAAAAACGTAGAAAAGAATCAGATGATGAAGGTGAGCTACTGCAGAAGCAACCTTTTGACAGAAAAAGCTCTCTAGAAGATACAGCAGAACAGGAAACTCCTGCAGAAGGTTCTGCAGAAGATACTGGTGAAGCTAAAGAGAGTCTTCCTAAAAGTTGGAAGCTAATCACCAATCATCCTCATGAACAAATCATTGGGAGTACTGCAGAAGGGGTCAGAACCAGATCCCAACTTAGAAATAATGAGAACAGCTCAACATTCTTGTCTCAAATTGAACCAAAGAATGTAAATGAAGCTCTAGAAGATGAATCTTGGGTAGAAGCAGTGAAAGAAGAATTGGATCAATTTGAGAAAAATAAAGTGTGGACACTGGTACCTTCTCCAAAAGATCACCCCATTATTGGTACTAAATGGGTTTTTAGAAATAAGATGAATGAAGAAGGTAATGTGCTTAGAAACAAAGCAAGGTTAGTAGCTCAAGGTTACAACCAACAAGAAGGTATTGATTTTGATGAAACCTTTGCACCTGTAGCTAGATTAGAAGCTATTAGATTCCTACTTGCTTTTGCTGCATACAAAAACTTTAAACTTTACCAAATGAATGTTAAAAGTGCATTTCTAAATGGTTACATAAATGAGGAAGTTTTTGTACACCGGCCCCCTGGTTTTGAAAATCAAAAACATCCAAATCATGTTTTTAAACTGACTAAAGCTTTATATGGATTAAAACTAAGCTCCTAAAGCTTGGTATGAAAGGTTAAGCAGTTTTCTTATTAACAATGAATTTTCTAGGAAAAAATTGACACTACTTTGTTTAAGAAAACTATTAAGAAGGATCTACTAATTGTGCAAATTTATGTTGATGACATCATCTTTGGATCTACAAATGAAAAAATGTGTCAAGACTTTTCTAATCTAATGAAAGGGGAATTTGAAATGAGTCTTATGGGAGAACTTAAATACTTTCTTGGACTACAAATAAAACAAGAAGAATCTGGAATTTTTATTTACCAAGAAAAATACACCAAGGATCTTCTCAGAAGATACAAAATGGAAGGATCAAAATTCATGGGAACTCCCATGCATCCTTCTACAGTTTTAGACTTAGATGAAAATGGAAAACCTGTATCTGAGAAGGAGTATAGGGGAATGATAGGGTCCTTGTTGTATTTAACTGCTAGTAGACCAGATATTCTATTTTTTGTAGGACTATGTGCTAGATTTCAATCTTCTCCAAAAGAATCTCATGTTGCTGCTGTGAAAAGAATACTTAGATATCTTGTTGGAACCACTGATCTTGGTCTTTGGTACAAGAAAGGTACAAAATTTGATTTAACAGGATATTGTGATGTTGATTATGCCGGAGACAGACTAGATAGAAAAAGCACAAGTGGTGGATATCAATTTCTTGGAGAAGCATTGGTATCTTGGTCCTGTAAGAAGCAACCTACCATAGCTTTATCTACTGCAGAAGCATAATATGTATATGTTGCAAGATGCTGCTCTCAAATGTTATGGATAAAGCATCAAATGGAGGACTATTGCTTGAGGTACTAAAAAATTCCTATTTTATGTGATAATACAAGTGCCATAATCTTGTCCAAGAATCCTATACAACACTCTAGGTCTAAGCATATTGATATAAAACAACATTTTATTAGGGATCATGTTCAGAAGAATGAAATTGAACTTAGATTTATAGAAACTAAACTTCAAGTTGCTGATATTTTTACCAAACCTCTTGTAGAAGATAGGTTTGTGTTTATTAGAGAAAAGTTAAACATGTGCAGATTATTAAATTAAATGCTCTTGACTGCAATGATTGCTTCTGCTATCCTTGATTGAATCCTTAATTCTGTTATGTGCATAGAAGATATTTATATCTTCTACAGAAGCTATAGCCTTAGGATAAAACTGTTCCTTCTACAACATGTGAAAAACATCCTCCTTCTGTTATCCTCTAAGGCAGGGAGAAGGATGTTCTTCTCCAAGGTCTGAGTCACCTTTGACCTAGTATGATAGCTTTCCAAAACCCTGCAAGTGTATACGAGCAAGGGTCATTGGCAAGCCTCTCAAAACTCTCTCTCTTAGGTCAACTGTGAAAGTGACATTGCACGGGTTGCAGGGTGCCTAGCTCTCTAAGTGCAAGAGATGAAAAGAGCTCTTTTGTCCCTCTAATTTGAAAAGGTAGTTAGTTACACTAATTAGGAAATTAAATTTTTGACCGTTTGGAACAACCAAACGTAAAAATGCGCGCTATTCTCTCTCTCTCTCTCTTTCTCCCACTATCATGCTCTCTTTCCTATCAAACGGCTAGTTGGGTGCACTATTCTTCAGCTCAGGAACTCAGCCTCTTCATCTCCAAACCTTCTCCGTATCTCTAAAACGAATTGCACTCTCATTCTCTCATACTCTGTTTTCCTGTTAAAAATCCAAAATGAGGATAAAATCGATTGCTTGCAAAAATGCTTCCACTTCCTCTCCTCATTCTAATAATTGTAGCCAAGAAGAACATGAAATCATTGGAATGGAGATAGTTCCATATACTGAAGCCTTATTAGTTCAACCTCTGTCAGTAGAACCTCCCATGGCAGAACCAATTTCAACTCCAGCAGAACCCCCACTAGCTGTCAGGAATATGCACTAGAGACTTATATATTTATGAACATCCATCACTTGTATCATGTTATTTTATAAAGGCAAACTTATTCTTTTAGAATATAATTAATGTCCTTAGAATAGTAAGCTCAAATTTCATAAGAAATCAAGTAGATGACTTGATCGTGAGATCTTACGAAGAACTATTCTTAAATAGTCCCTAGTCAGGTATCATCTTAGGACAAAGATGCATTTAGACTAGTATGTGAGTTCATTGATGATCACACATCTCACAGATCATGGATATGAGATATCATATGCTCACATAGGTACACATTAAGAGTAATGGTGTACTGCACAGACCCACCTTAAGAACGTTGCATGGATTGTTACATAAGTGTCATGAACGTTTCTTAAAATTGATAAATGTTATATGAAGTCCTTCGACCTGAAATCACTACGATTCCTACATAAGGAATTATATGTTTTAATTATCATCAAACGTTACCTGTAACAGGGTAATCATAAAGTTGGTTTTTGGACATATAATAAATTATGTGGTGGAATGTGAGTGCCCTAGATGAGATTTGTCCCTCCTATGTAACAGGAGTTATATCTGTAGGCCTCTTGATAAAGTGAGACTGCAAAATGCATGGCCATGCTAAGGAGGATAAACATGAGATGTTTATTTTCTATACAGTCTACTTGGGATCAAGAAAATATAAATTGAACTATACAAGGTTGACACAATCCATGCCCTTGTGTTCAATTAGATATTTGGACAAAGGGACAGATCATATAAATTATCATAAAATAGGATTCGTCAAAGTTGTTGATATTCTCAGTATTTGGATAGTGATGTATTGCTAGATGTCGCTCACTATTTATGATATTAAATATAAAAGAGTTTTATTTTAATATCATAACCAGATATTAAAAGCCTATTGGGTCACACGCATACAACAAGCCACTGGGAAAGGATAATAATTCTAATTTAATTAGAATTATAACCTAATGGGCCAGGCCCATATGTGTTAGGGATAAGTGAGTGAGGGTAAAACCCTAGCCACCACTCTATAAATAGAGCATGAGATGCACTCCCCCACACACATGAAAATAAGAGTAGTCGCTCTTATTCTCTAAAACACTTCTAGCAAAGTTGAAGAGGGTTTCCTAGTTCGGCTGTTGGCGTGGATACCAATAGAGACGCGACTGCTCTTGCCTCGTTCATAATCCTAATAAGGTACGACCTTTCGTTTTAATACCTTTTATGCCTTGATTCATGTTTTCGCAAAACGATCATAACAAGGGAGGGAATCCATTTATTTCTGCTGCACCCTGACCACATGCTTGTTAGAGTGAGAAGGTCAGATAGATTTAAAACCTCCTTCCAAACTATTGGAAATGATCCAAACAATCCCATTGGGATTGATTCTCCACCTCAACCAGCCTCTCCTATTTCTAGCCCTCAGGTTGCCCAAGAAGATATAAAAAATGTTTTTGAAAATGATAGCAAGGAGGAGAGTGATCCTTCTGAAGGCACAGAAGATAGCAACCATGACTTATTTCAAGACTCTGAGATGCTTAGTGTATTTTTCAGAAAAATGGGAATGGAAGAGTGTGATTCCTAGGAGGATATTTTTGCTAAGAGAAATTAGAAGGGTAGGATGGGGTGTTGGACATTTCCTCCAGAAGCAGGGTTGGGGGGATTTCCTTCTTATCAGGGAGCCCATTTATCCAAGACAGATAAAAGCCTTCTATGCTTCTGCAAGCAACTATAGAAATGATGGAAACTCCCTTGTTGCTGAAATTAAGGGTTCAACTATTGTCCTAACTCCAAGCATTATTGAAGAAGTTTTGAGTCTCCTAGCTTGTGAAAATCACTTATATGAAGACAATTGGTATGCTTCTGCAAGCATAACCAAAGGAGAAGTGGCAAGAAAAGTCCTTAGCCAACCTAACTTACCCTTAGTTTCAGGCAAACTCATTCCCATCTGCAGGCTATTCCACAAAATCTGCAGCTATTCCAGACTTCATAGAGCTGGAACCCTAGATAAGGTTACAGACCAAGACCTCCTAGTTCTGTACCATCTCTTAAGTGGTAAGCCTCTTTCTCTGTCCTATTTAATCCTTAGAAACATAATCTATTCAGCCAATCCATAGAGAGTTTATGCAAGCCTGCCATATGGAATGATTCTGACTAAGATCTTCAGACTTTACAATGTGTCTCTTGATGATGAGGAATGCCAAGACACTTGTACCTTCTTTGATAGAAGCAACATCAAGAAGATGAAAATTGAGCACCCCACACCTTCTGAGATCTTCACTAGTAGCAGTGAAATAGAAGAAGAAGCCTCAGAAGAAGCAAAGGCTCCAAGGACAAAGAAGAAGAAAGAGGAGCTCAAGACCTTCTCCAGAAAACGGAAGGGTTTAACTACATCTTCTGGAGAAGGAGAGCCTATTAAAATTCAGAAGACATCTTCTTCTGGAGTTGAGAGAAATATTCCAGAATGTCTCACTCCTCCATCCTCAATTGAAATTAAAGAACCATCACCTGTTGAGGAAGAAGAAGCTGCTTCTCCAATACAATCTGCTTTCAGAGAAGATGTGTCTGCAGAAGAAGATAGAGAGACATCACTTGCTTCTGTAGAGGGGTTAGCTGTAAATACCTTGGCCATGCTTGCAACAACTCAGCCTGTACCTCAAACCATTCAACACCAATCTCCTACAGTTACTGCAATCGCTGAAGAAGAAGAAGGGACTGCAAAGGAATCTGTGCAGAAGGAAGAAAATCAATCAGCTCCTTCTGGAGGCACTTTTAAGACTGATTTGGTAAATAAATTTCTTGCATCCCCAATTCTTGATTCCTCTATTCCTGCAGCTACACCTCTCAAAGACAATATTTCTGCTGTGTCCACTCACCTCTGATGAGATTCTGGCAAGCGTACCAAAATTTCAGCAGTATAATAGTAAGTATGAATTATCGTATTCACAGGGAACGATTCGCTTCGTATTTACTCGTGATCAGATTATTAAGTAGAAAACAGTATTTCAGAGTTTGTGATGAGGAAAGTAAATTTGCATAAAAGAAAGAGACGATTGAGAGAGGATAAAATGTCCAACACCCCTTCATGTATGTGAATCTCAATATTATTTATGAATTTATTTTTATAATATCCTAGCCAAACTATGTTGCTTTTACCCCATGTTACCATGTAGTAAAAACACTCAAAGATAATTCATGTGGGTTCTCCCAGGAGATAAATTACCCCGACTTGATTGCTCTACCTTTCCGTTTGTTTAATACTATCAATTCGCCCTATAGAACCATAGTGTCAGCTATGAAGAGATTGCCTACTTCTTCTTCAATGGTCACTTTCTCCTAAAACCCTATAGTAACTACTATGAGTACTTTTACCAATTAGAATTTGAGTTTCCTAAGTATCGGTTCCCCCAAACTCAGCTATTAATTTAGAAAACATCTGTCACCTGAATCCTAAAATTAACCTATAACTCCGGCACACAGGCGGAAGCTATGCATTAAGTAAAGATAAAAATACCGATATTATAAAACAAGGATTCATAAATAAATACGAGAATTCACATACACTTTGGGGATTGAATCAACTACATTCAATCCTATCGAGACGCTTAGCTACGCATGGTAGCCATTACAACCCAATGGAGAAGCTATCACCTTGCTCCAATCCTAGCTCTGCCTTTGTCGTCTCTCTAATCTCCTTCCTAAATGCTCCTTTGCTAACCTCCCCATGATCTTTACAAAGGATCCTATTTATAGACTAAGGAAAGCTATCTTAAATCTGGAAGGAATCTATTTTGAAAACAGATCTAAAATTAAATCCGTGTTCCTGCGCTTCACCTGCGCTCAACGCGTTTGCAGTGTAGGATCCAGAGAGGAATCCTGATAGTTGCGCTTCACCTGTGCTGAGCGCAGGTGAAGCGTATTTCTCGTTCCAGCTTTCGTTGATTCTCTCTCTTTTTAACTTGATCTCTTCCTGATCTTATCCTTGTTTGATCTGCATTCCTTATTTCCCTCTTTTTAGCTTGATCTTGTGCTGATTTGATCTTCAATTTGAATTTAGAATTAAATCTGAAGAATCCTTATCCAATTAATTGTTGATCTTATCTTCAATTTGATTTGAATTTAAATTAAGAATTTATCTAAAGAATCTTCATCTAAATAATTGTTGATTTTATCCAAATCAGCTGCCATTTAAATCCTTATCTCGCAGATTCTCCTCTCAAATAAATGCTATCTTGTTTCCTCATTTAAATCCTTCCAATTTATTTGTAAAATAAACAGATTTTATATCAAAATAGCATCATATTCATATTCAAATCAAATATTCACAATTTATGCAATTATTACTAAAAAAAGATATTTTGGGGCATAAATTCACTAATTTAACCTTGATAAGTGCAGTAAAAATACAAGAATATATCATATAATTTGCACTTATCAAATACCCCCCAACTTAACTTCTTGCTTCTCCTTAGGCAAGAGACCTCTTTGCAAGCAAAAATCAATTCAATCCCCCTGTACAATTCTAAAAAATAAGGACAAATTTTTCATCATCTCTTTATTAGGCAGAAGTCACTTTCCAAATATCAGATAAAATCAGAATTAAGAGATGTTATCCATGCTCAATCAGAATAAGATACAACAATTCAGTCAAACTTTCTCAGAAATAGCAATTAAAGCATTAAATGATAAACCAAGGAATTCTCTCATGCTCACGGGTAAGTGTTTCCCTCAATTTTTCCACCACAGTTGAACAATTAGAATTGATAGTCGTTTCTAGCTCCTAAACATGCACATGGTCAATATGGATTAAAAGGTCTTTTCTTTGGTTGTAATGAGGCTGGGTTATCAAGAAATAATGGTTTTTCTGGATAAGCAAGAGAACACTTAGAATAGAGAGCATCTTTTGATTTTTCTTGAATTTGGAACTTCTCTCCATTCTCCATCTCATTCTTGATTTGTCATTCAACTGGCCTCTTTCTTTGTTTGAGGATGCACTCCCCCCAACTTATTCAATTCATTCATTTTCTTTTCTTTTTGATTTTTGAGGGGGGTGCTTCACTTTTGCTTTCTTGTGCCTGCTCTTTGAAATTTTGACTTTTACTTTACCAACATGTTCTTCCCATTGTATCAAGATGCACCTTGCTCTCTATCCCAAGTTTATAAGGGATAGGATATAGATCTCAATTATGGCTGGGGTGCATAAGAAGAAACATTCAAGCTCAAATGGTTTACCAAAAAAATTGGAAAAATTCAATCAAGGGTTGGCTTTTTGGCACTGAGCAAATAATGTAAAAACAAAAATTGCCTTTGTCACTTTCATATTTTCCATGCACAGGGTAAAATCCAAAAACTCAATCAATAACAATTGACAAGCAGCGGTGAAAACTCTCAATGTAAGTGTTTGGACTCACAACTCACCGGCTTTTGGCTAAAATTCCTTGATAAAGCACTTATTGGTTTTTAATTAACTACCCTGATAGATTCTCCTGAGAAATATCCTAATCCTAACTGATTATGGAATTAATCACAAATCCCTTTCTTCTTTCCTAATCTGGTTAGTTAAACTGCCTAATTTCAGAGAATTTTGAAAAAAATTTCCTTTAAATCCTAATTCCTAAAATCCTAAAATAAAAAGAAAAATAAAGAAAATGCGGAAAAATGCACTGCATAGCAAAATAATGTATCAGTGGAGTATATATATAGTACATATCCAGAATAAAAATAAAGAAAAGAAAATAAGAAAGAAAATAAATGAAAAAGAAAAAGAAAGAAAAGCACCAAATCAAAATCAAATCAGTCCTCCATGTCAGCTACTCCGTCTCCAGCTGCTCCACCCTCCCTTGGGAGAATAGGCTTGTCCCCAGGCCACTGCAAATAAGCTCCAAGTTGATCAGGGTGCATGCCTGGGTACGGGTCCGAGCGAGTCTGATAATGCATGTTCTGAAAGTGTACAGATGCTCGGTGGAGAGTGGACATCTGCGCCTTCATATGGGTGTTCTGGGCAAGAAGTTGTTGTGCCCAGACTGGAGGCTGCATGTCTGCTACTGGTGGTGATGGTGGTGCCTGTTGCTGCTGCTCATTTTGCTCCTCATCCTCAATAGGAATGCAGTGGGCCTCTATATAACCTCTAGTCATGGGTCTCAAGATGTGTATCGAACGTACGAACTCAGTACCCCTAGACTCACAGAGGGAAGTGATAAGTGATGGGAAGCCTAAACTGATCCTGGAAGTGGCGTTGCGCTGCTCTACAGAAGATATGAAGTCTACTATCTTCTGTGAAATGACACTAGCAATATCAATATCTGCGCCAGTGATGATGCTGTAAAGTAGGTGGGCAACTAGCATGATGACATCTGATACATGTCCTGTAGGGATGATGTTGTCTAGTACCAACACTGTCCACATCCTAGTGATGGCTGTCATGTCACGCCTGAGAATGCGAGCAGCCTCACTGTATGCATTCCTCTCAAAGGAACGCCCCCGCAGACACAGGTATTCTGCGGTCTGAATATCCAAGGGATCATTGCCATAGATCCCCACTACTCTCATCCTCTCTTTATGCTGGCACACCATGAGTCCTCCATCAGCAGGAGATGGAAACTGTAAAAGAGCATTAATCGCATTGCGACCATATGAAATCACCTGCCCTCGGACGTAGGACTCCCGCATCGCATGAAGGCCATTGGCCTCAATAGCATTCGCATAAAATTCCCTGATAATGTCAGGGTCAAAATGATCATCTGAGCGACTGAGGCGGACCCAGTTTCTTCTTACAATCTCTGCTCTAAAGTCCTCAAACGCATTAGGCTCCAAAGCCACTGGTCTCTCTCTAATGAAATTACAGTTCATCAGTGAACTGTAGGCCTCAAAGGACTTGGAGTCCATGAAACGATGAGCATCAAGCTCTGGTTCCTGTTGGGGTGCCTGCTTAGCTCTCTTGGCACCCCCTCTGCCTCTGCTGGAAGTGCCAGTTCCCTTCACCACCTTGGTGCGAGCCATCTGCACAAAAAATCAAACCAAGATTATTTTCAGCAAATAATAGATTACTCATAAATTAATGAAATAAATTTGCCAATTTAATTCAAAAATCAAAGTAATCACCCAATCAAACACTTGCAGAAATCTTGATTTTTAAGTTACCAAATGCCAATTAATTAATTTATCAAGGACATGCTAAAGTGATCAATTAAAGCAGTCTTAATTAATTTTTAAGAACATGGCATAACAGATTGGTAAAAAAATTAAGCTAAAAAATATGTTATCAGTAACATGCAATAAGGCACAGTCATTCATGCATGGTCATGAAAAAATTTGGAACAAACTAAGCATACATGCACCAAACAGAGTAACTTGCAAAAATTTATTGAGCACTTCAAAAACTACCACCTAATCATACCAAACTATACCAATAAGCATACCATAGTAACAGACATACTAAACAAAGACTCTATTGACTAATTTTCCTAGTTTAAAAGGTCCTAAGAGCCTAAGTTTCATATCCTAAGGTTTTGCTCAAATAAATGAAAAACTGAAAAATTTCAATCGGTGCAAACTAACTAAAACTATAAAAACATACCTGGTGTAGCTTTAGAAACTGCAAAGAAGTGGATATGAGAGTGAAAAGGTCAAGGGAAAGGATGAATTTCAGAGAAAAATGGAGGTTTAGGAGTTGTGGGGAGGTTGGAATGACCTTCCACGCTCCAAAATTCAAATTTAAACCAAAGCGCACGATTGTGTTGCACTCTCGCTTAGCAAGGGTGTAGCGCGTACTTCATAGGAATATGAAGCGTTCCGCTGCGCTTCACCTACGATTAGCGTGGGTGAAGCGTAGAAAATAGAGAGTAATTTTCAATTCTGCGTTTCACCTGCGTTAAGCGAAGGTTGAGGCGCAGAAAGCAGAATTGAAATTCTATTTTCTGTTTTCTACTTCTTCCTAACTCCAATTGTTTTTCATCCTTTACTCATTAAAATTAATCCAATTCTGAACAATTCCCTACTATACACAGGCATTGACTCTAAACAAACAAAAATAAAAAAAACAAAAGAAAAATAAAAACAAAAATGCTGGGTTGCCTCCTAGGAAGCGATTGTTTAACGTCTGATAGCTTGACGCCTGGTTACTCAGAAACTTATGGTGGCCTCAATTGGAGGGTGATGGTTGACTCTACTCCAGTTCTTCCTTTTAGTTCCCATCTTCCATGCCAATTTCTTATTTTCTCATCATCACTGTCTTCACTAGCTTCCTCTTCTGATGCTGCCCTTTTTCTCTTTTTAAATCTGAACTCCAACATGCTTTCTGGTTGCTTAACTCTCATTCTTGGTTTCCTCAGAAATCCAGAAACCTTTTTCTTCTTTTGCTCCACGATACCTAGGGGAGCTTCTTTCTTTCTTACCTTTTCCAGTTGGGATTTAGATTTAAATTTATAGATCCCATCAGTAGGATCCATTTTTAATTCTTTTGGAGTCTTTTGTATTTTTGGGATTCCTCTTTCAATGTGAAACACAATGCTCTCATCTTTGGAGCTTAATTGATATTTTCCCCGATCAACATCCACAATTGCCTTGGCAGCTTTCATAAAGGGTCTTCCTAAAATTAAGGGGACATCAGTATCCTCCTCTTCTGTTTCTGCAACGTAAAAGTCAACAAAATACACAAACTTGTCCACTTTAATGGGTAATTTTTCAATCTTCCCATATGGGCTTTGAGTGGACTTATTTGCAAGTTGTAACTTTACGTTGGCAGGCTTGACCTTCAAAATTCCCAGCTTGTTAAAATACGATAGCGACATCAAGTTGATGCTCGTTCCCAGATCTAATAAAGCATAAGTAGCTAGATGATTACCTATGGAAAGAGGTACAATGAACTTACCTGGGTCAAGTGACTTTCCTGTGGTGTAGACCTCTTCTGGTTTACCTTCTTCTTGTTGCACAATCTCTTCTAGCTTCTCTTCCTGTTGAACACTCTCCTTGATGATCTCTTCTTTGGGCACTTTCTATTCAAATGTGATGCCTCCTTCTACATCACTCTCTTCTGTATGATTGCCATTAGTAGCAATCAAATTGCAGTTCTCCTTTGGATTTGTATGAGTGTTTGCTGTGAAGTGGCCATTCTTGTGTTCTGCCATCTCTGTTGCTAATTGGCCCACTTGATTTTCTAATGCTTTGATTGATGCTTCCGTATTCTTCTTGAATCCGTCAAATCCTTGTATGAAAACATCGATCTTCTCTTCCAACCTGGTCAGTCTTTCATATGTTGATGGTTGTTGCTGCTGGTATGGTGTCTGTCTATTCCCTCCATTCTGTCCCCATCCAGAGTTGTTTTGGTTATTCCTCCATCCTTGTGAGTACTGATTGTTATTATTGGAGAAATTGCCTGGTCTTTCTTGATTGCTTTTGTAGTTAAATTGCTCTTCTTGAATACCTGGATAAGAGCAATAACCATTGAGATGATTACCTCCGCAAAAGTCACAAATTAATTGTGTTAACTGGCTAGGATAAGAGTGAACTTTCTGCGGTGGCTGAGAAAGACTGTCTAGCTGTTTTTTGAGTGCTTCTAATGACCGCGTCAAACTCTTATTATCTGGCCTGAGTTCATCTTCAAAAGTTTGCTTATGGGATGAAACAGCATCTTGTTGCCACCTAAAATTTTGATTCTGGTAACTTCCCCAATCCTGTGAAAAATTGTTAGAATAATTGTTGTAATTAGAGAAGCTACCTTGAATTGGTGTGTGGGAGACATATTTTGGCTCTTGTTGCCTAACATAATTTCCAAGGGTTCTTCTTGGTGGATTTTGATAATCTCCAAGCGTTCTTCTTGGTGGATTATGCCATTCAGAAGCCATTCAACATTTACTTCACTTGGGGTGGTTGAACAGAGAGTGTTGAGATTGTCTCCTTAAGCTTATCCTTGCCCTTTTTTTTATTTTTGTTGCTTCTACACCTATCCTCACAAGAGAAATAATCAAGAAGCTCAAACAAATGTTAGCTCAAATGAGAAGAACAAAATATTAAAAAATAATAATTTAATTTATTTATTTTTTAAATAATAATAATTTTTTATCCTAAATAAAAAGAAAAGAATTAAAATAAAATAATTAAAATAAAATATTTGTGTTTTCTTCTTGACTTCTCCCCCGTCTCCTTCTCTTGTTTCTACTTCTGTTCTTCCTTGATGTCCTTTCTATTTCTAGATCAAATTGGAGTTGATTTGGGGACACCTGGCCTCTCAAAAGCATAAACAAGAAAACTTGAAAAGGGTAAGTGTGGAAGAGAATTTTTATAATAAAAATAAAAAGAGAATTTCCTAAAAATTCCTAAAAAAATAAAAATAAAAAAAAATAAAAATCTAATCCTAAGATAGAGTATTTACAACTTAATAATTAGACCTCCAAGTCTATACAAACTGAAACACCGTTCCCCGGCAACGGCGCCAAAAATACTTGATGAGATTCTGGCAAGCGTACCAAAATTTCAGCAGTATAATAGTAAGTATGAGTTATCGTATCCACAGGGAACGGTTCGCTTCGTATTTACTCGTGATCAGATTATTAAGTAGAACACGGTATTTGAGAGTTTGTGGTGAGGAAATTAATTTGCATAAAAGAAAGAGACGATTGAGAGAGGATAAAATACTTTACTTGAACTAGGATTGAACTTCGTATCATCGCACCCCTTCATGTATGTGAATCCCAATATTATTTATGAACTTATTTTTATAATATCCTAGCCAAACTATGTTGCTTTTACCCCTAGTTACCATGTAGTAAAAACACTCAAAGATAATTCATGCGGGTTCTCCCAGGAGATAAATTACCCGGCTTGATTGCTCTACCTTTCCGTTTGTTTAATACTATCAATTCGCCCTATAGAACTATAGTGTCATCTATGAAGAGATTGCCTACTTCTTCTTCAATGGTCACTTTCTCCTACAACCCTATAGTAACTACTATGAGTACTTTTACCGATCAGAATTTGAGTTTCCTAAGTATCGAATCCCCCAAACTCAGCTATTAATTTTAGAAAACATCTGTCACCTGAATCCTAAAATTAACCTATAACTCTGGCACACAGGCGGAAACTATGCATTAAGTAGAGATAAAAATAATGATATTATAAAACAGGGATTCATAAATAAATATGAGAATTCACATACACTTTGGGGATTGAATCAACTACATTCAATCCTATCGAGACGCTTAGCTACGCATGGTAGCCATTACAACCCAATGGAGAAGCTGTCACCTTGCTCCAATCCTAGCTCTGCCTTTGTCGTCTTTCTAATCTCCTTCCTAAATGCTCCTTTGCTAACCTCCCCATGATCTTTACAAAGGATCCTATTTATAGACTAAGTAAAGCTATCTTAAATCTGGAAGGAATATATTTTGAAAACAGATCTAAAATTAAATCCGCGTTCCTGCGCTTCACCTGCGCTCAACGCGTTTGCAGCGCAGGATCCAAAGAGGAATCCTGATAGTTGCGCTTCACCTGCGCTCAGCGCAGGTGAAGCGTATTTCTCCTTCCAACTTTCGTTGATTCTCTCTCTCTTTAACTTGATCTCTTCCTGATCTTATTCTTGTTTGATCTGCTTTCCTTATTTCCCTCTTTTTAGCTTGATCTTGTGCTGATTTGATCTTCAATTTGAATTTAGAATTAAATCTGCAGAATCCTTATCCAATTAGTTGCTGATCTTATCTTCAATTTGATTTGAATTTAAATTGAGAATTTATCTGCAGAATCTTCATCCAAATAATTGCTGATTTTATCCAAATCAACTGCCATTTAAATCCTTATCTCGCAGATTCTCCTCTCAAATAAATGCTATCTTGTTTCCTCATTTAAATCCTTCCAATTTATCTGCAAAATCAACAAAATTTCTATCAAAATAGCATCATATTCAAATTCAAATCAAATATTCACAATTTATGCAATTATTACTAAAAAGAGATATTTTGGGGCATAAATTCACTAATTTAACCTTGATAAGTGCAGTAAAAATACAAGAATATATCATATAATTTGCACTTATCAACCTCTCATCCGTGGAAACCTTTCTCCAATAACTTAGTGCTGAAAGGGAGAACATTCCTTCTGACCCTCTGTAGAAGGAAGAAGTTGATGAACCTGAAGATGTTGCCCCTACTGCACAGTCTGAACCCTCCTCTTCCCAAGCAATTGAGAGACAAGTGAGGAAAATAAAGGCAGACATCAAGTAGCTGTATTCTAATGTTAATATCCTCCAAAATTCAGTGAATGAGATGATTGAGAGGTTCACACAGCACCAATTTTGGTTCAATCAATACCAGCCTCCTCAAAACATCCTCCAACCAACTACCTCATCATCTTCTGATCATTCTTCACCTTCTAAGTAGAAGAAGATGATGATTCTGCTTCTCCTAGGCAATATTAGCTTCTTTTTGATAGATGACAAAGGGGGAGAAGTAGTAGGAGTAGTAGGTTGTTTGACATTGTTATGTCTTTTTGTGGAATCTGTTAGGAGAGATCAGTTTTAGTGTGGCTTTTGTATGTATGACATTAATTATGTCTTTTGACTATGCTTTTTGAATGAATATTGATTAATGAAAGTAGCTTTTGATGATCAATTGAACTTTGTTTTCTCTTGCTGTTATTATGTGCTTTATGATTGATTAACAGTAAATAACAGAAGAATTTTGCACCACAATTCTGATAATACATCTTGTTGCACTACATTCTGTTAGTCCAAAATGTGCATTCTGAAACTTACATTCTCAGCCATATAATTAATAGTAAATTGAATGCCATGAAATTAAGTTTAAATCAATCATATCCCTCAAAAAGCACCTGCATACATTCAGGGGGAGTATCTTTCAGAATTATAACAATGTAAAACTTGATAGGTGATGGATTCCTGACAAGTGTACCAAAAGTCCAGCAGTTATAGAGTAAGTAAGATATCGTATCCACAGGGAGCGGTTGTAATTTGTAAAGTGATAGCGATTGTATTTTCAATAAACGCGGTTTGTAAACATGTATGGTTGTTTTCAAGATAATAAATAAAAAAATAAAATTAAAAACAAATAAACGAGAGGAGATAATAATAATTTGGATTAGGATTTGACTTCGCTCCATCTCCCCCCTTGTGTATGTGAATCCCTTCCTTTAATTATGATCATACTCGTAATCACCTTAGTATTGTCTAACTACAATAATTATAAGGCATGCCTGGTAATTATTGTACCCGCAAATTCCCCTATAACACAATAATTAAACGTCAGAAACTATTCTCTACAGGCATTCAAAGTGGCTTGGCGACCCCGAACATTCCCCGTATTTTGTAACTGACACTATCATCTTAATCATATTTTCACATAAAACACCTATGAAGGGGTGTGTCACTCACTGAACCTTCAATCGTTAGAATACAATCTTTATACTACGATACGACTAAAACGAGAACCTTTAGCAATCAGAAATTAAGCTTCATAGATATCTCTATGCTCACCTAACTCTAATACTAGCCGGAGTTCCACTTTTTGTATTCAGAGCACTAGCCTACCACCCCGGCGCACGCGCGGAGGTGATGCATTACAAACAACATAAAGATACCGATAAATTACAAATAGAGAATCATAATTAAGAAGAAGAGAATTCTTTATACACAAGGGGATTTAATCCACTACATCAAATCCTACTGGAGAGCTTAGCTACTCATGGTAGCCATTACAAACCACTGAGAAATCTGTCACCTTTCTCAATCCTAGAACTACTCTCTCTCTGTATCTGTCTGTTTGTGCCCTATGCAAAGGGCTCTATTTATAGAGTGGGAAAACCCTAATTCTGCTCCAAGAAGTCAATCTGGATCTAGGTTAAGAGGCTGCTGCGCAACATGCGCTTTATGTGCGCTTAGCGCGCATGAAGCCTAATCAATCTGCTGTTGCGCTTCACGTGCGCTTAGCGCAGCTGGAGTCTGATCAATCTGGATCTGCACTCCACATGCGCTTAGCGCAGGTGGACCGTGTTACGCGCTGCAGCTTTCCTTCAAATCTTGATCTAACTTCTAGATCTCTTTCTGATCTTATCTGATTTTCCTTTATCCCTTTATATGAGTTGTTTTTGTATTTATTTGATTTGGATTTGAACTGAAGAGGTTATCCACAAGATTCTATGATTATCTCCTCTTTATTTAAATTCTGAATCTGCAACAACCTCCTTTCTGATGCTATTTTCTCTCTCATTCCAAATCTCCTGTAAATCTGCATAAAATAACAGATTTCTATTCAAAATAGCATCATATTCAAATTTGAACCAAATAATTACAAATATTGTAAATTTTAATAAAAAGGGATATTTTGGGGCATAAATTACTATTTTAACCTTGATAAGTGTAATAAAAACTATATGAAAATAACGCTAATTTTACACTTATTAAATACCCCCAAACTTAATTTCTTGGTTGTCCTCAAGCAAGACACC
Source organism: Sesbania bispinosa (assembly GCA_026901365.1). Classification (NCBI taxonomy): domain Eukaryota; kingdom Viridiplantae; phylum Streptophyta; class Magnoliopsida; order Fabales; family Fabaceae; genus Sesbania; species Sesbania bispinosa. Next base: position 291,667 of record QLOH01000643.1, on the reverse strand, counting down.
TTTACAGTACACACCCTTGATTATAATTCTCAAAATAACTACAATGAAAAATTTTCATTATCTCTTTATTAGGCAGAAGTCACTTTCCAAATCAAGAAAAATCAAAATCAAGAGATATTACCATTGCTCAATTAGAATTAGAATATAATAAACAAGTTGAATTTTCTCAGGAGTAGTAATTAAACCAATAAACAAAATACCAAGGAATTTGACTCATGCTCACGGGTACTGTTTCCCTCAATATTTTCACCACAGCTGAACAACTAAGATTGATATTTGTTTCTAATTCCTAAGCATGTTTATGGTTAGTATGGATCAAAAGGTCTTTTCAAGGTTGTAATGAGGCTGGGTTATCAAGAATTTATGGTTTTTCTGGATAAACAATGAACATCTAGAATAGAGAGCATCTTTGGATGTTGCTTTCTGAATTTCTCTCCTTCCACCATCTTTTTCTTGATTTATTTCAATTCTTTGCAGGCCTCTTTCTTTGTTTGAAGATGCACTCCCCCAACTTACTTTTTCTTTTTGATTTTAGGGGGAGTGATCTTCTTTTTCTTTTTGTTTCTCTGCACCTGCTCCTTGGAGTTTCAACCTTTTCTTCTCAATATTGTTCGCTTGCCACCTTGCTCTCTATCCCAAATGTGTGAGGGACAGGATATATATATTTATTTTGGCTTGGGTGAACAAGAATAATTAATTAAGGCTCAAAATGGGTTATCAAAAATTGGAAAAATTGTACCAAGGTTGGCTTTTTGGCTCTGAGCAAATATATTGAAAAACAAAATTTTGCCTTTGTCATTTCCATATTTTCCATAAATAGCATAAGATCCAAAACCTCAATCAATAAAAGTTGACAGACAGCAGTGAAAAACTCTCAATTCAGTGTTTGGGGCTCTCAACTCACCGGTTACTTGGCTAAATTCCTTGATAAAATATTTATTGGTTTTAACCAACTACCCTGATAGATTCTCATGTGAAGTATCCTAATCTTCATTGATTATGGAATTAATCACAAGACCTTTTTCCTTCCTAATCTGGTTAGTTAAACTGCCTAATTTCAGAAATTTTAAAAAAATTTCCTTTTATTTCCTAAATCCTAAGTCCTAAAAAAAATAAATACGGGAATGTACTGCTGTATAAATATGTCAGTGTGGATATATACAGTACATGCCAAAAGAAAAATAAAAGAAAAGAAAGATAAAATATAGAAAAATAAAGAAAAATAAAAGAAAAGCACAAAAAAAAAATCAATGGTCATGGTGGTCCTGCTCCATGTGCTCATCATCAGTAGCTGCTGCTCCACCCCCCTCTGGAGGAATAGGCCTGTCCCCAGGCCACTGAAGATACTCTCTGAACTGCTCAGGTAACAAGTCTGGGTAGGGGTCAGGCCTAATGGAGTATAAATACTCTTGCAGATGAACCTGGCCCCTATGAATGGAAGTCAACTGGGCAAAAAGATGCTGATGATGCTGATGGAGTACTGGGTCTGCTGGTGGTGGTGGTGCTGGTGGTGGTTTCTGTTGCTGCTCCTCCTCAACCTCCTCATAAGGTGTACAATAGGTTTCAATGTATCCGCTGGTCATAGGTCGTTGGATGCGAACCGTGGGGTTCACATCCACACCCCTGGATCTGCAGAGTGCAGTGATGTGCCGCCTGTAGATGCGAGCAGCCTGTCCTGAAGAATTCCTTTCGAAGGAATATCCTGGTAAGCACAAGGTTTGGGCAGTGGCCAAATCCATAAGATCATAGCCACCAACCCCTACCTCTCTCATCCGGAGCTGATACTGGCACTCCATCTGATCTTTGTCTATGGGTGCTGGGTACTGCAGTAATGCATTGATTGTGTCGCAATCAAATCAAATCTCAATGCCCCTCACAAATGATACTCTGTCTGGTCCATGGGCATTGGCATAGAACTCCCTCACCACGGTAGGATCAAAATGACTGTCTGGGCTGTTGAGGCGCACCCAGTTCCTCTCGTGGATCAGTGATCTGAACTCTTCAAACTCGCCTGGATGGAGTCTAACAAGTCTCTCCTTGATGAAGTTACAGTTCTGTATGTCACTATAAGCTTTTGTAGCCTTGGGGTCCCGAAACCTGCGAGGGTCAAAATCAATATCCTCCTGTGGTGACTGGCGGGGTCTCTTGCCCTTTTGGGCTCAACTCCTAGAAGTGCCCCCTCTACTGACTATCTTTGTGCGTGCCATCTGTAATATTTATTACCAAAAATCATTTATGCAACAAAATAGATTATACAAAATTGATTGACTAAATGGCCAATTTAAATCAATAATTAAGATAATCATTAAAGTAATTATTTGCACAAATTTTTTATTTTAAAATTACCTCTTCATTAATTAATTAATTTATTAAGACATGCAGAAATGATCAGTTAAAGCAAGCCCTAATTAATTATTTAATAACAAAGAGTATGTATCAAATATTAATGCTCAAAAATCATGTTTTTAGAAAACATGCATGAAAGCACAATTATTTTTATTTTGGTCATGCAAAAATATTATATATTTCATTTAAGCAAACATGCACCCAAAAATAAATAATAAACCATTGAGCATTTTTTTAAAAAAACTACCACCTAATATGTCCTAAATAAGTCCTAGCAGCATGCATACTAAACTTAAGGCTTTTCTAAACAAATATTTCTATCCTAAAGTGTCCTAAAAGCCTAAGTCTCTACCCTAAAATTTCTAAAAAAAAAATAAGGACTCAAATCAAAATTTTAATCGGTGCAAAAGATTTAAAACACTAAAAACATACCTGATGTAGCCTCAGAAATGGTAAAAGTGAGGTTATGTGAGCAAAAACAACAAAAATGGTAGTTAGGATCTCAGAGAATCAGGGAAGGATTTTGAAATTCGAAAATTTTAGTAACTTCCCTCATTTTAATAAGCTGAGCGCGCAGATGCGCTGCACCTGCGCTTAGCGTGGGTGCAGCGCGTGTCTCCAGGTAGACCAAACGATGCGCTCACGCTTTACTACGCGCTGAGCGCATAAGAAGCGTGAGTGCGCTTTTATATGCGCTAAGCGCAATTAAAGCGTACGTGCCCAATTTTTCTTCCTTTTTGTTGTTTTCATTCATTTTTACCTTTTACTATACCCTTTCCTAATCTACATAGGTAGAGACTCAATAAAAAAAATAACAAATTAAAATAACTAAATAAATAAAAAATAAAAAATGCCGGGTTGCCTCCCAGGAAGTGCTTGTTTAACGTCTTCTAGTTCGACGCCTGGTTTTTTTGTGTTTTCATGGTGGCCTCAATTGGAGGATGATGGTTGATTCTGTGCCACTCCTTCCTGAAAACTCCCATCCTCCAACCCACTTGTTACTTGTTTCTGTTTCTCTGCCTTCCTCTTCAGTAGTTGATATTGTTCTTTTCCTCTTCTTGAACCCCCAAACCTTGTCTGGCTGCTTTACCCTCATTCTTGGTTTCCTCAGAAATTTGGAAACCTTCTTTTTCTTCTTTGTTTCTTGATTTTCAATCAAGATTCCTTTCTTTTTGTCCTTCTGCAGCTTTGCTTGGAATTGATAGATCCAATCAGTAGGATCTTTTTCAATCTGTTGTGGAGGTTGTAGGATCTTGGGGCTCCCTTTATCAATATGAAAGGTAATACTTTCATCATTAGAACTTACCTGGTACTCCCCTTTATCAATATCAACAATTAGCTTGGCAGACTTCATAAAAGGTCTTCCCAATATGAGGGGGACATCAGCGTCCATTTCTTCTGTCTTTGCAATGATGAAATCTACTGAATACACAAACTTGTCCACTCGAACAAGCAAATCTTCTATAATCCCATAAGGGTTTTGAGTAGACTTGTTTGCGAACAGTAATTCTACATCAGCAGGCTTAACCTTCACATCACTCAACTTGTTAAAATACGTAAGCGACATCAAATTGATGCTCGCTCCAAGATCCAGTAAAGCATGAGTGGTAGGTAAATTCTTAATATTTAATGGGATAGTGAACTTACCTGGGTCAAGCGCTTTTCTTGTGATAACATCCTCATTGGGTAGCTTCTCTTTTTCTTCAACATTTGTCACTGTCTCTTGACTTTCCTCTATCTCACATGGTTCAAGGACTTTTTCTTCTTGGGATGACTGTTCCTCTAGGACAATGTCCTCATCCACCTCACTATCTTCTAGCTGATTGCCATCAGTAGCAATCAAATGACACTGTTCCTTGGGGTTGGTAAGAGTATGTGCTGAAAAGTGGCTCTTCTTGAATTCTCCCATGTCTTGTGCTAACTGGCCCACTTGATGTTCCAACGCCTTGAGTGATGCATCATTGTTCTTTTTGTATCCCTCAAATCCTGATATGAATGCATCAATCTTTTCCTCCAACCTTGAAATCTTATCATTCACTGAAGGTTGTTGCTACTGATAAGGAGTCTGCCTATTCCCACCATTCTGACCCCATCCAGAATTGGCTGGGTTGTTCCTCCATCCTTGAGAATAGTAGTTATTGTTGTTGTTGGAGAAACTTCCTTGCCCCCTCTGATTTCCCATGAAATTGACTTGTTCTGTTTGTGTCTCTTGAAAAGAACATTGACCATTTGCATGGTCTCCTCCACAGAAGTCACAGTTCATTGGTTGGGTCTGAATTGGTTGAGTATGGATGGCCTTTAGTTGTTAAGGGAGTGCTTCCAAAGATTTTGTAAGTGCCTCTAGTTGCCTTTTGAGTAGTTTCTGTTCAGCTAGGATGGCATCATTGGAATTGAGCTCTAGCATTCCCTTTGCTTGCATCTGTACTGGTTGCCTTCTATGTTGAGCCTGTTGGTCATTATGAGCCATGTTTTCAATGATCATCACAGGTCTTTCTGGTTCCACGGACAAGATAGTCCCTCCTGCTGAAGCGTCAATGAAGGATTTGGAATCTGGTCTGAGTCCTTTGCAAAACATATTCAATTGAGCAATATCTTCATAAACATGATTCGGGCATTTCCTTAGCAGGGTTTTGTATCTTTCCCAGGCTTCATAGATTGACTCATTTGTTCCTTGCATGAAAGAAGATATTTCTGCTTTTGCTTGGATGTGCTTTCCAGCTGGAAAGAATCTATCCAAGAACTTTTCTTCCACAATATCCCAAGTATGCAAGCTTTGATTTGGATGAGACCTCAACCATTCTTTTGCTTTACCTATCAAAGAGAAAGGAAAAAGATGTAAATATACAAATTCTAAGTCCTCTTCTTCAAATCGCACAGTGCCTATCAATTCATAAAATTTAGAAAGATGATTATGTGGATCCTCATGATCCAATCCTGCGAATTGATTTGCATTTATGAGGTTGAGATGAGCAGCTTTCAACTCCAAGGTCCTTGCAGTTGTGGGTAGCACAATGCTGGAGTTATAGCGAGGGCCTTGATTTCTGACATAATCCCCTAAAGTCCTTCTGGTTTCTGCCATATCTTGAGGTTCGTCTGTTATTATCCTCCTCCTTCTTCTTTGGCTTCTTTTCTTCCTGGTTGTCCTCTCGATTTCTGGATAAAATATTAGTTGCTTTGGAGACACCTGACTTCTTAAAAGCATAAACAAAGAATCTAGAGATTGGATGAGATAACAGACAAATACTTTTTTTTAAAATAATTAAAATACGAAAATAAAAATACGAAAATTTAAAATTTAAAATTTAAAATACAATTTTGAAAATTTGAAAAATTGAAAATTCAACCTTCTAAAACTATACAAATTGAGACACCGCTCCCCGGCAACGGCGCCAAAAACTTGATGGATTCTTGGCAAGTGTACCAAAAGTCCAGCAGCTATAGAGTAAGTAAGAAATCGTATCCACAGGGAGCGATTGTAATTTGTAAAGTGATAGCGATTGTATTTTCAATAAACACGGTTTGTAAAAAGGTATGGTTGTTTTCAAGATAATAAATAATAAAATAAAAGTAAAAACAGATAAACGCGAGGAGATAATAATAATTTGGATTAGGATTTGACTTCGCTCCATCTCCCCCCTTGTGTATGCGAATCCCTTCCTTTAATTATGATCAAACTCGTAATCACCTTAGTATTGTCTAACTACAATAATTATAAGCCATGCCTGGTAATTATCGTACCCGCAAATTCCCCTATAACACAATAATTAAACGTCAGAAACTATTCTCTACAAGCATTCAAAGTGGCTTGGCGACCCCGAACATTCCCCGTATTTTGTAACTGACACTATCATCTTAATCATATTTTCACATAAAACACCTATGAAGGGGTGTGTCACTCACTGAACCTTCAATCGTTAGAATACAATCTTTATACTACGATACGACTAAAACGAGTACCTTTAGCAATCGAAGATTAAGCTTCATAGACATCTCTATGCTCACCTAACTCTAATACTAGCCGGAGTTCCACTTTTTGTATTCAGAGCACTAGCCTACCACCCCGGCGCACGCGCGGAGGTGATGCATTACAAACAACATAAAGATACCGATAAATTACAAATAGAGAATCATAATTAAGAAGAAGAGAATTCTTTATACACAAGGGGATTGAATCCACTACATCAAATCCTACTGGAGAGCTTAGCTACTCATGGTAGCCATTACAAACCACTGAGAAATCTGTCACCTTTCTCAATCCTAGAACTACTCTCTCTCTCTGTATCTGTCTGTTTGTGACCTATGCAAAGGGCTCTATTTATAGAGTGGGAAAACCCTAATTCTGCTCCAAGAAGTCAATCTGGATCTAGGTTAAGAGGCTGCTGCGCAACATGCGCTTTATGTGCGCTTAGCGCGCATGAAGCCTAATCAATCTGCTGCTGCGCTTCACGTGCGCTTAGCGCAGGTGGAGTCTGATCAATCTGGATCTGCGCTCTACATGCGCTTAGCGCAGGTGGAGCGTGTTACGCGCTGCAGCTTTCCTTCAAATCTTGATCTAACTTCTGGATCTCTTTCTGATCTTATCTGGTTTTCCTTTATCCCTTTATCTGAGTTGTTTTTGTATTTATTTGATTTGGATTTGAACTGAAGAGGTTATCCATAATATTCTCTGATTATCTCCTCTTTATTTAAATTTTGAATCTGCAACAACCTCCTTTCTGATGTTATTTTCTCTTTCATTCCAAATCTCCTGTAAATCTGCATAAAATAACATATTTCTATTCAAAATAGCATCATATTCAAATTTGAACCAAATAATTACAAATATTGTAAATATTAATAAAAAGGGATATTTTGGGGCATAAATTACTAATTTAATCTTGATAAGTGTAATAATAACTATATGAAAATAACGCTAATTTTACACTTATCAATAGGTGGTCATCATAAAAAAGGGGGAGATTGTAAGGTCCAAGAATCCCTTAAAGAATGTTTTAATAATGACAACCAATCAAGGTTTACTTGGAATAATTCTGACTTTTAAGAACTAATGATTTTGTTTGAGTAAGTGTTCAGAAGATACAGGAAAGCTTCTACAGAAGATGTGATTCAGCAGCAGAAGAAAGAAATGAATTCCACTTACTTAAGAAGACAAGGTTTAGATTTGACAAGAATGACAAATTTGTGAAAGAGAAACATAAAGCATGCTGATAAAATCATGAGAAGATTCTTCACAGTCTAATGAATTCTCCAGAAGATGAGAACAACCCCCTCACAAGAAGAAATCATAATAAAATTCCTTTAGAAGGAAGATTCATTCTTGTAAAAGGAAAAGAAGCAAATCCCAGGTTCCCAAGCATCAAGATACATTTAAATAACCCTCACTAAGGTTAAAAAGGATATTCAGAAGATAGAAGCTATTCCTGAAGAAGAACCTGGAAATATACATTCTGCAGAAGAAACAGAACACATAAAACAAAGTGATTTTTTCACCTTTTGAGGTTACAGCTGCAGAAACTACCTAAAAATATTTTCCATTGAGCAAATTAAGGATTTTAAGAAGATCTACAAGAAGAATGCACTTCCAGATGTACTGCCGAAGAAAGATGTGCTGCAGAAGGTGCAATTAATGCGAAATTCAAATAAGTCTTCTTCTTTTCTTCTTCTTGTGATTCAAGTGGGCCAGCTGACTCTAAAATATGTGAGAATATTATACTGGAGAAGTTTATCATGTCTACAGAAGAAAAGTTCTGAGAAACAGCCCAAAAACAGCCTGTAGAAGATATCTTACAGAAGAAAGGGTTGGTCAAAGTGACAGCTGTAAAGTTGCACATGCTGCAGCTGAGATAGGGACATGACTTTGAGCACAGCTGGATGCCCAAGGACTGGAAACTTTCAGTGAGGTTTACTTCTCATATCTTCTGGAAACTTTCTCTCTCCTTCATTTCTGTGATTTCTGGTCTGAAAAGCCTTGGAGAGAGTCTTGGCTCATCATATTGCTTCTGCTGTGCAAAGATTGTATTGATTTGATCCTTGTATGTTCTTATTCTTTCTTGTTTTCATTGTAAAAGTCTCAAGAGAAGAGTGCAGGTGCATATCCTTCTTCTGAGCAGCAAGGGAAAGAGTTTTTCAGTGAGGTTTACTAATATTTGGTGATCTCAGTTGGTTTACAGAATCTGCAGAAGGTACTTGCAGTATTCTGGGACTGAATCTTCTGCAGAAGGTTCTGCAGTAAGTATTCAGTGTGAAATTTGTGTTTGATAGGTTATTGACAGCCTGAAGAGGCAGGTAAAGAATACTAGTGGTAAGGTTACCCAAGAAGATTGTAATTTGATTATAAGAGTGAGAAAATCCTACAAGTGTAGGGACTGGACGTAGCCTCAGGTTGGAAGAGGTGAACCAATATAAAATTTCTGTGTTCCATCTTCTTTACTCTCTCTTTACTATTATTAATCACTACCATAACATATAACGGAATATACATATATATATATATATATCTTCTGCAAAATTAAAAGTAAACTAACCATTACCTTCTGTGAGCTTATTTCTTTATACTAAGCCAAGGTAAAACCTTGAGCAGAAAAAGTATACATTGAAATTGCAGAAATTTTATTCAATCACAATTGAACCCCTCTTCTTGTGATTAAAGCCACAACTTCAAAAAGTCCCAACCTTCAATGGAAGGAATGATGTAGAACAATACGTAGAATGGGAACTTAAAATTGAACGAATTTTTAGTTGTCATAGGTATAGGGAAGAGGAGAAGGTCAAGTTAGCTTCACTTGAATTTAAGAACAATGCTTCAGTGTGGTGGCATCAGCATCAAGCTAATAGGAGGAGGTGTAATGCTCCTTTGGTTTCCTCTTGGGAGGAATTAATTCCATCATGAGAAAGAGGTCCATACCTCAACATTATACAAGGTAGTTACACACTAAAATCCAAACACTTAAGCAAGGGTTTAAGAGTGTAGATGAGTACTTTAAAGAAATGGAACTTGCTTTGATAAGGGCTAACATAATTGAAGATAATGAAGCTACTATGGCTAGATTTATCAATGGCCTTAATTTTGACATAAGGGACATAGTGGAATTGCATAATTATGTTGAAATGGAGGACTTGGTACATCAAGCCATCAAGGTAGAAAACCACTTAAAAGAAAGGGAAGTTATAAAAGTAACAACTATAGTTACTCAACTAGGAGTAAAGAGGTCCCAAAGAAGGATGACGGAAAGAGTCAAGAGAAGGAAAAGCCTAAGGGCCCAAGGGTTGCTTCAAACCCTACTCCTTCCAAAACACCACGCACAAATCCCTCAACTTCCACTAGAGACATCAAATGTTTCAAGTGTGCTATGAAGGGACACATTGCTTCCCAATGTCCTAACAAAAGGACAATGTTAATAAAAGAAAATGGGGAGTATACTAGTGCAAGTTCACATGAATCATCTAATGAAAGTAGTGAAGAGGAGAGTGAGAAAGAAAAGGTGTATAGACCTGAGGGCAATCTTATGATGATCAAAAGGTCTTTAGGGAGTCAATCAATTAGGGAGGATGATTAAAGAGAAAAAATCTTCCACACTAGGTGCTTAATTGAGGGGCAACTTTGTTCCCTTATAATTGATAGTGGAAGTTGCACTAACATAGCAAGTGCAAGGATGGTAGAAAAAATCGGGTTATCTACCACTCCCCGCCCCAAACCTTACAAGTTATCTTGGATAAGTGATGATGGGGAAAGGGAAGTAACTAAACAAGTCATGATTTTCATTTCCATAGGAGCTTATGATGATAATGTTTTGTGTGATGTGATCCTTATGGAAGCGATGCATATACTATTGGGTAGGCCTTGACAATTTGATAAGAGGATCATCCATGATGGTTACTCTAATCAAATCACTTTTAAAAATGATGGAATCAAATTAACTTCGATGCCTATGTCAACCCAAGAAATATGTGAGGACCAAGCTCTTATGAGGAAAGAGTTTGAGCTTGAGAAAATAAAGAAATTAAAAATAGGAGGTGAAGATAAAAAGAAAAAGAAGGAGGAAACCTTAAAAAATAAAGTAGAAAAGGTGAAAATTAAAGAAAAATAAAAGAATAAAAGGGAAGCAGTGCTTAGGGGTGGGAATAGGTCAGCCGGCCTGTCAGGGGCCTGCGGCCTGGCCTGGCCTGGCTCGTTTATTAAAAAGGCCAGGCTAAGGCTTTTTTAAAAAGCCTATTTAACTAAAAAGGCCAGGCTTCAGGCATATTAAAAGGCTGTTAGGCCTGACAGGCCGGCCTGTTTAAAATATATAATATATTATTTAATAAATTAATTACATATATAATTATAAATATAATTATTAAATAACATAATACATTTTTAAAATCAAATAAGAGAAATAAAAAATAATAATCTTCTAATTATCAAAAATTTAATTAACAAATAGAAAATAAAGAAAAACCAAAATGAAACAATCATATTAAAACTTGAAACAGTAAAAAAAAACCCTAACTTTCTCACTTCCTTAGCATTTGGCACAGCTACACAGTAGAGATATGTTCTCTTTGAAGGTTCTTCACCGCCGCCCACTGAAGGTTGCAAGCTAAAGAACACTAGCTACAACACCACCATGTAACAACCCAACCGCGCCTGGATTGCACCTTCGCGTCTCAACCACGAGTCTATATCGCTCACACAGAACTAAACAGAACCACCGCGCCTCAGCCGCATGTTCGTCGTCTCGCTCTTGCAGAAGTCGAACCGCACCAACGTGCCTCAATTGCAAGTCTGTTGCAGTAATGGAGAAGCTAGGCCGCACAACTTTGTCTCTGTCGCTGACCGTCAGGCTGCACCACCGCATCTCCGTTGTAGTTCGCAGAAGCTGGACCGCATCTCCACCGAAGTTCATCGCACTGTCCCAGAAGCTGGATGCACCACCGCATCTCAGTCGTACGTCTGCCACTTAGAAGCTTGATACCACCATGTCTGTTTGATTCTAAAATTCAATTATTTATATTTGACAAATATGAGTGCTTTCAATATATAATTTAGATGTATGTTTATGTGGAATCAATTTTTGGATTGCCATTTCATAATTTTATGTTGTTAGATTAAACCTAATAAGCACTGAACAATGGCGGCTTGGATTCTGGAAAAGCTAGGGTAGACTAGTTAGGTTCTGTTTCTAAGTTTTGTTACAAACCAGGCTTTTAAACAGGCTTTCAGGCCAGGCCAGGCTTTTAAGCAAGCCAGAACAGACGTTAAAAAATGGCCTGTAACAGGTAACAGGCCTAGGCCCAGGCTTCATAATTAGGAACCAGGCCAGGCTCAGGCCTGCCAAAGCCTGGCCTGGCCTGGACTGTTCCCGCCCCTAGCAGTGCTATTTTGATTCATTCTTTTAAGACTACTAACCTTAATTGTTTTGAAGGTAAACATAAGGAGGAGCACCTGCTCAAGGAGAAAGAAGGGCACATTGAAGGGAATCAAGCATGTGGTCAGGGTGCAGCGGAAATTAATGGATTCCCCCTTGTTATGATCGTTATGCGAAAACACGAATCAAGGCATAAAAGGGTATAAAACAAAAGGTGGGTACCTTATTAGGATTATGAACGAGGCAATAACAGCCACGTCTCTAGTGGTGTCCACGCCAACAGCCAAACTAGGAAACCCTCCTCAACTCTGCTAGTAGCCTTAGAGAGTAAAAAGCGATTGCTCATGTATACATGGTAGTGCATCTCATGCTCTATTTATAGAGTGGTGGCTAGGGTTTTACCCCCTCACTCACTTAACCCTCACACTTATGGGCCTGGCCCATTATGTTATAATTCTAATTAAATTAGAATTATCTTTTTCCTAGTGGCTTGTTGTATGCGTGTGACCCAATAGGCTTTTAATATTTGGTTATGATATTAAAATAAACCCTTTTTATATTTAATATCATAAATAGTGAGCGGTATCGAGCAATACATCACTATCCAAATATTGAGATTATCAACAACCTTGACGAATCCTATTTTATGATAATTTATATGATCTGTCCCTTTGTCCAAATATCTAATTGAACACAAGGGCATAGATTGTGTCAACCTTGTATAGTCCAATTTATATATTTTCTTGATCCCCAAGTAGACTGTATAGAAAATAAACATCTCATGTTTATCCTCCTGAGCATGGCCATGCATTTTGCAGTCTCACTTTATCAAGAGGCCTACAGATATAACTCCTGTTACATAGGAGGGACAAATCTCATCTAGGTCACTCACATCCCACCACATAATTTATTATATATCCAAATACCAACTTTATGATCACCCTGTTACAGGCAACGTTTGATGATATTCAAAACACATAATTCCTTATGTAGGAATCGTAGTGATTTCAGGTCAAAAGACTTCATATAACATTTATCAATTTAAGAAACGTTCATGACACTTATGTAACAATCCATGCAACGTTCTTAAGGTGAGTCTGTCCAGTACACCATTACTTTTAATGTGTACCTATGTTAGCACATGATATCTCATATCCATGATCCGTGAGATGTGATCATCAATCAACTCACATACTAGTCTAAATGCATCTTTGTCCTAAGATGATACTTGACTAGGGACTATTTAAGAATAATTCTTCATAAGATCTCACGATCAAGTCATCTACTTGATTTTTTATGAAATTTGAGCTTACTATTCTAAGGACATTAATTATATTCTAAAAGAATAAGTTTGCCTTTATAAAATAACATGATATAAGTGATGGATGTTCATAAATATATAAGTCTCTATTCATATTCCTAACACACATAACTTCAAGGGAGTCTTCTTCACTCTCTTTTCTTCTTCTACTACTCCTTCTGTTTACATTATTCCCAAATATTTCTGCTATGAAGATCAAAATTAGATTGCTTGGGAATAACACTAATGGGTCTTCTTTTTTTGGCTAAGGTTCAAAGGAGATGCTCCCAAATTGAGGAATCAAGCAAGGACTCTACAATTTCTAAGGGAAGTTCCTACCTAGCTTTCTACCCTTGTCATCCATTCCCTATTTTCTCTTCTTCTCCTTATGGCTTCTATCTGAATTTTCAGATTTGAGGTCAAATCCTCTCTAAGGGGGAGGGAATGATGACATATGCCAGTGGACTTCTGTTCTCACAGTTGGGAGCTGGTGAGCTGATAGCTAGCTTGGGCCTGCTAGGAGAGCTTGGAGCTGAATCAGGCATGAGTCAACCTCTGATTGGTCAACCCATTGACTTTTGACCTTGGGACCCAAGTCAACATGCAAGACTCCATTTAATTAGGATTAATATAGTAGGATTAATTTGAGTTTTAATTGTAATTAGGACATGAATGTAATTTTTCCTTTTCTTTCATGAGTAGGGCGCTAATTTGGAGGATATGATGGCTTAAGTGATAGCTTAGCCAATTAGCCATAGGATCATGGGTTCAAGACCCACTTTAGATAGTTTTTACTCATCTTTTATTTTCTTGTAATTTTCCTTCCCCTTGGCCGCCCCACACTCCTATATATAGGAGGCTTCACTCATCATTTTGTAACTTTGAATTTGATTAGTAAAGGCACTATGCCCATAGTTAAAAAACCAGTATTGGACCGACCAGTTCAACCGGTTTGACCGTGAACCGGTCCGATCAAGGGTTTAGATCGGTTCTGCACTCGAACCGGTATAGAACCGGCTGAACCGGTCACTACTCAGAGGGAACTAGTCGGGTCATGTGGAGTCAATCGATCTGCTGCAGTGCACTGTTGGGAATTACAAAAATTCTCAAAGTGGCTTCTAGGGGGCTCGAACATGGGTCTACTTCAAAGCAACTCTGCATCCCATCCGCTAGGCTGCAACACCTATTTGATATACATATTTACTGTATCTGTATATATAATATATGTAAAGCGATAAATTGCCAATGAACCCACATCTCAAAAATCAAAACTTTTTTTTTGTTTAAACACGGGTATCCTCCACGGGAGGCAATCCTGTTCGAGCCGGGAACATTCACATCATGGTAGGGCTAGCTCTCCCAACGAGGATTTTTTCCATCCACAAGACTCGAACTCGGGACCTTGCTTAAGGGGAATCAAGCATGTATTGGATTTTGTAACATGTACACTTAGTAATAAAAAACTGAAATTTTGACCATTGCACCACTATTGTTATAGAACATTTTGGTATTTATTTTTGATATTCTATCAATATATACTATTATTTTATAATATATATTTTTTTAATATATGTCCGGTTTAACCGGTTCAACCAGTGGCTCACTGGTTCAACCAATGACCTAGTGACCCACTGCCCTGACCGAGTCGATAACCGGTCCGAGTTTTATAACACTGACTATGCCAAATTTCCTCCTCATTGTGAGTAGAGAAGGCTTGGTGGTTCTTGCTTAAACCAACTAGAGACTTATCCGATTCTCCTTAATAAGTGACACCTAGCACTAGGACTTATCTGTTGTGGGGTTGCTTGCTTCAGTGGTGTCCATTCCATCTCTTTCTCTTCCATTTTTCTCTTTAATTTCTCTCTTTTTGGTTCCTACAAGGTCACGACCTTGCTGAACTATTGTGACCCATTTTCACCGATTGTTTGCTCGTTTATAGTTGTCTTGCCTGGCTCTAATTCTAGATCCGTGAAGGGAAGTTGATGACAGGAATTGCACAGGATCTAGAATTGAGCAAAACAAACCAATTAGAACCACAAAATAGCAAGAAATTCACGAAAATTAGGTGCTGGATAGCAGCTAATTTTGCGTGAGAAAGTGCAAGAAAATGAAGGAAAATGAAAGAAAAAGTGGAGAGGAAAGAAATGGAGGGACGCCACTGAAGCAAGAATCCTCCTGCAGCAGATAAGTCCAATCGCCAGACGCCACTAATTCAGGAGAATTAGATAAGTCTCACCATGGTTTAAGCAACAACCACCAAGCCTCACTCAACTCTCAAGAGAGGAGAAAATTTGGCATAATGCCTTTACTCTAAAAATGATGTGTATTACATGAGGGGAGGCTCCTATTTATAGGAAAATGAGAGGGAGGGGGCGGCCAAAAAGGAAAATAAAAGGGGGAGAAAATAAAAGATGGGTGCAAATCCATCCCAAGTGGGATTTGAACCCATGCCCCTAATGGCTTATGGCCAAGCTAAGCCTTAAACCATTAAACCTCTAAAAAGGCGCCCCACTATGTAGGAAAATACAAGATGAATCAAATTTCTATCCTATGTGGGAATAGAACCCATGACCTCTTAGACCTTATAGCAAGTCAACCTACTAACCAATAAACCCATACATGTGGGTGCCCAAGTAGGAAGAAAATTACAAAAATAAAAAGAAAATACAAAAGAGTCCTAATTAAGGGTGGTCCATAGGACAATGGTCCTATCCAGGGTCAAGGTGTCCTTCTGTAGGGTAGTGACCTTTATTTTGTAGGGTAGTGACCCTTTATTTGTAGGACACTAATTTCTCTAACTCTTCCTTGCTTGAAGCTCATGCCAAAAGTTGGTGCATTTCCTCTAATGTAGGTCTTGCAGGTCCAAGCTTCTAGCAGTGTGTCATCAGAAGTGCTATCACAACCACCTTATAAAATGGGTTCTACATTAACAAAAACTTTTATGTTGGATGAAAACTTAATAATTGTATCACATTTACAAAATTTTAAAAATTAAGGGACCAAATTCACCAAAAATAAATCTTCGGGGTCCAAAATCACAAATCAAGAAAATTAAGGGACAAAAAAAAAATACAAATAAGCCTATTTTTTTTTTAATTAGTTTCAGACGCATACGCACACAAAAGTAACAGGTTTCACACACACATACTGACACACAAGAGTACCAGCTAAGAATGGAATTGCACCAAAATAATAGACGAGTATATTAAACTCGCTTTTCTTTCTTCAAAACGTTTAAGAGACGCCAATCTTCTATATTTCTTTTGCTCATCCTCTTCCGTTGCCCAATCTGTGCACAAAGCCACAACGACTAATACTCTTGAGTCTTGACAGATCGTCCCCATTGTTTTATTTGGTAACGATGTTATTCCTTGTATATATTTCTACGTACCAGTACTACAACGGTAAAAGATTAATGTCATGGGAAAACTTTGTCACCAGAATTACCATACAATAAAGGAAAGGAAAGGGAAATGTCAAATTTTCTACAGAAGTTTTCAATTGTTTTTGTTGTTTATCAAGAATGTCCAAATATTAATATTCTAAAATTTCACTTAATTAATACAAGGAATAAGCTTTGGATTACTTATTATTATTTTTATTCGGTGGATTACTGATTGTTTTTAGTAACTTATGTATATGATTTACTTTTCCTTATAAATATGTAACTACATAAAATTTTAGGATTCATATAACGATTTAAAAGAGTGTTTGGTAAGATATTTCAATAAATGAAAGCTTCCGAAACCATTTAATTTTATCACTGTTTGTTAAGGTAACTTTTATTGGATAGTTATTAGTTTTTTCTTGAGAAGTTACTTGATGTAACTTTTTTTAAAAATTAAAACTTCACTTTTAACTACTAGCTAAAAATTTATTACGAACTTTATCTCTTAACAATTTTCACTCATCATTATTTAATAATTAACGATATCCTTATATGTGTCAACACATCAGTACGTAATTGTCTCACTTTTCAAGGTAATAAATTTATTATGACATAAAAAGTTGATACATGTCACAAAAAAATTGAATTTAATAACTATACAATTTATGATAGTATTAAGATTCAAAATCTTATATTATCATCTCCTATTCTAATCCTTATTTTTTATAGAAATATGCATCCTTATTGTTATTATTTTAATTTATTTAATTATAATTTATTATCAAATAATAATGTAAATTAAATTTCAATAGTAAAACATAATCTAGTATTATAATTTAAAATTGAATAATAATAATCCCAAATTATTTTAATTCTTATTTTTAATATAAAGGTATATTAATTTATCATAAATTTAATTTTAATTATATAAAAATATATTTTTACTAGTTAAAATTAAATTCAAAATAATATCATAATCATGCAAATTATAAAATCATTTTGAATATATTCACATGAAAAAGGTCAACCTCCATTTATTCCGCTTCATTACTTATCCTTAGAAAAAATGCATTCGGGCTACACGGTCCGATCCGACCTTATACGAGTAGCGGGTTTTTGTGAGTCAAGTTAAAAAGCCTGACAACTATTCGAACTTTTAAAATAAAGACTTGAGACCTATATTTTTGCAGCTTTTGTGGGTAGCTCAATTATTTGTTGGTTTTTACGGATTATCTAACTTTTTTACGGATTTTTACTGATAGTAGATTTTATCAGATTGGACAATAAAGCCTGAGAATTATTCAAATTTTTAAAATAAAGGCATGAGTCTTAGATTTCTTGCGGCTTTAATTTTGTGGATAGAGCTAGTCGGGTTTGCACATTTAGCTAATTCACATATGATTTTGACTCAATAAAGTCATTAGCCAATTATGCAATAATAAGTAATCTTAATTTCTACGATTATTCCAATATTCCTCCATTGGCTAACAGCTCAACCATTGTCGGTTACCTACTCGCAACCCATTAACCTTAAATTCTCTAAAATCAATTCCCTTACGCGAATGTCAATTTAATTCAATCCCATCTCAGGTAATCAAAGGGTCCCATTGCTCTGACTTCTAGTTTTATAAATTGGGGTCATTTGTAGCCAATTCTCTCCATGCAATCAAAAACAAGTTTAACTAAGAATTGAGATCGAGCAACTTAGCTAGACTTATTATCACAATGGCCAAAACTACTGCTTTGCTGATTTTGTCTCTCTATGTTATGGCAATTCTGAATGGTAATTTTGTGGCTGCAAACAGAGGATTCCCAGGGAAAGATGATCATGATGGTCATGATCCTAATCCTCTGTACGATACTCAGCATTTCGGGTTGTGGGGACTTATTCCATTTGCTCTGCTTCATCCTTGGTTGTTTCATTTGTTTGGTCCTTGGTGGTGGCTCAGAAATGAGAAAATTGCTGGAGCTACTAATATGGGCAATATTCCTAACTTTGATGAAGGCCATGCCAATGCCCCCACTGTTCCATGATCAAAGTTAAAAGTCTGAGTCATATATAGATATCACTCAGTGTAAGTGATATCTATAAATTAAATAAATAACTTGCATGGCCTTTACTGGTTATGTCCCATGCAGCTACTTGGATATGTCCTTTATTTGTATGTATTATGTTGTGCTATGTGATGAGATCATAATACTTGTGACTTGTCTCTGTGTGTGTGTTTTAGTTTTTACCTATCTTTGCCTTTTCAATCATTCACAGTTATGAGGTCACAGAAATTAAAGAAAGACGAGTTCATAAGCAAAAAATTTTTAATCAGTAAAATTAAAAATCATATATATATATATAGCTAGCAGTAACAGCTTTTACAAAATATCGCAGACAAGCTTGCTTATTAGCTTGAAAGAATTTTGAAATAGAAAGGATCCCATCCAATATTTTTTGAAATAGAAACTACCTAATATCCGTTTTCACCATATCCTGGTTGAATTAAAAAGAAATTATATTATTAAGCTCGACCCAAAATAAATAAGAAAATGTTGAACAAAAAGAATTTTGTACTGTCCTTGAAGTGAAAAAGGTGATTGGTTATTATTGGTTAGTCCGTCCTCGTTTGTACCCAAGTTTTTCGTAGTGAAGCTTGAACCAATTTAGAAAGGAACATTACTCAACAAAGTCAAGAAAAATGAGTAAATCTTGATGAAAAATTAAGAGTTCACATTTTAAAAATATCAGCAGATGACTATATATACTTTAATGTTATAGTAAAATGATGATATAACTATAAACCATTTATCTTCTTCCAGCCAGTGTAATTGGTTATCTAAAAGAAAGTCCATTTTCCCCTAGCTAAATTAAGTCAGATACCAAGTATATATTTTCTAACTGCATGATGCATTGGTTATAACGGCAGTAGAAGGGACCAAATTTATCATTACTTAGCTCGGAGAAGAATACAACATCAGAAATATTTAAATTCCATCTATCTACAATGGTGCAGGCATGGTTCTTTGGCTTCAGCATTGACATGCTTATATTATATATCTTCAGTATGAATGCTCTCCAATTAAAAAAGATGATTTATATGATCCACACCATGATTCATGGCTAATTACCGGATTTATGTATGTTTTCTTTTTCTAGTCTTGTTAATTAGCTGCATGTATATAGTCCTAATCAATTATTAGCTGAATTCCAAAGCTGGAGTTGGATAACACCGTATATATACTTTGCAACAAGTTCAACAAAAGATGAAGATCTCCAGCAATCTTGTTGGACTGATCGTGGCCGAGGTGGAGGTGGTGGCTAGAGGAGGGTGTTGGTCTCCAACGGGGTAGTCTCATACAGCGAAACATGGTTGGGGTACATGTGGGGCACTCCGATGCCCAAATCAGTGAGAATGGGTGAGTAGTGAGTAAAGAAAAGTAAGCTTGGCCTTGAGGGAAGACCTTTCTATATTGCGCCTATCACTATCTGTTGTAATCCCTTGTAATATCCACGTACCTAATTTGGTCGCATGTGTGTCAGTGGCCATGCCACCCGTATCAGATGGCCGTAGAGCGCATTAAATGCGATGGGATGTGGTAGAAAGCCTAAGTTGGGTTAGTCAGATGCCATAGGTGTTTAGTCCACATCCGGGGTTCGAGATGTCTGGGGTGTTGGTATGTTCCTATCTAGGGAGAGATAATGTTGCCTATCCAGGGGTTGTATCTCATCTAGAGAAGTGATTTGGGTCCCGTCCAGGGTACCGGCCTGGTCGAGTGACTCTCGGCTAGGTCCGGATCAGAGACCCATATTTGTTGTCGCCGGATCTCCCATGCAGCCTGAAAAATAACCAAGAAACCTGAGACACGTGAGAAGCACGTTGTCCTTAAGGATTCATTCGCCGGATGCGATGCTCCCCCAGGATACAACAGGTCCATCCCGTGCCATAGACACGAGGTAACACTGAACTAGCAAGAAGATTCCGTTAAACCCATGGATAACTCATAGTCTTTTTGTGAAGAAGAAAAGAGAGTGGAGGCTACTCACTAGGTTAAGCAAAAAAGAGTTTATATATTAAAATGATTAGGGTTAGAAAGCATAATAAAAGTGGGTTTTTATCAAGTCAAAAATGGGCTTTGACCAAGTTAAAAAACGTTTTCTAAAAAATAAATAAAATATTTATTTATTAATTCTCTTTAAAACTTTTGAAATAAATAAATATTATAAAAAATCCAACAATCCCCCACATATTTCAAAAGTTTTAAAAATTAAAAAGATAAACTTCTTGGGTTAACTTCATCGGCTAAATGCATTGAATCTGGTGTTTTTTGGACTATGAACCAGACCTAGACTGATAAGTCGTAACACACAAGTGAATCGGTGGAACACGTCCTATGAACCAAGACACTTTAGTGTATGCCAGAGGTCTTACCAATCACATTATACCCCCACAATTCTTGCTGTTACCGCTGTGTTGCGCTGTAAGGCCATGCGCGCGCCTAGTTTTAACGAGTGCTCTAGAGATTTTGCCTTAATCTCATACAAGCGGCCCCACTTGACACTCATATAGGTGATTTCATCAAGTGTATGCTGCACTTCATACACCACCCGTAAGGGATATGAGAATCATTAAAAGCCTTTTGGGCTTATCCTCTTCAATATGCAGTCTAGCACCTCATACACCATAGGAAGGGACAAATAAATAGTGCTAGCAAGACTAACAGATGACTTGTTTTTACCCATATGAACCTTCTTCATGGGGTCTCCAATCACAAAGGTTGGGTTACCATCACTGTTAGTATCAAGTTGGCTTTTAGTCCCATTCCCCTCGATGTTTTAGTCAAATTTATTTTGACCATATTGTTTAGGGATATAACCCCATCATTTAGTAGCTACTTTAAGAAATAATGATGTATACGTATACGTCTCAATTTTCAATTATAAATTGAATTTATTCTTGCCATTTTCATATAGCAATCACAATATATAGATATGGAAGGCTCATGTTCCTTCCACAAAGAAATATATGCTAAGAAATTTCTTAGACAAACCATTTTCACATCTTACCAAGTTAAAAATAAACTTGGTCACCATCATAGATGAGACTATACAGGTCTACTTGGACTACCAAGCGACAACTCCTCCATTGAGGGTAAACATAAATTCACTTGTGAATTCAATTTAATCTCATCTAATCAAATACAAGTATCATCACTATATCATTATAATATAGTGGCAAACCCATTATATACAATACCATAATTCATGGTATCTCTCAAATCACTCTTGAGTACAGACATAGCTAACACTTTTATTTTCAATAAGTTAATAAAATTGTAATACACTCCCAATAAATTGGGCTTACCCAAATTGGATAATATAATATCTCTAGTTTTACTCGTTAATATCACAAGGGATACTCAATAGATTACTTCAAAGTAATCAAAACTTCCTAAGAAGTTCCTTAATATAATATTTTTGTGATAAAATATTATCACACTTCCTTATGAAATTAACTCCCCAAATTGCAGCTTGTCTAACTCATGCCTTTAATATATATAACTCTCAATAATGTTCACAATAATACTCCTTAAAGTGTACAAGCAAATATAATATTTCATTATAAATGAAATATCCCGAGTCATTGTACTCATACATGCATAAAAGAATTCTCAAAGCAATGAGGATAGAAATTTCATATTGCAAAATATTAAGTAGGAGCATTGCGAACTAAAATATAATATCATATTATATTGAGAGGATAAGAAACAACCAAATTTATTAACAAAGAGTTTGTTGTCCCGTAAAAATATATCCATGTAACATACTATTTTGACAAAATTGTTCATAGCAAAATCTCAATTTCATCAAGCAATAAACATCACCATCATTTCATGAAAGCTATCACTTCCAAACTCAAGGCCACTAGCACATTATAAACTTTAAATTATCAATTCTGCATATATCAAAAATTAATTCACAAGATAACACCATAAGGTAAAGTAATATAGAACTTGAAATCTATATGCTTAATAAGAAGCACTGCAACACCTATAATTTATTCATGCGAAATTTATATTTCTATATTCCAATACAATGTATACTTGATAACTCAACCTCAAATTATGCCACATATAAAAATAACCCCATATTTGATGCTCAAAATCTCATAAATTCACTAAGAGTATTTATAAAGATTAGAAATTAAAATTAATTAAAGAACATAATTCATGTCTCATAAAAAATAATACTCATATCATGAAATCAAAAACTGTAATAGACCACAATGTCTCTTAGAGCACCAATTCCATATTTTTTTTTATAGTATCTCAAGCACCATAAAACACTATTAACATGCTTTTATACAAAAGTTTATTATTAAACTAACTCTCATCAGCACCATTCATATAGAACTTCAGTCCCATCCTTTATACATCTTACACCCAATTAAAACTGACTTTTGATTAAGGTAATTTTTTTTTAAAAAAAAAACACGTACCAACCTCGGTAGCAAAACAACTGTTCTCAATATTCTCCCCAATTAGTTAGGCAATAATTATTAATTCTCTTGATTATAGGCAGTTCCAACAAACTAACAATATAGTCACTAAAAATTATACATCAAGAAGTTTGAATGCCTTAAAGTTCATATGTAAATACAGATGAATGATGCAAACAAACTTAAAAATATAGGAAAAAATGCCTCTAGCATATATATCATCAATAATTTCATCGAGAAATTATACTCAAGAGATCAGGTACCACTCATAAAACAAATATTAGCAATTTAGCATACAAATTTTGTTATAAAACCATATACTCTTTAGAGTATTTATTAAAATAATGGTCTACACAACATTGAATCTTAGTCGGTAAAAGAAAACACTTTCATGGTCCTTAACAAGTCAAATGGCATCATATAATTAGACACCAAGTTTTCGAATTGAATTTTTTTATTGCATTTATAAGTTTTTGTCTTTCATGCATTGGAGATTAACTCACTTGAAGAGTAAATTCCTTTTAAGAAACAGAAAACAATTAAAAAAAATAGTGATCATTTGTCCATTATCACACATGCTATAACAATCCATTAATAACCTGAGCCAGACTTCCAAATTTAAAATGAACAAGTTACCATATGATTTTTATAGGATCACAACTAAAATTTTTAAACATAATCTGCAACCAAACCGACAAAATAGAAAGACCAATCTAATAATCATCAGTAATTAAACAAAGATTTTAAGAGGAAAAACCTGGTCCTTTATTTTCTTCCTCAATTTGTGTCGCTCGCTGCTGCTCTTTTCATATCATCACTTCGATTCAGTAAATTTGGTGGGATAAGGCTTCCAACAGAGCTTGCTACGATCCTCTTCCAACAGAACCTTATTCCCATCTCTCGAGAAAGGCAAAGGCCTCAAAGATGTCACGGATTCCATATCACCGACCGTAAACAGTTTGCACCACGAGTCTTGTGATCCAATCTGCACAACCTGACCGGGTCCTCGAGAATGTCCTCGAAAACTATTAGGAATATAGGTTCCGTTGATATTCTGTTAGTATTTGTTATTCTGTTCGTGTTTGTTATATTTTTCTGTTTCACCAAATAGTTAGCTTTTTAGTGTTTAGTGGCTGAGTAATCTACCCTATAAATAGTTTCTTCTTGTATTCTTTTCATTGTCTTTTAATCAATTCAATATATGAGTTTCCTCAACTCTCTTGCTGGTAACTTTTGGGATGATCCATGGGGGAACCCATGGTATTCCTCTAATGTCTACTACTATCCTACTGTTGCTCCCTATGCTCCTCCATCTTATTTTACTAAGATGGTATCAGAGCTCCATCCACGGAGCTCACCGCGCTTCAAGAAGAAAGGTCGTTCTTCATTTTCTGCTTTGAAGAAGCCACTGTTGATAGCTGAGTATTTCACGGAGGTATCTGCAACTTCTTCTTCTTACAAGGAACCACTGCATCACAACGGAGGCAGTTTGTTGGTCCCGGCTTCTACGCAACTTGTTTCTTCTTCCGCACGTTCTGCCAATTTGATTGCAGGCTCGTCTCTTTCGGAGATTTCTGCTGCTTCTACTAAAACCTCTTCACTGTTTTTGGTTCATGAAACCGGTGACAACACAACCGCGAAATTGGAGTGGAAACCGTCACCAGTTCCGTTCCATTTTGGAAGCTTCGAATCGATTCAAGTGCAGCATCAAATTCCTGTGGCCGTGTTGGCACCTTCGAACAAGATCGCGAACCACAACATGAGTGTAGAATTCTCTTCTGTTTCTCGCTCCTTCAACACTAACGCCATGCGCCAGTACGACCACCATGCTGATGACTGCAACCTTGACGTGGATCGTCGTTCTGATCGTCGCGCACCACGTCACGATGATTTCTTCTCAGATGTGTTTAATCCTTTTTCTCCAACTCGAAGCCTGAACCAGGTTTTGAACATGATGAATCAATTCATGGAGAATCCGTTCTTCAACGTTGGAAATAGACTCTGCATCGGAATTTCCTCAAACGCAATAATAAGAACCACCACCATTCCGCTCTCCTACGCCACCACCACTCAACTAGTGGGAACACTCAACACCAGAATCAGGCGACTGGTAGATGGAAGAAGTATTCGGTTGCCCCTGCTCTATGATATTGGGGATATACTTATTCACACTCAGTCTAAATCTCGTTGTTATGTTGAGCTGTATGTGAAGGATGAGGATGCATTTTTTCGAGATTATGAGAAACTTTCAGATCTTGGTTTTGTTCCAAGTTCAAAGGCAAATTCTCCTAAGGATAGGACTGTACTGGCAGAAGGTGCCATTGGAGTTGTGGTTACAGCCACAGCGGAAGCCATGGAACATGCCTGCATCATGTTTGATGAAATGGATAAGAGAAATACATCTACATTGTTGATTATGGCAGTTCATACTGACTGTACTGGTTGCTTGGTCTCCAAAAATTGTTGGATGGTATATTTTGTCTTCACTTCTGCTCTTATTTGTAGCAACTTAGCTAGAACTATAACTTTGAGGAGCTTGTTTATGTTGTGGTTCATGTTTTTAAATGTTCTTATAAGAAATACTGCTGGGATAGCTCTTGAGTTTGGGAAAACTATGAAACAGAGAGGTGCTATGCTCGAGTGGGTTAGGAAAATGTCTGAAGTGGTCCGAATGCTTGAAGGCATGGGCTTCGAAGTGCTTTTTCCATTATGTCCACATCTCTTTCTTGAAATGGAAGCCCTAGGAAATTTTGCAAAGTTTTCTAATGCACCTTTAAATGCCATTGCTACTCTTGATGGTCAGAACTTGGACTCCATTGTTATGGAGAATGTTGAAGAAGCTGAATTTGTTTTGGCTCATGGCATTGAAGCCTTCGGGGATGCCAATGGGAATGCACGTTCAATAAAACTTGAAGACCTTGAGAAGATATTGAAACTTTGCGCTGCCAAAAGAATTCGTATGGTGGTAGCCAATCCAGATTATGTAATTGTTGAAGAAAGAGACTTGCGTGTGATGCCTGGTGCACTAGCCGCTAGATTCTTGGATGTGTTTGCTGCATGTCTAAGCCATAATTCAGTGTTCTCTAGTTTGCTCAGCAAAATCACTTCAACAAGTCGATCATCAACCCAAGATGTAAGGTTGTGGGATGCCTCATCAATTTTGATTGGTACTACCCATTCTTTTGAAGGTTACAAGGCTGCCAGATTTAGAAATGATGGAAATGTCCCCAATGTTTTAGAGTTCCTCTCAGTATTCCAAGTTGGTATTGGTTGATACCAAATACCAACTTGCGGGAGGGTATTAGGAATATAGGTTCCGTTGATATTCTGTTAGTATTTGTTATTCTGTTCGTGTTTGTTATATCTTTCTGTTTCACCAAATAGTTAGCTTTTTAGTGTTTAGTGGCTGAGTAATCTACCCTATAAATAGTTTCTTCTTGTATTCTTTTCATTGTCTTTTAATCAATTCAATATATGAGTTTCCTCAACTCTCTTTCTGGTAACTTTTGGGATGATCCATGGGGGAACCCATGGTATTCCTCTAATGTCTACTACTATCCTACTGTTGCTCCCTATGCTCCTCCATCTTATTTTACTAAGAAAAACGTTCTCCACTTCATCATCTCACGCCGCGACCGGAACGCCGCCTCAATCGTCACAGCTCATGAACTCAACGAGAACGAGGCACGGCACCAACCAATTCTTCGCACCTCAGCTCTCCCCGTCGCCCACGACGAAGACGCTTCCCATGCGCACCGGCACCGACACCTTCGCCTTGCACGGGTCATTCTTCATGAGCTTCCCCAGTTTTGGCATCGCAATCTTCCAAAAGTGACTGAATGCTGGAATCCGTTCGAGAAAGGAAGGGACTTTTGGAACTCAAGTCATTGGTTTGAATTGGGAATAATCGATGTGTGAGGTTGTCGATGGTAGAACAAAGCTCTGAATGAAAGCACATTAATGGCTGCCACTGAACCCAAAATGACAACTGCAGAGGTGAATTCCGATCAAGATAGATTGAATCCTTAAGATTGTTGTCGCTGGATCTCCCCCACAGCCTGAAAAATAACCAAGAAATGAGAAGCACGTTGTCCTTAAGGATTCATTCGCCGGATGCGATGCTCCCCAGGATATAACAGGTCCATCCTGTGCCATAGACACGAGGTAACACTGAACTAGCAAGATGATTCCGTTAAACCCATGGATAACTCATAGTGTTTTTGTGAAGAAGAAAAGAGAGTGGAGGCTACTCATTAGGTTAAGCAAAAAAGAGTTTATATATTAAAATGATTAGGATTAGAAAACATAATAAAAGTGGGTTTTTACCAAGTCAAAAATGGGCTTTGACCAAGTCAAAAAATGTTTTCTAAAAAATAAATAAAATATTTATTTATTAATTCTCTTTAAAACTTTTGAAATAAATAAATATTATAAAAAATCCAACAATATCCACGTACCTAATTTGGTCGCCTGTGTGTCAGTGACCATGCCGCCCGTATCAGATGGCCGTAGAGCGCATTAAATGCGATGAGATGTGGTAGAAAGCCTAAGTTGGGTTAGTCAGATGCCATATGTGTTTAGTCCACATCCGGGGTTCGAGATGTCTAGGGTGTTGGTATGTTCCTATCTAGGGAGAGATAATGTTGCCTATCCAGGGGTTGTATCTCATCTAGAGAAGTGATTTGGGTCCCGTCCACGGTACCGGCCTGGTCGAGTGACTCTCGGCCAGGTTCGGATACCCATATTCTTCAACTAGTCCTGCACCGCATTCAAAGCATTGAAACGAACAGAAACTACGGAACACAAGATATTCAACAAATTTCAAAATGTTCACGGTGGGGAAAGTACAAACTAGGAATACAAACTGCCTAATTTCCTTTCTGAGAAGCAAAACCACATATATCACTGTCAAAAACAGAAAGCAATCCAATATATATGCAGTTGTATAATAACAGTAGAATCAGAAGTGTTTCTTAATAAGGTTATGTTAAAGTCTGCTAAGTGCTCAATCAAATTATCTGTAAATATTCCAATTCTTCCAGTTCTCACAAACTGCACATCCATATTGAAAAGTGTTTGAATGAGGGTTGATTTGGTACCAGCAATTCCAGTTTTCATTCCTCAGTACGATGTTATGAACATATCATGACCATGCAGCAAAGTGGCAGGTGTGGAGCATAATTCACGCACCTTCACAATATGTATAAAGCAAAATTTTGTAAACAAATCACAGTTTTTCTGTTAGGTAACTTAAAAAGAGAAAGATATCGCATGCATGTTTCTTGATTTGATTAACCCCTTAAAAATATTAGAATGTTCATAATGTATTGCATAGATTCTTCCTGGAGTCAAATATCAAATATTAAGTGAAACAACCTGCAAACCAATAATTTCAATCTGTACCCAAATGATGAGTTATAATTCACCCAGAGACTATAAGCTAAATAGCATTGCTATGTAAATCAACCTTGATTCTTCACACTTATTAACATTACACTCTCTTTCACACTTCATTTTATATTTCTATCTTCCTCTTCCTTTCTCATCACATCTCTCCCTTTTTTTTCATTACATTTTTCTTTTTATCTTTATATGATATGATATCATCCCTAGACCCTTATCCAACCTCATTAGGAAAACGTGGAACGTGGAGAAAGATATGAGAGAGAAGCTCCACGAGCAGTTACTAGTTGAAGAAAGTAGTTCCATGGGAAGCCTATAGATAGGATGAGAACGAAGCAGCAAGGGTCCACAAACGGAAGACTCAAACACCCTGAAGCCAGAGCATCCATCCTGAGATCAAGGCACCTAATTGCAATTAGGGATGACAATTTTGTAATGCAAGTGGGGATACCTGCGGGGACTGCCCCATATGGGGCCCCGAGGATAGGGAATTTCCCCGTGGGGATGGGGACGGGGACTAAAATCCCCCGAGACAGATTTGGGGATGGGCACGGGGATCATGCTCCCCACCCCGCGGGGTCCCCGCCCCACCATACATATATATAGTTTTTTTTTATTTATATGATATATATATATATAATATACTATAATATAATATATAATTTCTATTTTATATTATCCTAATTTTAAATTTAAAAATTAAATTTATAATTATTTTATATTATTTTTACTAATTTTATTCTTTATGTTATACTTTATTTATTTATTTTTATAATTATGAGGTCCCCGTGGGGATGCGAGGAATGGAGATGGGGGAGAAAATTACCCCGAGGTGGGGATCGGGGACGGGAACGGGGATAAAATGAGGAGGCGGGGATGGGGAGCAGGGAGGTATCCCCCGCCCCGCTCGGGTGCCATCCCTAGTTGCAACGAGCAAGTAGAGATTGTACACCACCATTTTCATTTTTTGAACCTTTACGTTTTCTGTAATTTATCTTTTAGTTGTAATGCACTTTTGCATGATTAATTCAAATTCAACAAGTGCTAGTTCATCATTCTCACTTCCTATTCTATTTTCTTTTCAAACTATTTAATTGCAACGTTAAAAAGAGCCCAATAAGATGATTTGTATCCTTTCCCAGAGTGCTCTTGAGATATATTTATTTAGACTATATCATAGGATAAACACTATGGTAACAACTAATGAAATGAAATCCTAACAATTGTTCCAAATCACCTTATCCCCATCCATCCCTCCTAACCGTTGATCCAAATCATCCCTTATCATATAATCCTAACACATTGCATCCACCCTCACGCATGTGCTTCTGGTTAGGAATGTCAATGTGTAGGGTTTGAGTATGGTACTATAGTATCTGTCCTCATACCTGTATTTAAAAAAAAACCATACCTGGACCCATATACATGTGTGTGTAATGATTTTAATACTTGTACCCATACACGGTGGGTACCTAAGTACCCGTGCTCATTTACCCTCACTTTTATTTACTATAAAAATAATAAATCAATTAAAAAATAACTCTAATACAAATGAAAAATAATCCATAGATAATCCAAGTTTAATTTTAAAATAAATGTGGTTTGTAAAAGTGGATCAGATACGAGAACAATGAGAGGGGAAATGGAAATTAGGTCAAGTTTTGTTATTTTAGCGTTTAGGGATACAAAATTATAACATTTAAATGAATTAAATTAGTAATATATATTAATGTTTTTTATGACTATAATATATATTAATATTAATTAATTTTTTAATGAAAAATATTAATTAATAATATAAATAAAATAAAATTATATATATTATATAAATGCGGATATATGTAGGGTAGGGTACGTACTTTTTTTTGCTAAGCAAAAGAATTAATTAATTGGGAGTACAAGCGGTACTCCAACCCAAAATACAAGAAAGAGTATAACCTGCCTAAAAGGCAAACACTACTCCCAGCCAGCCACCCAAAAGGAGTGACAATAAAACTAATAAAGAACAATCCCTCCTGTAAACTAAAGATACCAAATCAAAAAATACGAGTAATTGCAGCCATATTCATTAAAAAATACGAGTAGTTGTCCAGACCCGTACACAAACTCATTTGGTGGGTAATTTCCCTACCTATCACGGATAATTTTCACGGGTACCCACTGATCTGGTCCAATTGCCATCCCTACCTGGGATCACTTATTAAAAGTCAAATGATCCTAGGAATGTAAAAAAAATCCATATTCGTGCATACCTTTTGATATACTGATAAGTGCTTAGAATTAGTAATTTTTAGATGTAATTTTAGCACTTTGGAATGATAATTGTCCTAATTTTGGCCCCTTATTGCCCTTTTATTGCTTGAATTTAGTTTTGGAGTTTGAAGCTATTTTGATGAGGAAATTACCCTTTTTCAGGCTTGGGATAAAGAAAAAGAATTCTTAGAAGCAGCCAAGGAAGAAAATTGAGCAGAAAATCTACTCCCAAAAAGTGTGTTGAACCACGCTTTTGCGTGCTGCAGCACACAATCTTCAGATTGGCGAAAATCCAAGAGCTCTCCTCAAATGTGCGCTCAAGCACACTTTGGGGGGCTTGAGTGCGCAAAAATTTAGACTGCTAAGCGAATGCGCATTTTTCCTAAAGCGTGCTTTTGCGCGCTGCAGCCCCCAGGTTCAGAAGGAAACAACTCGAAGCCCTATTTCTAATTTCTGTGCGCTGCAGCACGCTTTGGTGCGCTGAAGCACACTTTGCGTGCTGAAACCCCCGATAGCATGCTGCAACACGCTTTACTTTTCTGAAAGAACGAAGTGCATTGAAGCTCACTTAGGAGGTTGAAGCGCGTGCAAATCTCGTGAGTTTCAAGCTCAATATAAAAGGAAGAAAGAGAAACTTAGTAGTAAATGCTACTATGAGTAGCTAAACTTTTATTTTGGGATTGAATTTAATTTACTCAAACTTGGATGTATTTTGGATTCATTTATCTATAGTAATTTCGTTTCTTTTCAATATTGGCGTTTTCGTTCTAATCTTAATGCTTGATTTTATTAACTCAGTAGTAATCTTGATTTAGATTTCTTGAAGTAGCGGGAACGTATTTTGGAAATTCGAACTAAACGAAAATTGCTCGATAGGTCGAAACACTAGGAATGGCTTTCGATAGATCGATAGCTTCAAAACATCTTTTCTTAAAGTTAGGCAACTTGTTAAACATTGGAGGAATCGGTGTTTAGGGAGTTATTCTAAGGATTTCACATTGGAGGAATCAGTGTGAATGATTTTAGCTTGTGCTTCAATATCGTCTAGTTTGAATACTATAGGTTTTTTATATCCAAAATACGGAAGAGGGCGATAGATGAAATTCAATCCCAGCTTTTCTCATTTGAACTTTCTCAAACTTTACTTTGCAATTTACTACTTTTATGCATTTTTACTTTAGTTGTTACAAAAATCAAATTATGAATCAAATATTCTTCTTTGTGTACATATACTTAGTAAGCTAAACTTAGAATTTTGATTGAAATCGTTCCTCGCGGGTTCGACACTCTTACTTATAAACTATTATACTATTGCGACATTGGTACGCTTGCTAAGGTCACAACATATACTCACAATGAGTTTCACATATTTATTAAATGAGTGAGGACATATATTGTACTATCCACCCCGTGGATACTCGGCCTTATACTCCTCAAAATATATTATTCACTGTTTGTATGTGTATTTCTTAATTTTAGCGGGTGATGTAATACCAGATGACATCTTTTATCCAATCCAACCAGCACAGTACCCGTGCATTCGCATGGGTGACACTGAGTTGTGAGTGATGTTTGTTTTTACATATATTGCTAAATAAATATTTATAATAAAATTAATTTAGAATATAATATAAATTAGTTAGTAGAATGTGGAGAGTATATTTTTATCATGTTTATAGAAAATAGTAACCAATATATCATTAAAATAATTATAAATTTAATATATACAGAGAGATATTTGATCCTACAACCCAATCATTTAGGCGAGCCTAACTCTTGTAATAAGGGTTTTTTCCACACAATTTATATTGGTTTAAAGTGATTGAGTTGTAGGATCAAATATTATATATTGTGTGAAATGAGTTGAGAGAGATATTTTCCACGGCAGGACAAAATATATATTGTGTGAAAAGAAAATGGTAAGAATAGGACAAAATATATATTGTGTGAAATGAGTTGAGAGAGATATTTTTCACCGGAGACATGATATTTGAGAGAGATATTTATTAAAAGAGGGAAAAGAAAATGGTAAGAGCAGGACAAAATAAAATGACAGGAACATGATCGTCTCCTGTGGAGGATACTTGTGGTTAATAAAAACCATCACTTTACCGAAATGAGTGTAAGGATCAAAATCCCCTATGAAGGTTTTAATAATAACAACCTCTCTAATTTCAGTAGGTATAAATTCTGATTTGATGAACTAATGATTTCACTTGAGCATGTGTTAAGAAAGTACAGATTCAAAGAGCCTTCAGAAGATACCAATTATGAAAATCCAAGAACAGAAGAAACTAAGCCTGCACTTCTTCTATAAAGCATGACAGAAGAGATAGGTCACTTCAAAAACATTGAAAGAAAGCAATAAAGCAGTTGAGAAGAAATAACGGTAACAATGACATCTTTTGGAAGAAATATAGCTTCTGCAGAAGAAACAAAACTCTATCAGAAGAAGCAAGCTGTTCATTATAACAGATCGAGTAACCTGGCCCTTCTAAATGAAGAAAACTTTTTCAGAAGAAAGAATTAGAAGGAAGTCATAATATTAGAAGGAAGATTCATTATTAAATACTCTGCAGAAGAAAGCATCATCAGAAAACCCCAGTTTATTCTTCTGCAAAATAACAGAAGTCTGTTCCTTCATTTAATAAAATTTAAATTTAATCCTCTGCATAAATATAATATACATATCGCAGAAGGAATGAATTCCAGTCAAGGAAAGAGCTCCAGAAGAAGCATTACAGACAAATGACAACTGTTCTTAACTGTCACAGCCTGCAACATGCAATGTTTCAGTCTGTCCTTGACAGAGACAACTCCTTCCTCACAGCTGGAGATGACTCAGCCTCCCCAAGGGTGTCCAACGGCTATATCTCACGCAATGCCTATAAAAGAAACTCATTTCCTCATGGAAAAGACACACAGACAATCCAGAAGAAGCATCAGACTGCATAATTACCATCTCTACCTTCTGGAAAAATTCTCTCTCTCATAATTTTCTGATATACTGTTCTTACCAGTTCAAGGAAGAGAGAGGTGGCTCAAACCTTCTGCTGTGCAATAAAGAATCTTCATTTTGAGCCTTGTAATTTAAATTTTCACTACATAATTCTTCTGTAATTCTCTCAAGAGGACTAAGGGTGTTTAAGCCTCTTGAGAAGGTATCTGTATCTGTAAGTGGATAATTCCACAGAGTTGTAGTGGAGAAAATAGTCTACAGAAAGTTTTCTGTAGCTATTTACTGTCTGTATCCTCTGCAGAAGAAGCTGCAGTAAGTAGAAAGCCTTCAGTGGCTGAAGAAGAAATCTGTTGGTGAGCCTGAAGAGGCTGTAGAAGAATACTAGTGGTAAGGTGTACCCAAGGTTATTGTAACAATTAAGATTGAGTAAGAAAATCCTACTTGGTGTAGGGACTAGACGTAGCCTCTGGTTGGAAGAGGTGAACCAGTATAAAATCTGTGTGTGCAATTTTCCTATCCTTACTTCTTTCTATCCTACATTAATTACATTTGCATAAAATTAATTTGAAAAGTAATTAATACCTAAGTAAGTATTATCTGTTAAACAGGTTTCATATTGGAACTATACCTTCTGCATATTGCATTACTAATAATATCCTTTTTCTAAGTGTTGAAAAATTTTAATACAAAGCCAAGATTATCTTGAGCAGACCAAGTATTAAAAGAAATTTGCAGAAAGTTAAAAAAGATCACAATTCAACCCCCCTTCTTGTGATTGGAATTTCAACTTCAATGAGAATATAACACTTGTAGTGGGAAACAATTTTAATATAGAGCTAATAAATCAATAAAATAGATAAGATAAATAACAACAAATAAAATAGAGAAATAAATTCTATATTGAAAAATTCATATTAAATTTAATGCAAATTAATTATTTATTGTATTTCTTATTGTCTGTTTTTAATTTTGTAATGAAACAGATACTAAAAAATGGATGATGAGACAAACTGTTTTAATATAATAATAAAAAAATTAAACTCTGAATGAAAAAGAAAAAAAAGGTAGTCCGGGGACTACCTCCCATGGAGGATACCCGTAGTTCATAAAAAAATCACTTTTGTAATGAAATATATTAATAGAAATGAATAATAAGAGAGAATATTTTAATATAATGATAATAATTAAAAAAAGAAAATGAAAGTGTGATAAAAAATAAAACAACAGGAGCAAGGCCGTTTTCCGTGAAGGATATTTGTGATTCATAAATAAAATCACTTTAATGAAGTGAGAATAGAGAAACTAAACAAAATAATAAAAGTAAGTGAGAAAGCATGACACATGTAGTGTGAGAACAATTTTAAGATATATATAGAGTAAATAGATAAATAGAATAGATAAGAGATATAATAAACGGAAACATTAATGAATAAATAGAGATATAAATAATATTTTGAAAGAATACATTAAATTTTTAATATAGGGTAAATAGAATAAATAAGATAGATAATAAGTGAAAGCATTCATGAATAAAATAGAGAGATAAATAATATATTGAAAAAGAACACATTAAATTTAATGTAAATCAATAAATTTATTATATTTTTTAATGTGTGTTTTTTTTTGTCATAAGTAAATAAACATGAATGGATAATGAGAGAATCTGTTTTAATATAACAATAATAATAAAGAAAATTAAATTATGATTAAAAAAGGGGGAAAAGGAAATGATGGAGAAAAACCTCTTCTTATGGAGGATACATGTGGTTTATAAAAAATCACTTTACTGAAATGATAATAAAAAATTAAAAAAAAAAACTCAAGTGAAAAAACGTGACACATGTACTGATATGGAACAATTTTAACATAGAGAGCAAATAAATAACATAGATAATAAGAGAAAATATTAATGGATAAAATAGAGAGATAAATAATATATTAGAAAATACAATATTTAATGTAAATCAACACATTTATTATGTTTTTTAATATGTGTTTTAATGTAATAAATAAATAAATATGGATGAATAATTAGAGAAATTGTTTTAACATAATAATAAAAAAAGAAATGTAAAGTGTGATAAAAAAAGAAAGAAAACAATAAGAGCACAATTGCCCCCCACAGACGATATTCGTGGTTCATAAAAAATCACTCTTGTAATGAAACTCATTAATAGGAACGAATAATGGGAAAAAATAGTTTTATATAATAAAACTAAAAAAGAAAAATGAATGTATGATAAAAAAGAAAAAAACGGCAGGAACATGACTGTCTCCCGTGGAAGATACATGTCCTTGATAAAAAAATTTATTTTACTGAAATTAGAATAAAAAACTAAAAAAAAAACTCAATTGCGAAAACGTGCCACGTGTACTTGGAGAACAATTTTAAGATAGAGAATAAATAGATAAATAGAATCAATAAGAGTGATAATAAGTGAAAATATTAATGAATAAAATAGAGAAATAAATGATATATTGGAAAACATTTTAAGTTTAATAAAAATCGACACATTTATTATTTTTTAATTTGTGTTTTTATGTAATGAAACAAAAAAATATGAATGAATAATGAGATAAATTGCATTAGTATAATAATGAAAAAAGAAAAAAAAAATTAAAAGTGTGATGAAACGGTAGAGGTCAGGGAAAAGAAAACAGTCAATAAAAGCACAAGTGCTTCGTGGAGTATACTCGTGGTTTATAAAAAATATCATTTCTGTAATAAAACATATTAATAGAAATAAATAATAAGAAAAAGTATAATAATATAAGAATACGAAAAAAAAATAAATGTGTGATAAAAAAAAAATAATATAATAGAGAGAGATTTTTTTAAAAAAAAAAAAGAGAAAAAGACGTGTCAGAGAAGAGGATTCCGATTATGTGCAGTTACATTTTCATGCAGTTGTGTGCAGTTTAACAAATCTCCACCAAATAATTCATCCAACCACTCACATTATGCCACCTCATTCCTTTTACATTAAAAGTGCCGTTTCACCTAAAGCTCCGGGAGGGTAATTTATCGCAGTTGCTGTCTCGCTTCTGCACTTGTTAAAACTAGCTAATTACTTCTAGTTTTAAGCTGCATAATGTGCAGAGTTTGTTACCAAAACTAACTAGCTAATTATTTAGCTATTGCCAATTGGAATTTGACATGTAAACTAGACTTTAAGGAAATCATATATAAACTGTGTAAACATGTATATATATGGTTACAGAATTGTTTACTATCTAATCAATTTTCTCAATTGAATATACAGCTCAATTCTCCACAGCTATACATAAACTGCTCTAAGACCCATTTTAGAGCTCAAAAAGGTAGGAATTAACCTTAAGCTACCTAGAAGTACTAGAGGTCCATGCAGAAGCTGTATACAAATCGGTATCCTTCCATCCAAGCCTTAATGTGCCATCAACTTGTGCAAGGCTATACCCATGAGCTGGTGAAAACATGTTCAATATCAACTGTGCTTGTGCCACTGAATTTGCACTCATTGGAACCTGCACAAAACAATGTCTTGCAAGCTCACTTCTCCATTGCCTAAACTTGTCCTCTCCACTCCTTGCAGGGCCTCCTATGGCTAATATATTATTGATCTCCTTAGAGAGAAGGCCATGCCCCACACTGTGCCTGCTAGAATCATCACTATGTAAATATGCTCCAAGAGAATAAAAAAGGGTGGAGTAATAGTGCAAAGAGCCAACAAAACGGTCCAAGAAAGACCCTCCATGGTTCACATCCTGTTCTACCAAAGTTATGATTTTTGGCTCCAATTCCTCAAGAAGCCTCAATGTTTTCCAATCAGGTCCAGTTGCATCATACAAAGAATGCTGCTACCAATGCACAGCAAGTGTCTCACCATGCCTCACTTGCACCATGGAAACATCAATTTCCCCAAACTTGGTTGCAACAGGGTTGAACTTGAATGACAATCCTAACCTTCTTGCAAAGTTGGAAAGCTGTTTTCCTGTTTTAACAAGGAGTTCCATTGAGGTTCCCATGCCTGTCATTCTAACCTCTGGTGGACCCTCCATTCTTGTTGCAAGTATGTGGAAAAAGGGTGGCCATTGAAGCCCCTGCATGATGTCTAAATCAATGATGTGAATGCTGTTAGTTCGGTTCACTGCTTCAAGGATGGCTTGGTTGGAAGTGAAATGAGCAAATTTTATGAAAGGGGAAATGTTGTTGAAAACTTGGAATGATGAGTTAATGCTCCTTTGATTAATTAAAGGGGAACATACACCAAGCCATGAATTCATTACCCTGCTAGTCATGGCCTTTGCAAAATAAGCAACAACACGTTCTGCACATGATGGTTTATAAGGTGAGGCTAATTGTGTTAGCTCTAGTAACATTCTGTGAGCCTCACCAAGGTTGTCAACAGAGATTGCCACTGCACATTCCATTAGAAGGGTTATCAGGTTTAAC
Source organism: Sesbania bispinosa (assembly GCA_026901365.1). NCBI lineage: Eukaryota > Viridiplantae > Streptophyta > Magnoliopsida > Fabales > Fabaceae > Sesbania > Sesbania bispinosa. Next base: position 253,751 of record QLOH01000643.1, on the reverse strand, counting down.
CCATGATCATAAACATTATTGTTGTTATGATCAAAATCTAAGGTGTTTGGTTGAATGTGAGGATTGAAAAAAATGTTAACAACTTGACGAAAGGATCAAACATATAAACAGTGGCTTCCCACCAGCCAGTACAAATTATATCAACATCAATAAACAAAACTAAAAATAAAAGAAATAACAAAAAACGCACCTTCTTCACATTAAAACATGATTCTTCAATTAACCTTTTCAATCTTATTTTGAATACAAACAAAACATCTAACAATAAACCTAAAGAAGACCAGAAATGAAAGAAACAATGTTGTGTCTTCTAACGTAAGCAAAAACGAAAGTAGCGAAACTATTGGCTATTCACATTATTGGCGCTAAAGAAGACCAGAAAATTACGATTCCTCTGCCTCAATTTACTACTTACTTCTCCTCTCAATGTAAAAGGAATGACGTGGCAAAACGTGGGTGGTTAGATGAATTGTCCGGTAAAGATTTATTAAACTGCACACAACTGCATGAAAATGCAACTGCACATAATCTGAATTCCAGAGAAGAAACTAAAAAATGAAAAAAAAAAGTAGTTGACGAGTGTAGAAGGAGAACTTCTTTCATAGTAATAGATAATCGGAAAATTGGTTAGCCCGATTTTCATAACCATGTGTTCAGTTCAATAGAACAACAGAACCGGCCTTGCAATGAACTAGTCTCAGAATCGAAAAACTGGTAAAAAACCGGTTCAACCGATTTTTTTAGAAAAATTCAATTTTTTTTAATTTAATTTAAAATACTCTTAAGATAAATAAAAATCTATGTTTGAGAATTACACATAAATATTTATGATTTTATCAATTATTTTAATTTTTTTATTTTATAAAAGGTTACAGTAAGTCAGTAACCGAAGCGCCAAAATTTTCGCGGCGCGTTCCCAAAAATTTCAAATTTCTATCGCGTAGAAACACCCACAAAACACGAAACTTCAAAAACCAAATTTTCTTACATTACCCCCATCTCCCCCGCTTTCTCTAACAACACCCAAAAATTCAAATTCAAATTCCCCCTGTAATCTTCACAACCCGAAAAAATCTCACCTTCCCCAATCTTGTATCCCACTTCACAAATCTTCCCCACCTCCTTGCCGCTTCAAATTCAAATTCCAACTTTGATGACCCATTCTGCAGCAACCATTCAACTATTATGGTGAGAGAGCAGAGGGTGGATTCCTTCTACGCCAAGCTGCGGGATTCGGCACTTTCCTCTTCTTCCTCTCCTGTTCTCATTTTTCCTTCAACCTCTGACGTAGACTCCCTCTGCGCCCTCAAAATCATCTTCCACATCCTCGAATCTGATTCCATCCAATACGCCTGCTACCCTGTGTCGTCTTTCCGCGAGATCCACAAATACGCAAACCCCACCGCAAACGACGACCCAATCTCCATCGTTTTAATCAATTGGGGAAACCACAGGGACCTCCGCAAAACACTCAACTTAGTCCCAAACGCTCGCATCTTCGTCGTCGACAGCCACCGCCCCATCCACCTCCACAACCTCAACGACCAAAACGACACCGTCGTTGTTCTCTTCACTCAAGACGACGAAGACCAAGCAGATCTCGCCTACGACTTCCCTCTCTCCGCCCTAGCCAACGCCTCAACAAATTGGGACTCCGAATCCGAACCCGAAGACTCCGAATCCGAATCTGAATCCGAAAGCGACGAAGAAGAAGAATCTAAAAGAAAAAGAAAGAGAGACTCAGAAGATGACGAAGATCCGATTAAACTCTACAGGAAGAAGAAAAAAGAGTACTATCGATTGGGAACTTTTCACGGAAAACCCTCGGGGTGTTTGATGTATGAACTAGCCCATTTTCTGAGGAAGAACACGAACGAATTGCTCTGGCTTGCTTGCGTGGCGTTAACGGACCAGTTCGTTCACGAGAGGCTAAGCGATGAAAGGTACCACGCCGGCGTCATGGAGCTTGAACAATATATAAACAGTTCCGGCAATTTAGACGCCGTTACTTCGGTCACGCTCAAAGACGGTACCAAAATTCGTGCACCGAACTCATCTCGAATCGCCTACGAGGATGAACCGAGGCTCATGCTGTTACAGGAATGGAACCTCTTCGATTCTATGCTCTGTTCCTCCTACATCGCCACAAAATTGAAGACATGGAGCGACAATGGGATGAAGAAATTGAAGCTTCTGTTAGCTAGGATGGGGTTTGCACTCGCTGACTGTCAGCAGAAGTTTCAGTACATGAACGTTGAGGTAAAGCGGAAGATGAAGCATGAATTTGAGAGGTTTTTACCTGAATATGGTTTAACTGATTTATACTACCGAAGCTTTCTACGGATCCATGGGTATAGTTCAAGGGTCTCTGCTGCTGATGTGGTTTACGGTGTCACTGCACTTCTTGAGTCGTTTGTGAAATCGGATGGATCTTGTGCTTCAAAGCAGTTTGGGGTGGCCTATGATGCACTTTCCTTGAGCAATGTTGATAAGCTTAAAGCTGGGATGCAACACGCTATTAAGATTCAAAGGGCGATTTTGAGGCAAGGGAGCACTGCGATTATGAAAAATGGGTGCATTCGAAGTGGGAGGAAGTTTCGGTGGGTGAAGCTGGAAGATTCAGGGGATGCTAAGTTGTTGGGGTACCCTCAGGCTTTGACCAAATTCTGTTATTTTCTAATGGATGCTTTGAAAGAGAAAGGGGCGAGGATGAAGCCTTTGCTTTGTGCTTGTTTGTCTCAGGAACCGAATAAAGTGCTTATTGTTGGGGTTTGTGGGAGGCCGCGTTTGGCTGGGGCTCAGGGAAACGCGTTTGGGATGGCGTTTAGGAATGCTGCGGAGGAGATTGGAGCAGAGTTTTTTCATGAGTTGTTTGAGTCGTCGTGGATTTTTCTTGATACTTCCGCGGTGAATTCCTTCATGGTAAGGTTGACTGAGAAGCTGTGAGTGATTCTGTGTCTTGAGGAAGTGTCTTGCTTCTTCTCTAACTGCAGTGCCATGCCTGAGATTGGTAATAAATGATGTGCTGTGCTTGATGTGGCACCACAACATGACTCTTTGGCCTGTTTTTTTTCCTAGTCTGTTGTATTATGATTTATAGCATCCTCATTTCAATATTTTTCCTTTATTCCCCACAACCCTTGATTTGTTAACTTGACACTCATATGTAAACATATGCCTTGTTACAACTTGGAAGTAATGTTGAAATTGTGAGATCTTCCTGGATAAAGTTCACATATCAAGTGTCAAATTTTCAATTATTAGTGTTAGAATATGATGTTAAACTATTATTGTAGAGTCTCTTTTTTTTGTTGAAGGAAATCATACATGTGCTGGTCTTTTTCATATAATTTGCCGTTGCTGCTGGTTTTTTGCTGATTTTGATCTGTTTCGGTTTTTATCAGTATGGCTGCTACTGTTTGATTAAGTATCTTTCAGAATGTGATTTAATTGCCTGATAAGTATATTTGGTTATTTCCTATTGATTTGATGGAGTGGAGATACTTTTGGCTTCATGGTTTTGTTGGTCACATCTGTACAGTAGGTTATGTTTACTTTTTCTCATGCTGTATACTTGTCACTGATTTGTTGGACTTCTCTCTTTTTCTTTGTGTTTGAGGGGTAGGTGTTATCTTGTATTAGAACCAATTAAGGCATTATTATCTTGTGTCATTTGCTGCACAACCTCATGATCAAGTAGATTAGTATTAATCTGTTGATTTCCCTGGTTAAACTATATGAAGCACGGGTATTCCAAATTTGGAGGAGTACCCGTACTGGGTACCGGTACGCCTGGGTACGTAGCGGGTACTCTGGGTACGGGATTCCAAACAAAAAAACGGGTACGGGATTGGGTACGACTCAGGTACTCATGGGTTTGTTTTGGGTACTCATGTACCAAAACTACTCCGTTTTGAACGAAAAATTAAGTTTTTTTTTCTTTTTTTTCTTTTTTTAATTCTGATTTTGTAAATCAGAATTTAGAAACCCTAATGACCCATTGAGACCGTCCCTCCCTCACTATTCTCCTACTCTGTGTGCCTCTAACATTTCATCGTTGACATCGCACCACTGTTGTTTCTCGTCCGCGCCACCGCCTCGTCCGACCACTGGTGCGAGCGTCCTCCACTGGTGCGAGCGTCCTCCACTGGTGAGAGCGTTCAAGACTGTGCGCGCGTTCTCTGCGAGTGTTCGTCTTCGTCCGCACCTGTTCATCCTCCTCGTCTGCGAGACTGCGAGCAAGACTCATTTGTTGTTGTTGTTGTTGTTGCTGTTGTTCGTCCTCATCTGCATTGTCCGCGCCTGTGTTCAAGAGAATCAGGACTCTCCTACTCTGTTCTTAGTAATATAATTAGTTCTCATCTCCTACACTGGTGAGTAATCTGTACCTGTGTTTTTGCTCTGTTCCAAATCGTGTTTTTGCTGCCCTGTTGCTATTTGTTAACTATTCTCTGTTTTACTTTGCTGCTGTCATGGGGTTGTTTGTTAGTTTTGATTTATTTTGATTTTAAAATAGCTTGTAATTGTAATAGGGGCTCATGGTACTCATAAATTAATAATGTTATGCATATGTCTTCACAACAATCTATTAGTTCTTCTGTTAGTTCATCTACATCTTGCAAGTATACATGTGGAGATGTTAGCTCTATTAATCCTTTTTGGGCCTATGTGACAATGTTACAAAATAAGAAAGAAGGAGGAGGGAATGCTAGTTGGCGTTCTAATGTTGACTTGTTGAATGTTATGTCATGTTATGTTCGTTGTTGACTCGTTGTGACATTGAATGTTATGTTATGTTAAGTTCCTTTATCAATTCATTCTTATGTTGTGTTATGATTTGTGTTTTTTAATGTTTTATGGAATTTGATCTAATTTTATTAGTTTTATTTTCATAGAATTAATGATACAATTATATATATATAATTAAATTAAATATATATATATTAACGTACCCGTACCCTAGTTTTTTTAAAAACCCCATACCCCAGTACCGTACCCGTATCCGTGCAACACAATTAATGACAAATTTGGCTTTTGCTGTTATGCACACAGCCATTCCATTAAAATCTACATGAAACCCATGTGGACCAAACTGTGGAGGAACTCCCCAACTACTTTTTAAAATCTAAAGAGCATTTTTCTTCAAGAATTTATTTTCGTCTTATTATGTATAGTGCTGGTGCACTCGAAGGACAGCACATATTTTCTTTAGCTTCATTCAGCAGTTAGCATTTTCTTTAGCTTCATTCAGCAGCTAGCACTTGTTGTGCTGTGACAAGTAACAAGTTCTAAATGCTAACAACAGATAACAGATGTTTCTTGCAATATACACCATTTTTGTAAATCAAAGACTGCATAATACAGCAGTTGAAGCTTTAAAAAAGGTCTTGATTCATACAGACTTTCCTGTTTCTACTGATTGAGAATTGACTTCTGTCTTTGCTTGGGTTGAATAACAGTTAGGCTTTAGCATAGTGGTACTATCATGACATGGCAAAACCACTTTTACCTTGGGATATATGGATTCTACATTGTTTTTTAGGTCCATGGATTCTACATTGTATGCAACCTTCCTTTATAGTTGCTTCAAATTTGGGGCATCTTAATAATCAATTGTAATTAATTCAGCCTCAACAATGGCTACTGCCTGGTACTATTGTTCATGGAATTGGAAGTCAGGAACACCACTCTCCCCTTTCCCCTCATTGTCAAAGGATCCCTATTTAGTTATTTGTGAAAATCAAAACATTTTTTAAAATGATGTACCCATTGGAATGGAGTAATGCTGCACCTATTTTTAAGCTTCCTCTTCCCTTTTTGTATATTGCTTGGGGAACCTAGGTTCTATTCCTAATTAGTTCTAGCAATAGTTCATAAGTACGACTTTGCCACATTATAATATGTATGGTGGGAAGGGCAACCCTTAGTGGCTCTCAATGGAACAAAATTGAAGCCACTTGCAGAAAAATGTATTTATTATCAATTACTTACAGGGCAATCAATGGATTCCCCTATGCTGCAATTAAATGAATAAAAAATTGATGAACTCCTCTCTCAGCTAAGCTTTGGATGGCAAACTCTGAGGAGAAGCAAGCTATTGCTGCAATTTTAATCTTAGTAATAGGCAATAACAATCTAAACATTCAACAGACAAAGCAATTTCTGTCAGCAGCTTCGGTTTACTGGTTACATTAATTGAGAATGTTTAATCCCATAGGTCTCGAGCGACCTATATTTATAATTTTTTTCAACTTGTGATACAGTTGGAACTGCGCAGCGTCATGTATGGTCAAATACCATGAAACAGGATGGCAATTCCAACTATTTATTCATGAGCAGTTGAGCTGCATTAGCAGTGAAGAGGGTTAAAATATAGGCTAATAGTTTAAATTAACTTAATTTTGTTTAAAGTATTCTATTTGTCTTTGTTTAAAGTCGTTTTATTTCTTAAATTTATACAAAGTTGCTCATATTTTATAGAAATAGTATAAGTGCTGAGGTGCCTTAATTTTTTCTTATAAAAAAGCATGATAATACAAGAGATTAAAATGGACGAAAAATGTATATGAAGATAATCATCTAACAAAAAAAATCAAAATTTTGATATTTGAAAGAAAATAAATACATTGTTTGGACTCTTGATTGCAATATTTTTACACTTCTAACTCTTACTTTTTTATATTACATAAATCTAAACTTATCTATCATTGGTATTTTTATATTTTGTTTGAAATGATGAATGTGTAGATAACATTACTCTTACGATAATAGGTCATTTTCTTATGAAATTTCATCATTTCAAACGTAATTTGAGACTTTCAATAAATGTATGAAGTTTATAAATAACGAATGATCAAGGTAACCGATAATTAATCTTATTACAATAGAAAAGTAAAAAATTCATGAATAATTTTTAAATGCACTAAGAATAAAAATAAAATAGGCTTTTATTACTCTTATTGCAAAAATTAATTTTCAAGTGTGAATGAATATGCATAAATAAAAATGGCAAATAAACCGTAATTAGAAGTTGTAAATAATATAGATTTAATTGATATATACCGTCAGTGTAAAAAAGTTATACACAAATATCAAATGATGTGTTATCAAATCATTTGATAAATATCACAACTCATGTATTATTGAACTAAATAAATAAAGTGATAACACATAATTAGATGTCTGTATAATTTTTTTATATTCACAATATATATCAATTAAATTCAAATAGTATTTTAAAAATGTGTTAGTCAATAATCCAAGATGAATGTCTAGGTTATTGATATAATTAAGCATTAAAGTACACTTAGACCCTCCACTAAATTAAGTCATTGATTGTTGTTTCTTGTACATGCTTGCAATATGAAAAAAGCAACACTTCATAAAACACTTCAAACCAGAAGATATAAACTCCAAAAAAGATTATTTATTTTATTTCTAACTAATAGTACATTCTAATATGACATAAAATTTGTCTTACAAAAACCTAGTACACAAAACTCTTTTCTTGCATTTTCAACACATAACCATATCCCTGTTAAATGAAAAAATATTAAAAAATACAAATTGAACTGGTGAAGTTCTCCGATGGTGGATTCCGGTCGCAAGATTGGTCGTCCACGGTGGTTTTCCTTTGGCAACAGAGGAGGGGGTGTACCTGCAGACACTCTGACGCTCAAGTCAGTTTGTGTAGCAGATGTGTGTCAGTGTTAAAAGTGATACCTGGTAATATGAAGTTGATGTTTTTATATGGAGGTAAGAGGCGGGAATTTCCATGATCTTGGCCTAGTTTCCATAGGTTGTTTCCTTCATAAGACTCGCGCCCTTGGTGGCATATGCTGACGATGACTTTCATGCCGGTAGGCGTCCATGCAGAGGTGGTTGTAATTTTCATGCTGGATGCTGGTAGGCGGTCCAGAACAGTTGCTCCCCAAGTCGTATCAATCATATTGATGATTGTGCGGTTTGAATGTATTTTTTACAACCGGTATGCCGGATGCCGCCAACCTTTGGAATGCTTCTAGCTGTAACCGCGTGGATCTCGAGATACGACGTGTCCCATTCTGAGGGGCATGTCGCTTGGTTTTTGCCACATGTCAAGATCTGGCTTGATACTTAAAAACGAACGGAGGGGGAGAGACAGTTACTGTTTGAAATTTCTTCTCCCTCTGCGTTTTCTCCTGCTTCTTCTTCCCCTTCGCCGTAAGTTGTAGAGACTCTTCCAGCTTCCAGGGACTCATCTGTTGCATGCCATTCGAACCCTCTGGTTTCCCTGAAGTTCCTAGCAGCGTTTTGTTCTGAATTCTTGCGAGGTATTCTTCGGCTCCTTTCCTTTTTACTCTCTGTAACTTTTCACTTTGGGGGTGAAATATTTGCTGTATTTTGGTGTATTTTTGGGTTGGTTGGTACCGGAAAATGAGCTGTAAGGGTGGTTTTAGGGTTGTGGTTGATGATTCTGCGGAGGATAGTGGCGTAGAGCCACTGGTTCGTAGGTCCCGAAAGTGCTTAGGAGCCATTTCTGATGGGCCGAGTAACTTAGGTTTTAGATGTGAATCTTCTGCAGGAGGGGGTTTGCCTTCTCAAACCCTAACAACTAGCGAACTTCAGGCCCTTGAAGCCGGATTGTCGGCTAGTATGGGTAGATCCGTTAATGAGGAAGAGATTGCCAAATTTGCTAGCATCGTCCGGCTATGTTCCAGCATTGATTCGTCATCTGACTCAGACTCTGATGAAGAACTGTTGGGTCTTTTGTACAGGACCCAGTTATATAGGTCAAAAATGGGTAGACGGAAAATCCATACTTCCCCAGAAATTGATTTCCCGGAGCCGCCCAACTGTGCAAACCTTAGGTGGGTAGACGTAGAGGCCCTGGGTACCCCTTGCTGGTACAGCTCTGAACCGGCCTTGGAGCTTGCCTTCCGGCATGTGACTTATGCTGCCCCTGGTCATGAAGAAGAATGGACTATTGAACTTTCGGGGGAAAATGACAGGGTCTGCAGCCAAGGGACTTCTGAAAGACCTTTCCTTCCGATGTACAAGTGCGTTTTCACAGATTTGGGCGTCCGGCTTCCCTTCACGGATTTTGAAGTTAGCATCCTTCGATATTTGGATGTTGCCCCTTCACAACTGCACCCAAATGCATGGGGGTTTATACGCAGTTTTACGGCGTTGTGTGACGCCTTGGGACTGTCATACACGCTTGACGTGTTTTTTCATATGTTTAAGTCGTATCCCGTCATAGATGCCAACGGGCGGAAGGCTTGACTAGCCTTAAGATCTGGTCTGGGGGGTACACTTTTTGAAGTTTACCAGGCTTCGTACAAGTTGTTCAAAGAACGCTTCGTCTTCTTTCGGCTAGCAGAAGGCGGAAGGCGGTGGTTATTTAAGGCAGACGGTCAACTGAAATTTCCGCTGTACTGGACCTAGAACCATTATAGCCGCCGGTCGAAAGATTACGTGTTTTCCTTATCAGAGATGTCTGAAGAGGAAACTGCTACAGTAGAGGCTCTGCAGGAGTTTAAGAAAAAAACATGGGGTCCTTGGTTGTCATCGTATCCTGGATGGCGGCAGTCGTAGCCTAAAGGATCATTTAGGTATATCACCGATTACCTTGTGCTTTTTAACCATATTCTTCGAATAATTTTCTTCCTTTGGTTCTATAGGTGACATGGCGGGAAACAACACTTTGGCTTTGGCAGAAAAGAGAGCCAAACGTGAGGCTGCCAAGAAGGCGGCTGCTGCCGCCATTGCGGCTGCCGCTGCTACTCCCGGTGCTGGTTCATCCACTCCCCAATCTTCACAACCGGGTGATGCCGGTCCTATTCAAGGCCGCCCTGAGAAAAGGGCTCGTATGGAGGAGGTAAAAGATACCAATGATTCTGGGAAGGGGGGAGGATCGAGCGCATCTCATTCCAGCCCTCAACAATTGTTCGGGATTCCGCCTTCACCGAGGATCTCCTAGGCGACCCCTGATCCGGAGGAGGATGCCGCCCTGAAGTTGTTGGCCCAGCAGGGGCAACACGTTTTTAAAGGTACTTCGGCCTCCGAAATGAAAGATTTCCTTGGTCAGGTTGGTACCTGGTGCCTGCGGGGGGCCATGATGGCGGAGTTCTTTCACAGTACTATTGACGAGGTGGCCGCCCTCCCCCAAGTTAAAAAGGATTTCGAGGCCGTTACCAAGAAGTTGAAGGATGATGAGGCAAAGATGGTGGAGGCTCTTGGGAAGGTAAAGGGCCTCTCTGATGATAATTTGAAACTTACTGAAAATAATGGCAAACTCCTGGAGGAGATCGAGAAGCTGAAGCTGGACTTGGCTGCTAAGAAATCCGAAACCATCCAAGTTGTTCTTGAAAAGCAGAAGGTGGTAGAGGATTTTGAAGCCGCCAAGGAGGATTGGAAGCTGAAGGAGGCTGGTTATGAGAAGGAGATCCGGCGTGTGGAGGATCTATGGGATGAATCCGTCGAATGCTTCTTCCATAATGCTATCGATTAAATGAGGTACCTGAACCCCGGGATTGAATTGCGCACCAAAGGCATGAGCAAACTCTGTGTTGTTCATGATGGAAAGTTGTACCGGGGTGTAGGTAAATACTTTGTGGAAGAATTGTCGGGTGAAGAAGAGCTTATCCCGCCTCCCATGCAAGTCGCTGGAGGATGACAACAACAAGTCGCCAGAAGATGCCGCCAAGGAATGAAGGGTCGGGATGCCGGTTAAATTTGTAATTATTTGTTTTGGTGGGCGCTTTGGCGCCCATGTTTGTAAGCGACCAAACGCTTTTATTGCAATATTGTAATGCGTATTTGTTTCGTATCCCAGCTTTCCTTTGTGATTTTTCTTTTTGAATGCGCACCTCGGGATCCTGGACATTGCCGGTATCGGGATCCCTTCAGTCCCTTCACTAATATCGAGTTTAGTGAGGGGGCGCCATCGGACGTATCCTTGCTATGAAGGTGGCATGCCGTCATAGAAGGATTTCATCATTAAAAACGTAGCCCGGGGCGGGATCCAGTATTTTACGTAACTCGAATCGCTATGCAACTTACGGCGCGAAGCCGTTTATCATAAGTAAATACTTTGCATGAAAAAGAATCTTTATTTGGAATTACAGCCACGACGTTAAGCCTTGTAGAATTTACAATGATCCTTAAAATGAATCTTCATCTGGCATCGTTGCCACGACGTAAAGCCTTGTAGGATTTATAGTGCGTTCTATACATTGAGAACTTTACATGTTCAACTGAAATACTTTCTCAGCTTCGCGGCATTCCAAGTCCTTGGGATAGGTATCCCTGCTAGAGTTTCGAGAGAATATGCTCTCGTATTGGTCTTCGCTGTCACCCGGTATGGGCCCTCCCAATTACATGCCAGCTTTCCTTGGGCGGCGTTCTTGTTCCCGATGTCGGCGCGACGCAGCACCAGATCCCCTACCTCAAAGGTTCTGGGAACTACTTTTAAGTTATATTAGGCCACAAATTGTGCCTTGATGGCGGCTTCACGAATGGCCGCTCTGTCCCGGACTTCCTCTATCAGGTCAAGGTCCTCCCTTAGCCGGGATTCATTGTTCGTGGCTTCAAAGTTGAGGGTCCTGAGAGATGGCTCGCCGATTTCTACCGGGATGACGGCTTCAGTGCCATAGGTGAGCCGGAAGGGGGATTCCCCAGTTGTAGAATGGGGTGTGGTGCGATAGGTCCACAAAACGTGCCATAGTTGTTCTGCCCAGAGTCCCTTTGCATCTTCTAGCCTCTTCTTTAACCCTCTAAGGATGACCTTGTTAGCGGCCTCTGCTTGTCCGTTGGTCTGCAGATGCTCCACTGATGTGAAGTGCTGCGTGATATGGAGTCCTTGAAGCAAGTCCTGGAAACCCTTATCGGTGAATTGGGTACCGTTATCCGTCACGATGGTATTAGGAATGCCGAATTGATATATGATCCTGCGGAATACGAACTTCTCAAGATTTTTTGTTGTTATCTTCGCCAAGGGTTCTGCTTCGATCCACTTGGTCCCAAGATATCGATTCCCCACCAGGAAAAGGGCCAAGGGGCGCTGATGGAGGAGAGTTCCTGAGGCGGGGCCCGGTGGATGTTGTCGTGCCGCTGGCAAGAGTTGCACCTCCGTACATAATCTGCGGCGTCTCTTTCCATGGTTGGCCAATAATATCTAGCCCGGAGTATTTTCTTAGCTAACGCCCTTGCACCGAGATGCTGCCCGCAACATCCTTCATGCACCTCTGCTAAGATGTCGGGGCTATCAGATGGGGGGATGCACTTTAACAATGGCTAGGAAATTCCCCTTCTGTAAACCTTTCCCTGATGTAGACAGTATCTTGCGGCATGCCGCTGAATTCTTCTGGCTTCATTGGCTTCTGAGGGAAGAATGCCGGATTCCAGGTAACTCTGGATGCCGGAGAACCAATGGGTCTCATCCTCGACAGCTAAAACAACTGTTGGAGAGGTGATTATTTCTTGTATGACGGAACGATGGTTGCCGGAGGAGCGGGTGTTGGCCAGCTTAGACAGAATGTCGGCTCGCGCGTTCCTCTCTCGGGGAACATGGCGGATATCCACCTGACGGAACTGCGACATCAATTCCTTTACCCGCGCTAGATACCTCATTAACAATGGTTCTTTGACCTGATAGTCTCCTTTAATCTGGGATACTACTAGCTGGGAGTCACTGTTGATTCTGATATCCTGGGCACCGACTTCTGTCGCCATCCGCAGTCCAGCGATACATGCCCCATACTCTGCTTGGTTGTTAGAGGTTGGGAAAGAAAAGCTCAGGGAGTGTTCCAGGACGATCCCCTGGTTGTTCTCTAACAGAATTCCGGCCCCTGATCCCTTTGGGTTGGTTGATCCGTCGACGTAAATTTCCCAATGAATTGGTTTAACGGTGGACGCAGGAGTTAGTTCTGCTATAAAATCTGCAAGAGCTTGTGCCTTGAGGGCCTGCCGCGACTCATAAACTATCCCGAACTCTGATAACTCCACGACCCATGCCACCATTCTCCCTGCTAGATCTGGCCTGTGGAGGATTTACCGAATGGGCTAATCGGTGCGCACTATAATTTGGTGACTCTAGAATACTACTGCCTGAGCCGTCGTGTCACCGTTAGGAGCACGTATGCCACCTTCTCAACTTTAGGATACCTCAACTCCGGCTCTTGTAACGCTTTGCTCACAAAGAAAACTGGCCACTGCGTGTTGTCCTGTTCCCGGACTAAGACGGCGCTGACGGCCTCTTCGGTGATAGAGAGATATATAAAAAGGGGTTCTCCGGCTACTGGAACGCATCTTCACATTCTGGAGTCCATTCGAATTGTGATCCCTTTTTCAGTAGGCGGAAGAACGGGAGTGCTCTTGCCGCAAATTTGGCTATAAAGCGAGTCAGGGCGGCTAAGCGGCCTATGAGCTACTGAACTTCTTTGACGCATGTCGGGCTCTTCATGTCCAGTACTGCTTGACATTTTTCGGGGTTCGCCTCAACCCCTCTCTCTATGAGCATGAAGCCCAAAAAATTGCCGGCCCGGACCCCGAAGGTACACTTCCTAGGGTTCAAACGCATGTTGTGCTTGCGCAGGTGGCTGAATACGGTTGCTAAGTCCTCTACGTGAAGCTCATCTTGAGTACTCTTGACTATCATGTCATCAATGTAAACCTCTATGGTTTTTCCAATCAGTTCTTCAAACACCTTATTCATCATTCGCCGGTATGTGGCCCCTGCATTCTTAAGGCCAAATGGCATCATTCTGTAGCAATAGTTGGCTTGGTCCGTCATGAAGGTCGTTTTCTCCTGATCAGGTGGGTACATGGGAATCTGGTTGTAGCCAGAGTAAGAATCCATGAATGACATGAGACGGTAGCCGGCGGATTGATCCACTAGGCGGTCAATGTTTGGGAGCAGGTATTTTCCGTCTTAGGTTGCACCTTGCTGGTGGTAAAACTAGTGACGAATTTGCTCCGCAGATCAGCCCAGGTATTGACGGATCGCGGGGGAAGTGATTGGAACCAGCGCAGAGCTGTCTTCTTGAGCGATAACGGAAATACACGGCACATGATGGGGTCGGTGGCCCCCCTGATGGACATGGCAGACTCATATACGTCTAGGTGCTCCAAGGGGTCCCCGGTTCCGTCGTACTGCTCCAACACCGGGAGCTTCTCAAACCCACGATCCACCGGGAAGAGCATGATCCTCTCAGAAACGGGGACGATGGCCTGAATTACCTCATCGTCAGTATGGAAGTCATGTTGGGATTCTTCATGTCGTCCCTGATGGGCGACTGACGGACGTCGCTTATGATGAGAACGAGTCGGGGAGACGGAATGCACGGAGGCTTCCGGTGATGGGCAGTGTTCGCGAGATGGCTTCGGTTGGCCTTGAGACGGATGAGGCTCTCTGTTCTGTGGCTCCCTTCTTGGAGAGATTCTTGGTTCAGCAGTGTGGTGGGAAGGAGGTGAGTGTTGGATGGGTTGATGTCGGTGCGGCTGAGCGTCCGCTCGTGGCGTTTCTTGTGTAATTATTTGGGCTGAGAGCCGGAGGTGGTCCTCTTCTAATCTTGATAACCTCTGAGCGTATTCTTGCAGCATCGCATCTTGTTTGCTGATGAAAGAAAGCAGTTCTTGACGGGACGACTACCCTGGAGGGGTGGAACCCGAAGGTGGCAGAGTGGGAGGAGGCCGATTGTTGGTTTGCGGCGTGGCTTTGCGATTCACCGCGACCAGGGAAGCCGCTGCGGCGGCTGCAGCCGCAGCTGCGGCTGCGGAGGCTGCATCAGCATTGTTGGGGTCAGGAATTCGAGTGCGCTGGGGTGCGACATTCGGAATGACGGTGGCGGCTGTAGCGGTTACGGCAGCATCGGCAGCGGCGCTGTCTTGATTGCGTCTGCGCCCAGTGCCAGTGGTGGAGTTTGCTCTTGTGTCAACCATTCTTGCAGGTAGAAGTGGCGGAAAACGATCGTCGCTCCCCACAGACGACGCCAATGAACTGGTGAAGTTCTCCGATGGTGGATTTCGGTCGCAAGATTGGTCGTCCACGGTGGTTTTCCTTCGGCAATAGAGGAGGGGGGTGTACCTGCAGACACTCCAACGCTCAAGTCAGTTTGTGTAGCAGATGTGTGTCAGTGTTAAAAGTGATACCTGGTAATATGAAGTTGATGCTTTTATATGGAGGTAAGAGGCGGGAATTTCCATGATCTTGGCCTAGTTTCCATAGGTTGTTTCCTTCATAAGACTCGCGCCCTTGGTGGCATATGCTGACGATGACTTTCATACCGGTAGGCGTCCATGCAGAGGTGGTTGTAAGTTTCATGCTGGATGCCGGTAGGCGATCCAGAACACAAATCATTATTTTATGCTCTTTATTACATGTTTACATAGACACATCTTCAATTAGAGTCATTTAGGGAGAAGCATGCGGAATAATGTATCTACCAACCCTATATATTTTGCAATAATATGTCAAAAAATTAAAATACCTTATATCACCCTTGTTGAAAGCATCTTAATAAAAAAATACCTTTATATCATCTTTTCCTTACTTTCTCAATCATTATGATTCCATTTTCTTTGTATAATCTACTAGTGATTGTCCATTTTATTAACTTGGTAAGAATGACCGTACTCTACATCCAACCCTAATGAATAACAAATTTATTAATAATTAGTCATGCAACGGGTATTTTTTACTAGACCGAGTTAAAAAATCCGAGAATTATTTGTGTTTCTAAATTAAAGGTTCTCTACATTTTTTTTGAGCTTTTATGAGTTGATTAAGCTATTTTATCTGCTCTGTTAGAACCACAAGAAACACTAGAAGGAGGGTTGAATAGTGTTTTAAACTTTTTGAGTAATTTTGGAAATCTTGAATTAAACCAACGCATAAAATACAACAAGTTCAAATAAAACTTAAGATCAGAGTTAATTAAAGCGTCGGAAGATAAGAAGGATAAAATTGATAGTCTTTCTACTAAAAGCTTAAGATGGTTTTGAATAAACATTTAATTAAGTTGATTTCAGATAGTAACTAAATTAATTAAAAACATCTCAAAGTATCTTCTGAAGATTATTACAAAGAATCTTTTCAGAACTGTTTCTGAATTACTTCAGATGACTGATGATCGTCTGAAGTTTGTTTCTTACTTCTGAACTGAGTTCTTTTCAGACTCACTTCAGAGAGTCATTTCAGAGGTTCTTCAAAGTACATTCTCTGTAATGCTTCAAATGATATGAGAGAGACTTAAGGTTGATTTATCTTTGAAAACTCATTTTATTGAAATTGTTGACTTAGAGTTTGATATGAAAAATACTTTTCAATCCCCTTAGTAAGTACGAAGCTAAAAATAAAAGAGTTTAAAGGGAAAGAAAAACTTAGCCAAGAATTTATCCTGGTTCACCCACTAACCCAGTGAGCTACATCCAGTCCCAGGACAAACAACCACTGGATTTTCACTATCTGAACTCAGATACAAGTATTCTTTTACACCAGCCTCTTCAGGCTTAACTACAAGTATTCCTTTGTTTTCAACCGCCTCTCCAGGCAACATATGCAGTATTATTTTACAGACAAGCCTCTCCAGGCTCAACAGTAAGTATTCTTTCTTCCACCAAGCCTCTTCAGGCTCTCAGACACATATAGTGTTTACAAACTGAACTAAGTTTAAGTTTCCACGAAACATAAACTTAATCTCTTCCTGTACTAGAGGTTAACTGAGTACTACTCAGGATAGAATGAATAAATCTAAGTACAAGGTTTTACAGAGAAAGTATTTTCTTCTAAGCTCTAATTCAACTCTGTATTTTCAGAAGATTGGTTGAATATGATAATTGATTTCCTATGAACCAAACTCTTCTGCGTAATCAGTGTTATGCCATGGGTTAAGGATGAATATGATAGTACATGGCAGCACTTCTATTTTTCATTCTGAGGAATTGCCTGGCATGGCAACTGCCTCTGGCTAGCAAGAAACGCCAACATCTTCAAATTCAATCTTGAGGCTATTTATATGTTCTGATAAAATATAGCCGTTGAAGATGGTTGATAATACAGTTGAGATATTGATGAAGTGGCTCATATAGCCGTTGTGTAATAGCTTCTCAAACGGTTGCTTCTTCTTAAGCAAAATAAGTGTTCAGACGATCTTGTTCTAACACTTCTATAGATGAGCTCCTTTGAGAGATTTCCTTGATATTTTTATGCTTCTTTTCTCTCTTGATTTTCTTCTGCTTTCTTCAGCTTTCCTCTGTTTTCCTTTAGAGTGTGTATGAGTAAGTATCCGTTGGATTTGCCCTTTTGCTTATTTGTATATACTCCTTTTCATTTGCTTCTGACACAGTTTCCTCTTTCTTCTTTGAGTGAGGTGTCTTGTCCTAAGGACAATAGCTGTTGTTGTTATTTCCTCTTTGAATAAAGACATATGATATTATAGTCGTTGAATCATATGGTCTCAGCTTCTGTTGTGACTTCTTCTATGTTGAAATTTGTCCACGTAGTCAGAGAGTTGAGAGTCTTTATTACTTCAGACAGTCAAGTCATTTTGTTCATAGAGTATGTGTTTAGTAAATTCAATCTTCATACTTTCAGAAGGTTGATAAGCTTTCAGATGGTTGCATTGTTTCAGCTTGATATTATCAGCTTTAACATATGCTTCTTTCAGATGATAGCTTCAAGCTTATTTTAATTCTTCAGATTTAGATGCTTTCAATAAGCTCCTTTCTTCTGGCAAGATGTTTCTTCTTTTCTTCAGACGACCGAAGATCTATTCTTCTTTGTCTCTTCCTATTCGTCTGTGATTCAAGTAGATAATGATGTTGAATATGATAATCTTAGTTCGAATAGCTTTCTTGTCACTTTCTTTGTTCAGTCTTCTGATACGTTATAGGCAGCAGTAGGTCTGCGCATACAATGCTTTTTCGTTGCAGGTGCAGCAGGCGTTGCAGACTTTCCTTATTTGTGCAAAGCTTTTGATCGAGGCAAGAAAGTGGTTTTGACTCTTATGATGAATTAAGTGTATTTCTTGGGTAGAGTGTTCTTCACACATAGCAACATCTTCAATAGGTCAAACTTTGATTCTGACACATTCATTCTTCAGATACACAAAATTCTTCAGATCAACTTCATATCTTCAGACGATAACCGCTCTTCAGATGGAGTCAAGTCTTCACTATTATCTTCAAGTCTTCAGACGATGAAAATGCTTTAGACAGACGAGCCTTCTCTTCTCTTCAGATTTTGTGTTTCAGATTTTGTGCTACTCTTTTCTTCTCTTCAGACAATAGTCAAGTCTTCATTTTTGTCTTCAAGTCTTCAGATCGTCTTCAGGTCTTCAGACAGTTGAAACTTTACTTTAGTCTTCGGGTCTTCAGAAAGTTGAAACTTTACTTTAGTCTTCAGGTCTTCAGATAATGAATACATTTCAGATAGACAGGTCTTCTCATCTTTTCAGATTCAGTGTTTTGCTTCATATTTCTTGTAGATTTCTTCTTTTCATATCCTGCATTTGTTCTTCTCTTCTGATTCTTCTTCTAATCTGATTCTTCTAATCTGTTCTTCTTCTTCTAATCATCTTCTTCTTATCTAATGTGATCTTCTTTTGAACTGTTTTTCTTTTGATTCTTACTTCAGATGAATATTCCAACTTGAAACACAATCAACAAGCCGATACCTTTCTCAGTAGAACCTGCTTATATAATCTTATTTGTTAATCATTAAAACCTAAGGATGCTAAGTCTTGAGTCAAGTTTGAATGCTCAAACTGATTTATAGACTTCACATGCTCTACTTTATTTAATAATAAATCAATAAAAAATGACTATAACTAAATTAAAAAATTACTCAAAATACGATAAATATAATCATTATTAAATCCATCTATATATATTCATAATTAAATCCTAATACAACACATAATAACATAATAAATTATTTTATTTTGTTGTTATTTTCATAATAATTAATTTATTAAATTAACAAATAATATATATATATATGAGGAGGGTTCAAATTACACCGGTGTAAGTTACACCAAGTGTTACACCGTTGAATATTTTTTTAACGGATCATTGTATTAAATAATCCACCGTTGGATTGAAAGTTACTATCATATAGATCATACATATAAAATTTACATTAATCCGAAATTATTCGAAATGTCATTGAGATGTCTCAAGATTAACGTTGTATATACATTTGAAATATATGAAAAATCCAACCATTTGATTATCAAGTTATTAGTGTCAAAATTTTATGAAATTTGACACATAATCTTGATGATGAATAAACATAATTCAACGGTTGGATTACTAAAAAACATATTCGATTTATAATTATTAGCAGTGTAATACTTGGTGTAACTTACACCGGTGTAATTTGAACCCTCCTCCATATATATTTTAATTATTTATATATATGTGTATATATAATACGAGTGCAGGCAGGTTAGGTTCTAAAGGTACTTATACTTATCTCCATTAAATTTTGTGGGCTTTTACCTAAGCCTGAGCTCGTATTTATTTAGCAAGTAATTACCCACCTATTTAGGGCAATTTTTGCGATTGCTAATTAACTTTGGTCAATTGTCATCCCTTTAAATTATGCATTTTTCTCATGTTATAGTATGTATAAAAATCTTTTATAATAAATCAAATTATCTATATTAATTTTCTCTTAATTAGTTATTTAATCAAAAGAGGATTTTAATTTAATTGCTTTAATTAATACTTAACTTTTTTAATCAATATTAGACATAATAAAATATTTTAAAATCATCAGCAAATAATTTTATATCAATTAGGCCAATTTTTAATACTTTTAAAATCAAAATTTTCAAACATCTGTATTTTTTAATTTTTTATTTTATTTTTATTACTGTTAATTTTTTTATCAATTAAATCAATCTTTTTTTTTAAAAAACCAAAAAAAAAATCAATCGTTTTTTTAAATACTTAGTTTAATTTTTTTATATTTCATAAAATTTCATAACATAATGTATTGCTACGTATTGATTTCTTAACATAAAATTTCCAGCATGCCAGAATTATAATGACAACATTCTTCATGGAAAGCTAGGACCGTATACATAAATACAGCCCTTTTTTCTGCAAGAGAAAGAAGAATTACTGAAATATGGAACACGACTCATCCTGCAGAATCTTACACAATGGCTTAAAATAAAGGGTGTAAATCCATGTATGGTCAAGCAATATAAGGTGCGAAGGATGGCAGGGACATAAAGGACAACAAGAATTGACAACTTCAAACAGAAGATAAAGTGTGTATTTGGTTTACACTAAAATCACGTTTCAAACATGGTTCCGGGCCAACGCTATTCTCTTTAACGTTTTCCCGGATCCACGTTCAACACGTGGTTTTGGTATAAATCAAACACGCTAGAACTCATTTAAGAACCTACTTAATTTATAAAGACCATGAAAAGATCTATTTCTGAAACAGTTTGTGTCCGTTTGGTTTACCGTTGAGTAGAATTGATTTTGAAAATCAATGGTTGAGATGAGTGATGCACACTTTACGAAGCACGTTGGACGGAAATGATTTAAAATCAATTCTGCAAAACCATGGTTTTGAGTTTTCCAACTCCAAACCAAACAGGCTATTTGTTGTTGAATTGGATCATTTTGAGATAGACTAAGGTAATTCAGCACCAAGATCAACACTACATAACTGGAATCACAACCCAGTAAAATCACTAGAAAAGAAATATATAACACATCATAAATCTCAGCCAAATACAGATAAATTGAACTACAATGTGTGGAAGTTACATAACAAAGATTAGAAGTACAAGTCACAATCTTGCATGCAAAGCGTCTTTACTGACCAAATGAAAGAAAGATACACAAAAGGGAGGGGGAAGGCATGAGAAGAATGCTAATAATACACCGTCTAACACTCTTTTCAACACACCCTTTATTATTAGGTGAAATTTATATTGGTTCCATTAAATCATTCAGGCAACACTCTATTTAATGGGACACATAGGGATTTCACCCAATAATAATGTGTTAGAGTGTATCACTAGTATTTCTCGAAAGGACAAATTTAAGACACACACTTCAATGATGTTTTCCCGCAGGTAGAGAGAGAGCCTTGAATATTTACAAGTGGTACACACACCTCATGACCATTCACAACACCACTCTTATCTTCTTTTCCGTTCAGAATATTATCCACCCTTCCAAGAAATCATTTTCCACCCCAGCAAAAGCAGCAACTCTGGAGAAGCAAGGATGAGAAGAACAAAGAGAAGCAATGGAGCATTAGCATGGTGAAAACTCATTACTATCTCAATATGATATAGGTTGTTAGAGATACTACCTCCGGTCCTATTCATAAGAAACATATGACTAAATCATCAAGACCAAGAAAATGCTTTGAAACCAGTTAATTGTAATTAATAATGTCATAATTTTATATTTTATTCCAGAAATATCCTTAATATTAAATAATTAAAAGTGACAAAATTACTCCTAATTAAAATCATCATTAAAGTAGTAACTCATGCTCCGATAGTTGGTCATTGAAAATAGTGTAGTACATCTACTATCATGGAGAATAGCTGAGTAGTGGACAATAAATTAAGGGTATAAAAGTAATTTCATAATTAATACAATTCAAATTAGTACTATCTTTCTTATATTTAGGACCAAGCAAAAACACCTTTTGTCTCTTATAAATAGGACCGGAGGTAGTATAATATAAAAACCATTAACGTGTTTTCACCTTACAACTTAAACTTTTGAGATAGTTAGTTCATGGCACTAAGTGTTGAAGGCATACCTGGGCTTTGTCATTGGTGGGTGGGTTCCGGACAACATATGGTCTCCCGTTAGGTGGTGTGCCTGGCACATGTCCAGCCCCAACATGTTTCTCCTCCCGTACTTTGTTGAAAATGTGAGTATAGCCATCAGCTGATGCAGGGTTGCTCTCATCCCACTCACCAAACTTTGGAACAGCAGCACCTCTATCAGGCTGCCACATCAAAATGCTAGAAATCAGAAATTATTTGTGAAGGAAAGTTCAATAAAGACTCCAAAGTCAAATATTTAAAAATTTGCAATCATTGATGCAATACATATTCAGGATTTTTACATTTCATGTCCAAGTAGTAATAAAACAGGACAAAGAAGAAAAAACTAACAGTTTCATCCCCTCGATTAACTGGTCTTAATCGTGATCTTCCTGGTGTACCATGGCTGCTGTCATAAGAACTCTTTCCTTCCCAAGAAGGACTATCTCTGCCAGGGGTTTTAGCTTGACGATGAAGGGGTGAACGTTCAATACTGTACTCAGACCCAGTACTTTGTCTTGATGGTCTTCTACGGGTGTCAGCAGAACCTACAACATGGCCTCCAGGACGATGGGCAGAATCACCAGCACTCCTATTGCCTACATTGTCATGACGAGCAGGAGAGTTAATGAAATGCTTAAGATCACCATCTTCCTTGTTCTTAATTGATCCCTTTCCAGATAGATTCTCTGAATGAACTCTGGGTTTTGAATGAGGTTGGTCAACTGAATTTTCAAGAACTGAATCTGAATTTTCCTCAGGGTCATTTGGATTAATCATCTTTGAGCTGGTTCGACCTTTTCGGGCTTTGTCAAAAAAAGCTGTATAAGGAACATTCTGTTCACTATCCCAATTGCCAAACTTTGGAACATGAGAACGTTGCTGTCAAATTGAATCATCGAAAAGATCCTATTAAGTTTCAATAAATAGAGACTGATACAAGTTTTAAAGTGCTAATGAATGTCCTTCCTGTAACAGAATCAGAGATATCAATCAATAGGGAAATAACAGAAAGAAAACAGAAGATATTGCCCCTTTTGCTTTCTTCGCAAGGAGGGTCATATTCAACTAGTTACAAAGGTCATTTGCATAGAGAAATGGTGTTGTTGTGATGATGGTTCCACCCAACAATATACCATATAGTACAGTGGTATGTACTTCACTTCATATGATGATAGAACTGCTGGAAGTGAGCGATTTATTTTCACATCAAATTCAGTTTCTCTAAGAGATTCTTGATGATTAACATTTTATGTATAGATGAAGAAAGAAACAATTGAAGAGCACCCTAGCATAGTATAGAGGACTACATTTTCTCAAGGAAAAGATATTCAAAACTAAACTACAAATTTCTAGAATTTCTAAAAGTTAGAACAGTAAATTACTGCAAATACCCCCCCCCCCCCAAAAAAAACCCAAAATTTCTCCATCTAACTCCTTTCTCATCCTTCAAAATGAATCACCAAGGAACTCTCCAATGTTGGAATGATTATGGAAAAAAAAAAAACTCCAAATTACCTATTCCAAATAGTCTATGCAACTGAACAATGCAAAAATAGATTAGAATGGGTAATCAAACCCAGAAGGCAGAAGCTGATGGTTCCATATTTCAGGAGAAAACTTTTTACTTGGCCACTAGTCTTGTAAGTTGCAAAAGAAGCCTGATTAATGAGACAACCAGAAAAATGTCCTTTTTATTTCTTGGTTACTAGGGAGATACTTATTGGGATCTAAGGAGGAATGAGAAATGAAGTTTGGGGAGATCAAACACCCCATCCAACAGCAGGCCACTATTGTAAACACCAGGGGAGGTAATATGTGAACTAGGGATTGTCAATTGAGAAAGGTCTTTAATCATGCCTAGGGAACCAAATCTAGACAGATTTGATCTCCAAAATGAGTTCTTTTCCTCATTCACAATTATACCTGCATTTTGAAGTCCAATTTGCATCTCATCTTTGTAATCGTCTTTCTTCTTGGTTTGTCTTTAACACTTATTATATCACATGTAGGTATTTTTCATCCATTTACTTACTTATAACCATTTTCACATTAATCTAAAATATTATTCCAATTTATTGTCAAAACAAAATTAAACCTTGTAGATGCTGATCAAAATGCAGTATTCAAATCAAATCGTCCACTTCCCTCTAGAATTCATAAAAGATGAAGATAGCGTTTAAGAATTGTTTCTCATCAATTCTCCCATGTTGATTTTTTTTCATGCTTATACCTTTTTTTCCCCAAACATTTCTTGTATTAATCACCAACAATAATACACTTTTACGCCAAAGAAAACTTATGCCTTTGCAGCCATATTGATCCAGAGACAGACAATATGGTTAAAAGATTGATGCACTTTGAAATTTACCAACCTTACCTATGATGTTTCAATATGTCTCTTAGTTCAAATTATTGGAATCAAGCATACAGTTCTCCAAACTTCACACCAGAGTACTAAATTCACATATCACTTCATTAGGTCATTTCATTTAGAAACACCCAACTTGTTCTCCAATCTCCATTACTAAAAAAAGAAAAAAGATTTATAGCATGTTTGGTAACAATTAACCTCTTATTTGGGAAAATAATTGTTATTTTTCTTTTTTCAAAAGCTCTCTTTAAAAGCTGAAAATAATAGTATTTTTTTACTCTAAAAGAAGCTATCCAAACACACTCTTAATGTTGAAACTGCCTTAATATGCTTGAATTTCAATAAATAACTTCTTTTATAAAGTCTCTTATCCTATTATATAAAATTCAATTTACAATGTTCTTGAAGTGCTCATTAAGTTCATGAAATTTCCTTTAATCTTGAGGAAAAGGCTAGAGATTAACCAAATCGCTGGGGCATGGACATATTAAACTATTTTGCCAACAACCAGCTGCCAAATAACCACCCAGTGCCTTTCGGAAGGCATAACAGAGACTTAAAATACTTGTTTTAGTGCTGTTATACAGAGTCATATATACTTTTCTAGGTCTAATTTTTCAGGAAGTTTCTTAACTTCACCCTGCAAAGGTGATTCATGACAAATCGGCTATTGGAATTCATTCATTTACATTTTCATCAAGTTGTAGTCTAAATTTAATCAAGATTTCTTGATTCTGTTTTCATGAAACTGGAGCTTGCTCAAGAAGTTTATTTTGTTTATGATACCGTCATGCCAGAGATTTAGTTTTGAAATGTAACAGTTTTACTTCAAAAGATACATATTTGCAAAATTGGTACATGTTAAATCACAAAATGATTATTCATTTCACTCTAATCCGTTTTAAAAAATTATAATACATTGCAGTGAAACTACTGATACCATTAAAATTCACCAATGGACCTAAAGTTCAAGTCTTACCAATAAATAAATTTCCCCATCAAAATTGCTAATGTTATCAGTTGATTTTACTCAAGAGTTGTGAATATTTGAGAAAACCGGAAAAAGAATTCTCAGTAATCTTGGGAATAAAAGGCTCAAAATTCAAAATAATCTTAGTTTGTAACGTGGAACTATATTCTCCTTTTTTCTTTAAAAGGCCAAATACATGTATAATATAGCTGAAAGTAGATTTATCCAGAATTAAGATTTGCATATGTGGGTTTTAAATTCAATATTATCACAGAGACCATAAATTAAAGAATTCAATTTCCCTTAAAACTTCAGTGTTTATTAGACTATTTTCATGCATTTTGTTGCACCACTCCAGGAATGGAGATATTTCTTTTTCTCCTATTTTCTTTTCCCTTTTCATGTTTTAAAAGCATGTTATATTAGCATTAGCATGATTGTTGAAAGCCAACTAAGAGAAAGAGATTAGAAAATGATGTAAAGATTATTTTTCTCTGTTATGACCTCATCAGATCCTAGCTCCAATGTCACTTTGTCAACATAATCATCATTCTTCATCTTTTAGTTTGATTGTCATTGTTTGCTTACCTGAACGAAGTTGTAGGCAGAACTTTCAAAGTTGCTCAGACATCTCTAACAAATATATTTTAGGGTTCGTTTGGTGGTCAGGATAAAGGACAGGATACGATCCTATCCTATTCTATTTTTAGTGTTTGTTGCAACAATAAGATAAGATAAATTTATCATGTTGTGCTATCCTATCCTTTCCTTCAATGTAATTTTTATCATGAGGGAGGGTCTGAGTTAGAGATTGTAACGATAAAATAGACTTGTTTCTTTCCCTTTTTACCCTGACCTCTCAACCCTCTTCTATCCAGCTTTCATCCTATCATTTTCTCATCCAATTCTCTTATCTTTTCCTATCAAATCCTATCATGGCCACCAAATGAGCCCTTGGAGTTTAGACCTACTCAAGTCATTAATGATTGCAAGAAACAACAAACATAGACTTCTTAAGCTTCTAAATCAACCAAAAATTGCTCATTTTAGACTTCATTTCAATAGGACACAAAATATATGTGAATTAATCTGTGTGAAGTATATTACTTATATTTTATAAAAGTAATTGATGGAAAGTGGAAAAAACTACCAACTCGGGGCACATGTTTTCCCCTTTTGTATATAGAATACCTCTAAAACAAATAATAAAAAGAAGTCTTTGGTACTGTTGCTAATTAATTAATTTGGATCCTTAAAATATCCATATATTAAATTAACATAACACAATTCTAGATAGCAACATTATCTTTTTACCATCATATGTTTTGAGTTCATTACTATTATAAACATTTAGACATGGAATTGCATGTGCATCATCAACCTCCTCTAATTCAAAAAATAAAAATAAAAAATTAAACAATAAACACAATAAATAACAACTTCCTCTGTGAACATTTTTGCAGCTCAAAGGAGTTATCCTTTAATTACTCAAACATAAGAATATAGCAGAAGAGCATACTTATACTGTTCAACTAGCTGCTTGTTTTGTCTAATCTAGTTCAACAAAAAATTATGTTTAAAAATATATGTTTTTCCAAGAATGCTACTGCACGTATAGCTCAGATACCATGTATTTAAATTAACTAAATACTTGTTGCATACCTAACAATTTTTGGAAGTCATAAATCCATAGAAACAACAAAACCATTCCATAAGGCTAAGTTAAAATTTCAACCAAGCCTGGTTTATGAGGATAGTTTACACCCTAAACTCAGAAAATTATACATATCAATATTCTAATTGAATTGCCTCATGATCCCAATAAGCAGGAAAAGAAGTTACATATGGCTGATTTTTCAGTAAATTAATAATGGGACAGCTAAACCGAAAAAGGAATCAAATTTGGTTTGGTCAATTATATCAAAGCTTCAGAAGATGAGGAGATAGACTGTGAATGGGGGGAAAATTAAAAGGAGCTGCACTTAACGTAGCAAAAGATTACAACCTAATGCAAGAGATTGAAACTCTAATTCCCTACCCTTTTCCTTAAACTTTCTCAGCAATCAGAAACGCACAAAATAATTGACAAGGGTGGCAGAGAAAAGAGAAAGAACTCACCGTTGTCATTTCCTGCTAAACTAAGCTTGAAAAACAGCCACTACCCAGAAATTGCAGAGCTGAATTGTTGAAGAAAGTTCAAATTTTTCTTTGGATCAAAGCCTGCAAACTCAGAGAACCCAACAAGCTCCTCCACAGAATGACAGAATTCAAAGACCCAGTAAGAGAGAGAGAGGGGAAAAGGGAGAAGTTTAGAGTTTAGAGAGAGCCAGAGAGGTTTATCAACCGCTGACCGGAGCCACCGGTAATGTTTGACCATTCTGTCTTTCTCTCTGTAAAATTGTTGTGCTTCTTCTCGTTTCAAAGTCTTGCTCTCTCTACAGAGGTAAAAATTGTACATTTTGTTCCCTCTAATTTGGGGTTACGTTCAATTTTGATTCTTGAATTTTTTTTCGGTGCAAGACTACAACAATTCTGTCCCACTAGGGTAGGACCTCCATGGGCGGCAAAACTTTTCCTTCAAGTATTTAACACAGCTGCATTCTCATGGCAAATTATTGTTTCACTTAGTCGTTTCTATAATTTTAAAATTAGAGTAAATATAATTTTATTATCATTTTTTTTACTTGAAGTGGTCAAATTCAGATATTTTTATTTAAATAGTTGGAGAATTTATGATATATGAGTTTTTTATCATGTGCAATATTGCACAAGATAATAAATCCTAGAGTAGAAAGATTTTACTGGAAGATGTAACTATCACAATATTCAATACACTGATGATATTAAATTTTACATTTTTCGATAATTTTTTCCCTTTTAATTTATTATCATGTGTAATGTTGCACATATTAAAAAAATTGATGATATATTTAGGATATGAAATAATTTTAAAGGATTAAGAATTAAAATTTAATTTAATTTTGATAAAATTGAAAAAATTATAATATATTGGACTAGAGTTTGAAGAGAGATTTAATTTGATATTTTTTATTTTATGTACATTTTATGTTTTGGTTGATGGGTTTTAAGGAAAATAAAATTTAAAATGATTTAATCAATTTAATTTGTAAATATTTAAAACTTAAAATTTAAGAGTTTTAAATGGAAGAAAAATTAGTGAGAGGTTTAACTTTGTAACAAATAAACAGTTGATAATTAAATTTGCACAAAAACTATTAGGATCAAAATTTTCTATACTATATATAAGGAGAGTATGAGAGTTTTGGTTTCCACATTTCCATTCTCATTATACCCCTATTTTACATCCTGATTTACTGATTCACGGTTCTCACTAACCAATAACCACCCAATGAAAATAATAACTGCCTAAAAATATGTAGAAAAATAAAAAAAAACTTCAAAATAATAAAATGTCGTGTCTATCATTTCACTAGTTACAATAAAGATAATAAAAGTGCAATAAAAAATTATTTCATTAAATTAATGTCTATTACCACTAATATTCCATCAAAGCACAAGTTTGTTTAATTAATTTCAATGTCCTTTGGCTTTGCATAATGAATAAGGTTAGCAAAAAGTTTCATAGGTCAATGTCCGGAAAATGTTCGTTATAGTTTAAAAAACCAATTAATTTTTTAATGATATAATTGTTTTCAAATAAGAGTTTATTTAGGTAAATGACGAATTTTTAATTACGCTTTGGTAGTGGTATAACAATTCTATTGGATATAAAAATAATAGAATTTGTTGGTAATGGGACTCAGTTGGATATAAATAACTGAACTATTGTTTTTATGTTAAATAATTATTTAAATGTTATGTTATATTGTTGTTCTATATAAAATAATATTTGTTAGTTTTTCACAAAAGAATATAATTATTAGTTAATTATTTTTAACAGTCTACGCCAGATGTGCTTACTAAGTCTAGATAAGAATCTCTCCACAATTTTAATATTGCAATTAGGTTATGTCTCAGACTAATATATATGCACGTGGTTTAATATATTTTGCCTGAACAGTTAGCGGTAGGTATCCACGTAGGAAACTAAAAAATTTAATTAGCATTAGTTAACATTAAAAAATAACTATATTTTTTATGCTTAAAATACATACCTTCTAATGCGAATTAATCAAATTAGCTTCAAAGAGATTTATATATATAATTATGCAAGATTTAAACTCATATTAACGGTAAAGTTTGTGTTGGGATACCAAGTATTAGTCCCACATTGGATATAAATGATCAATGAGAGCAATATATAAGTGACAAGACCCATAAACCTAACGCTTTAAGGTTTTGGGTTGGATGTGGTGTCTAGCTCATTTGTGTGGTTAGCTCCTTGGCCCTATTTTGTATGTCTCCTCGATGGTTTAGGCTCCCCTCGCTACCTAACAAGTGGTATCAGAGCCAATGGTGAAATCAGATGACCAGTGACTGGCTCGGACGAGAAATTTGCATCATTAGCGACAGTGTCGTGGCCGTCGCTACAAGCCTCGTCGTTAATGCAGTAGTTGTAGCGACGACATTTTATGGCCGAACCCTACGACATTTTATGGCCGAACCCACAACCTGCACGACACAAAGAAGGAGCATTACCATTACGCCAAGTTTATTTATTGAAATATATAGCGCAAAATATTATATATATAATGAAAAAAAACAAAAATTTAGTGACGGGCAAGCCATCGCTAACGTTACGAAGGCCGACGCTACATAAAAAAAATTAAAAAAATATTTCTTTTCAACGGTGATGTCTCTAGCGACAACCGTTACGCTAATAGCGACAGTGTCGTGACCGTCGCTACAAGGTGTGACACCCTTCTACCCCATACTCTTAAATGCTTAATAAATCGAAGTTTAGAAAATGTAATGTTCCACGATGGGTAAAAAGGTTCACAATCGATCTTATTAAATCTCATAGTTCGAAAACGACTTTAATAACAGAAATTAAACTTTCAAATATAATTCAAATATAAAGCAGCGGAATCTCCAAAGAAATAAAACAACTAGTGACCTACTGCCATACAAGGCATCCAGAAAGTGAATAAGAAATACTCCTAACTAGCAACATGGTAAAACTCCCAAATACACCCTGATGTCACATCTATCAGAGCACAACCCTTTAATCATCGTCGACACCAATCGTGTCCTCATCAACACCTGTAAAAATATATCCACAGAATACGGTGAGGAAAAGGAATACTACTTATACATACACATAGAGAATGCCCATCCTCACCCACAACATCATCACATCATGTCATCAATACATTAATCATCAATAGTAACATTCATCTAAACTCAACATATATTTCATCATCTATATCAACATATACATGCTCTACCATCATTCTTATTTATAACACATAAATATATCCATTATACATTCACCAAGCTCAACATCATCATAGCATCATTCATATATCATCATACTCATTATCATCATAACATCATTCATCTATCATCATACTCATTATCATCATAACATCATTCATATATCATTATACTCATTATCATCATAACATCATTCATCTATCATCATACTCATTATCATCATAACATCATTCATATATCATTATACTCATTATCATCATAACATCAATACTCCTCTCATCATCTACCCAAAGATCATGACTTGGAACTCCACACAATGGGTGCACCTCGTCAATCACTCTAGTTAGTACCAAGATAGTCTACCGGTGTTACCACACACTATCCGATAGGTTGTACCCCCTCTATGGGCCCGCACAACGACATTCGACCCTAGGTTGTACCCCCTCTATGGGCCCGTACAATCACTCCTAGGTTGCACCCCCTCTATGGGCCTGTGCATCGAACGCCCCATCTTGATCCCCTGAGTTGTACCCCCTCTATGGGCCCACACAACTCAGTTCACTTCCCGAATTGTACCCCCTCTATGGGCCCGCACAATTCAGGTCTCATCACACATGCACAAGGCATCTCTCTTAAGTTGTACCCCATCTATGGGCCCGCACAACTCAAGTAACATCACATATGCACAAGGCATCTCTCCTAAGTTGTACTCCCTCTATGGGCCCGCACAACTTCGGTAACATCACATATGCACAAAGCATCTCTCCTAAGTTGTACCCCCTCTATGGGCCCGCACAACTTAGGTAACATCATCATCAAAGGTGATATACACCGTCGTCATCATCATTATTATCATACATCATCATGCTCATCATTAAACATCATTATAGTAAAGTGATATACACTTATCATCATTAACATCATCATCATGCTCATCATCAAACATCATTAAAGTAAAGTGATATACACTTATCATCATTAACATCATCAAACATCATTAAAGTAAAGTGATATACACTTATCATCATTAACATCATCATCATGCTCATCATCAAACATCATTAAAGTAAAGTGATATAAACTTATCATCTTTAATATCATCATCATGCTCATCATCAAACATCATTAAAGTAAAGTGATATACACTTATCATCATTAACATCATCATCATGCTCGTATCATCAAACATCATTAAAGTAAAGTGATATACACTTATCATCATTAACATCATCATCATGCTCATCATCAAACATCATTAAAGTAAAGTGATATACACTTATCATCATTAACATCATCATCATACTCATCATCAAACATCATTAAAGTAAAGTGATATACACTTATCATCATTAACATCATCATCATGCATCATCATCAAACATCATTAAAGTAAAGTGATATACACTTATCATCATTAACATCATCATCATGCATCATCATCAAACATCATCAAACATCGTCAATCATCATCGTCATAATCATCATCAACCATCATATAAACAACATTCTCATACGCAATATAACCTGGTAATCGATTACCACACAGTTGTAATCGATTACCAGAGACCGTTACTCAATTTTGGAGTCTTCAAGCTTTAAGCTTAATGACCTTGGTTCACTAATTTGGAAATATCTAGAGTTCTAGTTGTCCAATTACAGTGATTCCACTTCTATTAGAAAGTTAAGATCCTGGGCTTCAGTTTGATATATTATATGATAGTATTCCAAGTTCATTTGCACCCTTAACAGACGCATTCTTTCTCAGGCGAGAAAGCTGTCAAAACCCGGTAATCGATTACCACACATATGTAATCGATTACCAGCAACTCAACTCTCTGGTAATCGATTACATACCCATTGTAATCGATTACCGGCAACCCAAACTCACTCAACGCTGTCCAGAAAGCCCTGGTAATCGATTACCACACCTGGTAATCGATTACCCGCGACGCAGATCGCAGATTTCATGATTTCTAACCTTTCTAAACTCATCCAATCAATCTCTAATCAATCTTTTTCGTCTAAACATCATTCATAATCATTAATATCATCCAAAGTTCAGTAAATCAACAATCTTTTACAGATTATACAACCAATTCATCAAACCCCCAATCTTTAAATCCCTAATCACCTCTTTTTCATTATTCTGAATATCATCTTCAATTTCACTCAATCAATCATCAATATACACCCAATCAATCATCAATCAACAGATTATATCATTTATTCTTAGTTACAACATATATCCATACGAATTTAGAGCCTTTAGAGGGTATTATGGTTGCCCTCACTACCCACACATCCCTACATGCATATACAAGCAATACCCTCTCCCCCACCGTACCTTAAGCGAAGCTTTGATTACAGCAAGGAAGTCCTTTCTTGGATTCTTGGCTTTCACTCCACCGCAACTCTCTCTTGAGACTCTGTTTCTCCCCTCCTTAGCGTTTCGCTTACTGACGAATGATACGAAAGGATTAGGGTGATCTGTTAACCCCTCCTTACTGAATTGTCTAATTGGGCTTGGGCCCACTCTCACCTCTTATTTCTATTTTCAATTCAATCTTACTTTTACGAAATAAAACTAATAATAATAATAATACTCCTATTATTTATTTTCTCATTAATTACTTATCTCCTTAATTAATCTATTTAATTTAATTAATATACATCCTAATAGAATTTAGGATGTTACACAAGGTCGTCACTAAAAAGCAAATTTCTTGTAGTGATCTATGTGGTGATCCTTGTGTCGAAAGTCTTCCTAGTGATATGTGGAGGCTAGGCGGCGTGTTCGGGAATCGGGATATCAAGTATTAGTCCCACATTTGATAGGAATGAGCAATGAGAGCAATATATAAGTGACAAGACCCATAAACCTAACGCCTTAAGGTTTTGGGTTGGATGTGGTGTCTAACTTACATGTGTGGTTTGCTCATTGGCCTTATGTCAAAGGTCTCCCCGGTGGTTTAGGGTCCCCTCGTTACCTAACAAGTGGTATCAGAGCCGATGGTGTGATCGGGTGACCGGTGACTGGCTCGGACGAGAAATTGGTGGTGGATCTATGTGGTGATCCTTGTGTCAAAAGTCCTCCTAGTGATATGTGGAGGCTAGGCGGCGTGTTCCGTTGTTCTGAGCCAACGATGGTGCAAGACCATAGAAACTCGTGATGAGAAAATCCTTTCGCTTGAGGGGGGCACTAGATGAATGAACTCACACTTGAGGGGAAGATTGTTGGGATATCAAGTATTAGTCCCACATTGGATAAGAATGACCGAGGAAAGCAATATATAAGTGGCAAGACCCATAAATTTAACATCTTAAGGTTTTGGGTTGGATGTGGTGTCTAACTCACTCATGTGATTTGCTTATTTGTCCTATATTGGAGGTCTCCCCGGTGATTTAGGCTTCTCTCAATCGCTGCCAACAGTTTGGTAAATAAATTTTATTATCATAACATTTAAACTCTTGCAAAATTTATTTTCCATGTACCCCAAAAGAAAAAAGCTCTCCAAAAAGTAAAAACAAGGAGGGAGTAAAGTTGTCGTAAATAGCTTAATTAATTAGCATTTCGATCGTTAAAGAAATATTTGTGCAAAAAATAAGACTTTTTTTGTGTAAAAGTTATGATCGTTTCAAACTAATAAGTCATATATATATACATATAGCCAGAAAATATTAACCAATCAAGTTGTTTTGTTTCAAACATTAAAAAAACTTTGCAAGAGTTCTTTGTGCATTAGCACTAATTTTTGCTTTGTAAAAATAGATTCAAAAATAATTTATGCACATTTTAAAAATCATTTTAACTAATTTTTATCCAAAATTTCACAAAAACTTATTATAATTGTGTATCTTATATAAATTAAAATAAGTTATTCAGACATGGTGTAAATTTGATGATCCCTCGTGGTGTGGAAGAAGCAAAGATTGTCTAATTGGCATGACTAAGTCCCTCCCCAGCTGTATATAGGCTGGGTTTGGTTGTTGGATATTGCAGCAAGAGAGTGAACAAAACAAAAAGCCAAAATTAAAAAAATAAAAAATTCAAAAAAAAAATATTTTCACATATTACAAATAAATTTTTAGTTTGGATGATGTAATTTAATATGATTTCTTAAATAAATTTAAGTTCATCTATGAAAAAGTTAATTATGGACACATTAAACGTCAATAATGCTAAAATTTATTTTCATCCTTAAAGTTTATAAATATTGATGGTATCAATCTTTAGATAAACACTTTAATCTTTTAAAAAAGACTAACATAATTGATATTTATCATTTTTAGAGATTATTTTTTTTTTGTATTTTCAAAATTAAAATATTTTACATTGAATTTTTTAAGAAAACTAAATTTATGAGATTTACTCAATTTGTTTTAAGCAAGTTAGATATTAATCTATATATATGTGTGTGTTCTATTCATCCTACTAAAATAGAAGGCAAATGAAAATAAATA
This sequence comes from Sesbania bispinosa, assembly GCA_026901365.1. Lineage (NCBI taxonomy): Eukaryota > Viridiplantae > Streptophyta > Magnoliopsida > Fabales > Fabaceae > Sesbania > Sesbania bispinosa. The sequence continues at coordinate 218,791 of QLOH01000643.1, read as the reverse complement.
TATAAAAAGCAAAACTGCAAAAGAGATAAACATGGGGAAGAAGATCGCTTCAATTAGAATCGTACCAACTGGTTTTCGTGCTTCCCCACGTGAGTTGTATAAAATATTAAAATAGACTTGATGTCTGTTTTAGTCTTTGGATGAAGTTGAATGAGTTGTGCAGCAGCCATTTTATCGTAAAAAATAGAATGTACGAATAAAATTAAGAGTAAACCTCAATTTGTGTCTAAAAAATTATTATCTCATATATTAAGTTTATGAAAAATTATAGAAGTCAAATGATTGATAAAAGAGTAAGAAAAAAAATCATCAAAAATATAATGAGATTAATTAATATACATTATCAGTGTAAAAATATTTTACAGGACTCGTCACTAAATAACAATACACACTACAAGAAAAAATGGTTTTATCGAGGTTTTTTTTATTTTCCCCACGATTTAAATTCCAGCTAACAGTGTTACCGGGGTTGTCATCGTAGGCAATATAGGCGTGGCAAACATGTTGCCCACAGTTTTGTGCAATAGCTGGAAAGTGTGGGTAATTACTTGGGGTTGGGAACCGTATATAATTACTTGGGGTTGTACAAATGCAAGTAATTACTTGAGATTGTGCGACCGCGAGTTTTAAATTTACCCGCTGTTAAAAATGTGGGTAATATCAATTTTTAGTCTACAATTTTGTAGAATTCCCCACGCTTTAAACCATGGTTAATGTAACAATTTTTTATATGTCAATCCTAATAGTAAATAGTATAATTTTTTTACATTATTAACAAATATGGATAACTTTTTTATTTTTAAAGGAGAATGACAAGTTTTCATATATCAAACAGACGATTTCTCAAAAACTATAAAAAATATATCATAATATACTAAATTTCTTGTTGTTTCCACCAATCGAAAGAAAAATGTCTAGTGGGGGTTTAAACCGCTGGAGAAGGAAAATTTAACTCCATCATTCTGCAGATTTCTTCAAAACGCTGGCTAAGGAAAGACTTATCTCAACCAAACCCTTTGCTAACCTCGTGTTAACAGTAGTTGCAATTAACCTCACAACATGAATTAACCAAAAATTGTATTCTGTTAACCATAAATGAATATACCATTAACCTCATTTTTAAATATGTTCTCCGTTTTTTATCACATAATTAATCTCGTGTTAACATGAATGATTAACACAAATTTTATGTGATCATTATTCTATTTTGATGCTAATAACCAAATATACTATTTCATTCACCATTTCTTTGCACACAATTAACCGCACAAATTCAATTAACCAAAAATCTCACTTTGTTAACCGCCAATGTGTACACCATTAACCACATTTTTAAATATGTTCATCGTTTCTAGACACATAATTAACCTCGTATTAACGTGTGAACACAATTAACCGCACAAATTCAGTTAACCAAAAATCATATGTTAACCACAAATGGATACACCATTAACCTCATTTTTAAATATGCTCATAATTTCTAAACACATAATTAACCTCGTGTTAACAATAGTTACAATTAACTTCACAACATCAATTAACCAAAAGTCGTATTCTGTTAACCACAAATGAATACACCATTAACCTCGCTTTTAACTATGTTCACCATAATTAACCTCGTGTTAACAGGGGTTGTAATTAACCTCACAAAATCAATTAACCAAAAATCATTTTCTATTAACCACAAACGGAAACATCATTAACCTCATTTTTTAATATGTTCACCGTTTTGGTACACATAATTAATCTCATGTTAACATAAATGATTAACACAAATTTTATGTGATCATTTATTGTATTTTCTATCAATATTTTTATTTAATTAGATAAATAATTAGAAATAAATATAATAATAAAATAAAAATATAAAAATTATTTTTTTTTAAAAAAGAAAAAAGGTAAAAAAGGGGGTGGGGTAAAAAAACGCCAAAAAAACGGGGAGGAGGGTGCAAAAAGAAAAAAATGAGTGTGGTATAAAAGTTGTGGTACTGTTATGTTGTACGTTTAGCTTTTTCCTTATTTTACCCCATTAAATTTGAAAAAGAAGTTAAATTATTTTTGTAATTTTTATTTTTTACTTTTTTGATATTTTTTGAGTAAATGAAATAATTTATTATTTAAGACAAATGGTTGATTTTTATTATTGAAAAGGAAAAGGACATTTTGGAATTTTTTTGGTATTTTTGAATTTTTATTTTTATGTATTTTTATAATAATTTGAGAAAAAATTATTTAAGGAAATGATTGGTTTTTTATTAACAAGGAAAAACATTTTGATAATTTATTTTGGCTTGACGGGTCCGATTCCCGCTCCTACGTATCCCCGACTGCAATGGAGAAATCAAAGCCACGTAGTTTTGAAAATTGATTGATTGTTTTGAATTTGGTTTTTTGAAATGATTGATTTTGGATTTGGAAAAAGATGATTGAAAAATATTTTGGTTTGTTTCTTTATTTGAAAGAATTAATTTTGAAAGAATGATTGATTTGAAAAAAGAGGATTGAAAAATGTTTAGACTTATTTTTGTTTTGTTTGGAAGGAATTGATTTTTTGGAGAGAATGATTGATTTTTTATTAAAAAATTGAAAAATATTTAGATTTGCTTTTATTTTGGAAAGAGGTAATTTATGGAAAGAATGAAAATGAAGATTGAAAAATTTTGAATTTCTTGAATTGTTTTTTTTTAATTTTGGAAAGAACTTGATTTTTTGGAAATATTTGTATTTTTCGGGCTTGAGTCTACTTGCACGGGATTCAAGTCAAACACTTGGTTTGCTCAATAAACCCTTACGGTCCAAATAATATTAAAGCCAATATTCACTATTCAATTAACCTCATTGGTCGTTGCGTAGACGATTATTTAGGGTTTTTTTTTTATATTTTTGAGAATAAATTTTTAAAAAGAAATATTTTGACTTTGATCTATATCGCACGGGATTCAAGTCACCATGCGTCTGCCCAATAAATCCTTAATTTGGGTTCAAGTCAATATGTGATTGCTCAATAAACCTTCACAATCAAAATATTCTTTGAATTTATTGTGTTGTAGGAAATTGAAACATTTACAACATGATATTTACATCAAACAAACATTTACAAACTAAACAAATATTTACAGATCTGCCTGAAATGTTGAATTAAAAACTACAATATGAAATTTGTGAAACAGAGGAACAAAATATTTACAAACACTCCACATTTTTCCACATTATCAAATAAATATTTACAAGATTATAATTTTTAAATTATTTTGTTCACATAAAATGATACGAAATTTAATTTAAAAAAACACTTACCGAACAATTAGAATTGTAAATCAGAACTTTCTTGACAACTTAAACAAACATTCATACGACTACAATTTAAAAGAAAACATAAACAAGCACATTCACAAAAAATTTAAATCAAACTAATATTTATAAAAAAAAATTTAAATGAAATAAATAACTAAAGGGAACTCAACCAAATAAAAGAATACAATAAAAATATTAAATCTGATGTTTTTTTGGCTTTATATTTTTTTTTTGGTCAACGGAATGATTCATTAGAGAAAGAGGGCCAGGGCCCAAGTACAAGAAGAAGCAAATAGCCTAAACAAACAAAGGCTCACGAGGAGCAGATATAGTCCATAGCGGCCAAACAAATAAACCGGGAAGCAGGGGCCGGACTAATAGTAAAAGTAAATTAAGCAAGTACATAGAATCTATACTAGATATGAAAAGACAGAGACCCTGAGATCTAGGGTAAACAGAAACTAAAGTTCTCAAAAAGGAAAGCTTCATCCCCTCGTTGAGTCTGCGCCGCAATTACCATTAGAAGGAGGAGGGAGATCCGCCGACAATGATGATCGGAGCCAAGTTGGTTGCGATGTAACCCAATTCGGTGGCAAAGAGTGATTGGAGCAATGATGTGCCAAGAGATGAGCAGGGGAGTTGCCTTCGCGTTTAACCCACGTGAATCCAGAATGAATGAAGCCCGAAGCTATGGTACGAATGTCATCAATAATGTGTTGGACCCCAGAGAGTGACCTCTCACCACGGCAAGCTTCAATAAGCTGGAGATTGTCTGATTCGAAGAGGACCTTTTCCCAGTCAAGGTTGTACGCAGCTAAGACCGCATCACGAAGAGCTAAGGCTTCTGCGGCCAAGGAAGAGAAAATGGGAAGGATCCTCATTTGTCCGAGAAGGAGGATACCCCTGTGATCACGGCCAAGGAAGGCTGACGCTCCCCTCATTCCTGTTGGGGACCAAGCAGCGTCGGAGTTGCACTTGATGACTCCTAGAGGAGGGTTTCTCCATCTACCCGGAGCTCTGAGAGATTGTGGGACCTGAGGCCCAACCTGTTGCAAGGTAACATTTGCCGCCCAAAACTTTGTGTGTAGATGATTAGCTTGAATGAGGGTTTGGGTGGGGTCAGGGTTTGAATCTCTGAAAGTATGATTGTTTCTCTGTTTCCATATGGACCAAAGGATGTTAGCTATCAGAGCTAGATTGTAGTGAAAACTAGCTTTGTCTTGTTGCAATTGATTGAATTTCCCCAAAATCCATGTGTCAAATCTTGTAAAATTGTTAGGAGTAGGCAACCACTGAAACTGGGATCCAAACCAGACAGGGGTTGTCCATGGACATAGGAGTAATGTATGTTCAATGGTTTCGATCTCAGCCTGACAAATAGGGCAATTAGGACCAATAGGAAGTCCCTTTTTAGAAAGATTAGCAGCAGTAGGTAATGCATTAGTGCAAGCTCTCCATAAAAAAAAAATTATTTTCTGTGGAGTCTTAAGTTCCCAAATGTGCTTCCAGAGATCCATTGGAGCAGAGTGTGATGATGCAGCAATATTGATATTCATCTGTTGCTCCCCAACTGCTACTTGGTATCCTGTCTTGATGGTGTATCCTCCATCCGGGGTGTAGGGCCAAGTCAGTCTATCCTCTAGCTGGAACCAAGCTATGGGGGTTTGGACAACCTTGATAGCAAGTGCTGGAGGTAAGTGTGCTCGAAGAAAGGCACAGTTCCAGGCTCTGTTAGCTGTATCTAAAGCTTCCTGAACTGTATAAGTGGAGCCATTTGTGTAAGCTTTTGTAGACTCCCTGCTCCACAGCCAATTGTCATCCCATAATTGGATTTCTCTTCCATTGGCTACCAGCCACTGGCCCCTTCGCCTGGCAAAATCCCTGCCTTGTAGAATGTTGTTCCATATCCAGGAACCACCATTTTTCTTCTTTACCTGCAAAAAAGACTGGTTAGGAAAATAAATGCCCTTTAGGACCTTGACCCATAGAGCCTCTAGATTCTGCATGATGCGCCAAGCTTGCTTGGCAAGGTGTGCCGGGTTCATTGCAGAAAATTCCTTGAAACCTAAGCCCCCATCTTTTTTACTTCTAGTCATCACTTGCCACGATCTCCAATGAATTCCCGCATCACCTTTAGAGCCTTGCCACCAGAAGCGGGCAACCAAGGAATTCAGCTTAGAACAGAGGCCTTTAGGAAACTTGAAAACCGCCATTGCATATGTTGGAATCGCTTGAATGACAGACTTTATTAGAACTTCCTTCCCTGCAAAATATAGAAGTGATTCCTTCCACCCTTGCACCTTATATTTGACCCTCTCCAAGATCCAGTTAAGAGTTCTGGTCTTGGATCGTGCCCAATCAGCAGGGAGCCCAAGGTATTTATCTGGGTGATCCCAGCACTTGATGCTAAATATATCCTCCATTCCCTTCCTTAGAGCAGGGGTCATACGGGCACCACAGATAAGGCCAGATTTGGCTACATTTATCCTCTGACCAGAAGCAAGAGAGTAAGAATTAAGAATGCTGGTCAAGGCAAAGGCTTCACTCGGAGTTGCTTTAGAAAAGAATAAGGCATCGTCAACAAAGAGAAAGTGGGTCAAAGGAGGTGCATTAGGCGATAAAAGACAGACCTGAAATACCCCCAACAGTCTGTGCTCTATTGATGAGATGAGTTAAGACATTAGCCACCAAAATAAAGAGGTAAGGGGACAGGGGGTCCCCTTGTCTTATACCCCTCTGAGGATGAAATTTTCTACTGGTGTGTCCATTAATCCTAATTCTGTAATTCATTGTAGTGACCAAGGCCATAACCCGAGAAACCCACCAATGTGAGAAACCATAAGCAATGGGAGTCCTTTCCAAAAAGTTCCACTCCAAACGGTCATAAGCCTTACTCATATCCACCTTTAGGGCTAGTTGATCTGAGTTGGGTCCTCTTTTACATTTTAGGAAATGAAAAACCTCATGAGCCACTATAATGTTGTCTTGGATCAGCCTACCCCCAACAAAGGCACTCTGGTTGGGGGAAATAATGGTCTTTAGGTCCTACCTCAATCTGTTAACGAAAATTCTACTGATCACCTTGCTGAAGAAGTTACAACAGCTAATGGGACGGTATTGGTTTATACTTTCTGGGTTCTGAATCTTGGGTACCAAGGCAACAACAGTCTCATTGATGGCCCCTGGGAGGCTGCCATCTAAGAAAAATTGGTTAATGGCTTTACACACGTCGTCCCTAATAGTGCTCCAATGGGTCTTGTAGAATAACCCATTAAATCCGTACGGTCCTGGGGCCTTGAGGGAACCAAGGCTGTCGACAACTTTCTTGATCTCTTGCTCAGATACAGGGGCTTCAAGTCTTTTGTTTAGATCAGCAGTAACTAGAGTAGGAATATTGCTTAAGCAAACATCAACATTCTGGGTGCCTTCAGAAGTAAAGACACGTTGAAAATGATTGGCAGCCATCTATGTAATTTCAGATTGGCCTTGTACCCAGGACCCTTGATCATCCTTCAGCCTCACAATCCGATTCCTTCCTCGTCGTTGAATGGTAGTTGCATGAAAAAACTTAGTGTTCTTGTCCCCCCATTTTAACCATTTTAGGCGAGAACGCTGTCCCCAATAGTACTCTTCCCGTTTCCATAAGTCAGTGAGTTTTGTTTTGATTTGATTTCCCCCATTTCCTTGATAGAAGAAGCAGTGAGATGGCCATTTTGCAAGGCATTAAGCCTAACCTTCAGCTTGGAGATTTCTTTTGCTGCATTTGTGAAGGTCTGATTGTGCCATCTAAGGATAGTCCTCTATCAATTAGTCGTCTTTTTAATCAGGGAGGTCCATATGTCATCCTCCAAGTTTGGGTGATGCCAACCTTCCTGAACTATCCTCTTGCAGTTTGTGTGCTCGTTCCACATCACCTCGTACTTAAAGGAGACCCCACTCCTATCCTCTGGCTCCACCTCAAATAGAATTGGAGTATGATCAGATGAAATTGCAGGAAGAACAGTAGCCATTGCATGCGAGAAACAGTACTCTCCAGGGTGAATTCAACAGTACTCTATCAATTTTTTCTCTGGTTATGTGACCCTGCCTAGGATTGCCAAATCATGTGTAGGAGCCTCCCTTTAATTCCAGGTCCATAAGATTGGAATTATTCACAAAATTACAGAATCTGTTCATGGACTGTGTGTTGGGGGGACGCAGGCCGTCTTTGTCAGAATCTAATAAAATCTCATTGAAGTCCCCAATGAGGGACCAAGGACCATCTCTGAAAGGTACCAGATGGGCTAACTATCCCCAAAGAAATTTTCTCTGTGCTGGGGTGGGGTGGCCATAGACAAATGTACATTCCCATGAGACTGCTAATGTGGGTGGTGATGTTAGAAAAGGGTGAGGTGTTGTGGTTCACGGTAGTTTTGAAGGAGGTGAGGGTCCTTCCTAGTGAAGAAGAATTTTTTTTCTCTTGAAGAAGAGTGATGCCCCTCCTTTTTCTGAATCAGACCAATGATTGTTGTATAGGAGATGGAGAGGATATGGATTAGGATTGCATGGTTGTGATTGGTCCTTCAGATTCTCTTGTTACCCCCTCCCCTCAAATATAACACATATGAATGCAAATTAGTGACACAAAGGCATCAACATTATTTTTGTTTTTATTTATTATATTTTAAAATTTTTTATTATTATTTGGTAAAATTAAAATGCATCAACATTATTTTTTCTTCATTTTTTATTTTTTGAATGAAACTATGATATTAAAATGACATTAATAGGGTGCAAAATGCATGGAAAATATTATCTTTTTGTAATTTTTATTTTAATGAACCTGACAAAATTAGGTGTTCACATATATTGTTTGAGTTTTCGTTGGAAACTTGAACGTTATGAATTCCTATTTTGACCAAAGGAACGATGCATCTTTCTTACCAGACATAAAAGCAAACACACAATGGTATGAGATTTACCTGTTTTCTTGAAAATAAAGCTTGAAAAGGGTCAAAGCTTCATTTCCAAATTGGAGATCTAATGCACGATCTCGTGAAACCTTCTCGTTTTAGAGACAAAAACCAAACTCGCAATGTAGCAGAATCTCTTTGCTTCAAACAAAATGAACATGTAATTTGGCAGAAACTCTTTGCCATTAGAAAAGGTGCAATTTGGCGGAATCTTTTCACCATTAGAAGTTAAATATGCAGTTTGACGGTACCTCTTCATCTCAAAAAGTTAAAAAAGAAAATTTGGCGAAACCTCTTCGCCTCAACAAATTAAACATAAAATTTGGCGGAAACTCCTCGCCTAAAAAATTTAAATATGAAATTTGGTGGAAACTCTTCACCTTAGAAAATCAAATATGAAATTTGAAGGGACCTCTTCAACTCAGGGTTTAGGGTTTAGTTGTTGATTTTATGTAAATGGACCAGACTAATCATGCTTTTCAATTTAAATACATGAGATAAAGTTTGAGATTAAAGCATAATATGCATGCATTTCATTTGAATAAATAAGCTATATAGTTCAAAATAAACACTGAGTTTACCATTACCAACTACCTACCTGCAATACTTTTGTGTTTACAACTGCATCCCCTTCTTTTTTCTTTCTTGATCACCCTGTTTTCTAAACTCTTAAATATTTTTTTAAAAGAACTCTTTTTTTTTCGGATCTCCCCTTTACATCTTTTGAACCCCTTTTTATATTATTTTCCGGTCTTCTCTTCTATGTCTTTCATTGATTCAAGCCAGATAATTCTTATCTCTCCGGTTTCATAATTGATTCAATCACTTTTTCTTTTCTCGGGGACATATCTTGCATTAATTCATCTTTTTTTCCTCTTTTTTTGTTTGCACGTTTTTGTTAACAATAAGATATTTTCTGATGGTATCTAATACGGCTCACATGGTCTTCATCCCCATTCTGATCTTCATCTATCATTTGGAGTTTTCTTTCTGGTTTGTAATCAGCTCCATGTGCGACCCTTCATCATGCTTCTTTCTTTGGCCATTTATCATGGACGGAGAAGGCTCTTCCATTTTTTTCTTTTGTTCATTTGCGTTGAAATAAATCAAAGGAGGTTATTAAGCAACATATTGAGTCTTACCGTAACTCATTTCTCTGATTTTTTCAATCAATCAATTAATTGGTCAATCAATGAGTTTACATAAACTAACCAATCAATAAATTAATTAATCATTTTTTATAAAAATAATGTGCATAATATTTTCAGATCAATTCATTATTTTTTTTATTGAAAACTAAATTTATGCATGTATGGAATTGTCTCGAGTGAAATTGTGTATCCACACATAGCCTTTCTTAATTTTGATTATTATTATTGTTATTTAAAAAACAATTAACAACCTAGTCAAAATAGGGTGTTCATAGTTGCCAGTCTTTACTTATTTTTTACTAGATAATATAGATAACTAAAGTTTTCTTTATATTATCTTAGTAAGAAATAAGTAAAGATATGAATTCCTATTTTGACCAAAGGAACGATGCATCTTTCTTACCGGACATAAAAGCAAACACACAATGGTATGAGATTTACCTGTTTTCTTGAAAATAGAACTTGCAAATGGTCAAAGCTTCCTTACCAGATTCGAGATCTAATGCACGATCTCGCGAAACCTTCTTGTTTTGGAGACAAAAACCAAACTAGCAATGTAGCAGAATCTCTTTGCTTCAAACAAAATGAACATGAAATTTAGCGGAATCTTTATGCAATTTGACGGTACCTCTTCGTCTCAAAAAGTAAAAAAAAATTGGCAAACCTCTTCGTCTCAACTAATTAAACATGAAATTTTGCGGAAACTCTTCGCATCAAAAGTTAAATCATGCAATTTGGCGAAAACTCTTCGCCTTAGAAAATCAAATATGAAATTGGAAGGGACCTCTTCACCTTAGGGTTTAGGGTTTAGTTGTTAATGTTATGCAAATGAACCGGACTGATTATGGTTTTTAAATTAAATACATGAGATAAAGTCTGAGATTAAAGCATAGTATGCATGCATTTCATTTGAATAAATAAAATATATAGTTCAAAATAAACACTGAGTTTACCATTACCAACTACCTGCAATACTTTTGCGTTTACAACTGCATCCCCATATATTTTCTTTCTTGTTCTATCTGTTTTCTAAACTCTCTAAAATATTTTTTAAAAGAATTCTTTTTTTATCCCCCCTTTACATCTTTTGAACCCATTTTTATACTATTCTCTGGTCTTCTCTTCTATGCCTTCATTAATTCAAGCCAAATAATTCTTATCTCTTCAAATTCATAATTGATTCAATCTCATTTTCTTTTGTCTGGGACATGTCTTGCATTAATTCATCTTTTTTCCTCTTTTTTTGTTTGTACGTTCTTGTTAACAGTAAGATATTTTCTGATGGTATCCAATCAGCTCACATGGTCTTCATCCCCATTTTGATCTTCATTTGTCATTTGGAATTTTCTTTCTGGTTTGTAATCAGCTTCATGTGCGACCATTCATCATGCTTCTTTTTTTGCCATTTATCTTGGACGGAGAAGGCTCTTCCTTGTTTTCTTTTGATCATTTGCGTTGAAATAAATCAAAGGAGGTTATTAAGCAACATATTGACTCGTACCGCAACTCATTTCTCTATTTTTTCAATCAATTAACTAATTGGTAAATCAATGAGTTTACATCAACTAAACAATCAATAAATTAACTAATCATTTTTTATAAAATAATGTGCATAATTTTTTCAGATCAATTCAATATTTTTTTATTGAAAACTAAATTTGTGAGTGTATGGAATTGTCTCAGGTGAAATTGTGTGTCTGCACATAGCCTCTCTTAATTTTGATTATTACTATTGTTATTTAAAAAACAATTAACAACCTAGTCAAAATAGGGTGTTCACAGTTGTTAGTCTTTACTTATTATTTACTAGATAATATAGATAACTAAGGGGTCGTTTGAGGTGGTTGCCAGTTTTCGGTTTTTGGTTTCGAAATCCAAATTTAAAAACAAAACGTGTTTGGGTAAAATGGGGTTGAAATGGTTTTTACCCAATTTTCAAAACCAATTCATCTTACTTTTCAAAACCAGAAAAAGAGGTTTTACGTTTTACGTTTTACGTTTTTAGTTTTTATCACGAGCCGCGACCTAACTCTGCGACTACCACTTCATTCTCTCAAACTTCCCTTCTCTCAAGCTTCCCATATTCGATCTCTGACTATTTGTTCGACAAAACCACCGGTGAGTACTTTTCCTTTCTTTTTTCCGTTTCTCTGATTTGTGTTTTGGGGGTAAATAGCGGTAAGGGGCGCAGTGAGGGGCGCAGGTGAAGGGTTCTGGTGAGGGGTTTTTGTGAGGTCGCGTGAGGGTGAGGGGTTCTGTGAGGCCGTGTGATGTAGGGTGCGGGTGATCAATGTGGTTGGATATGGGGCTGATTTCCTTTATCTGTATGTAGGCAGATAACGAAGCAACGAAGAGACGAGATTCTCACCACTTCAGGAAGAAGAGATCACAGTAAGCATCAATTTCTTCTATGCCCCTTCTTTAGGTCTTAATCTCAATTCATTCTCACAGTTCAACGAAAAAGAATAAATGATCAATTGATATTCATTCTGCGTTCTTTGAAATGCCCTATTTTGCGCTTAAATTTTATTCTTTTTATCATAAGAAATTGATGTTGGAGATTAAAAGATGTTAGGTTTAGAATGTTAGTATACACAGGCGAGAAAGGTTGAGCCAAGAATGTTTTGATTGCATGTTCCTAGAAATGTTTTGATTCCAAGAACTATGGTGAAATATAATTTCTGATCTTTTTTATGTCTTTTTCCTTCCCTTGCATTTCTTTCCACGGTTTGAAGCTATTCTGCATGATAAAATAGCCAATTTGTTAGTTGGATTTGATAAAGAAATATGACAAGCTACCTGGTAGGTTGGGGGACCCTTGGCCCCTAATTAATGACTTTTCCTTCTCTTTGGTCCCTTGACAAAATTATCTATGCTCTGCCCTGTCACAAGATGGATATGAGTGGTAATCACTTAATAATGATTGTTTTGATTAGTGTAGTGGTTATTATCTGGTACAGTTTTGATATGATGTCATATATTGACATCTTAAAAACATGATATAAATTCTTTTTCTTTGATGGATGCAACATGAGTGTAGTTTCTTTTTTATTTAGGCCTATTCTAGATGTGCCATCAAATGCTTTGTAGAAGTACTGGATCCTTTTGTAAATGCATAATTCACCAAGGTTTTGATTGATAATAAAGCAATGACTTAGACCAAGTTCATTGAGATTCAAGACTAGATACAGAGTCTTGGATATAAAAGCCATCCTTAATATCAAATTAAGCTCAAATTTGGTTTTTCAAGTCCACTTTTGATCTTGAAAATGTAGTTAGTTTTACATTATCTCTTCTTGAAAAATTTGTAAAACTTGTTTGATTCATTGAAAAACCAAGGTTTGATTATTGGTGATCTATTACCATTAGTCCATTACCAAGGCTTTACTCTTCCAGAATTTATTTTGAACATGCTAGTAATCCATGCTTGTTGACTACAGGTGACTACAGCAGATATTCGTCGAATGACTGCATTTCAAGATTGATTGGCTCAACGCTTATGGAATGCAACTAATAGGACATAAACTTTTTTTTACAGTTATGACTTTTTTTAATTTCTATCTTTATTAATATTTCTCATTTGTAATGTCTACTTATTATGTAGTGGAAAAATATGAATTATGGAATTATTATCAATGTTGCTATTGTTGTTATTAATTTTAATTTTTTATCATTAGTGCTCATGTAAATTTTTTTTCACATGATTTATGGAAAAATTATTCATATAACGCATAGATGTGCCATTCGAAATTAAAAATTAAAATTGAAAACCATAAAACTGAAAATGAAAACTGGTTTTGGTTTTTAAAATTTTCAAAACTGAAAACTGAAAACCACCCCAAATAGCCCCTAAAGTTTTCTTTATATTATCTTAGTAAGAAATAAGTAAAGATATGAATTCCTATTTTGACCAAAGGAACGATGCATCTTTCTTACCGGACATAAAAGCAAACACACAATGGTATGAGATTTACCTGTTTTCTTGAAAATAGAACTTGCAAATGGTCAAAGCTTCCTTACCAGATTCGAGATCTAATGCACGATCTCGCGAAACCTTCTTGTTTTGGAGACAAAAACCAAACTAGCAATGTAGCAGAATCTCTTTGCTTCAAACAAAATGAACATGGAATTTAGCGGAATTTTTATGCAATTTGACGGTACCTCTTCATCTCAAAAAGTAAAAAAAAAATTGGCAAACCTCTTCGTCTCAACTAATTAAACATGAAATTTTGCGGAAACTCTTCGCCTCAAAAGTTAAATCATGCAATTTAGCGAAAACTCTTCACCTTAGAAAATCAAATATGAAATTGGATGGGACCTCTTCACCTCAGGGTTTAGGGTTTAGTTGTTAATGTTATGCAAATGGACCAGACTGATTATGGTTTTTAAATTAGATACATGAGATAAAGTCTGAGATTAAAGCATAGTATGCATGCATTTCATTTGAATAAATAAAATATATAGTTCAAAATAAACACTGAGTTTACCATTACCAACTACCTGCAATACTTTTGCGTTTATAACTGCATCCCCATATATTTTCTTTCTTGTTCTCTCTGTTTTCTAAACTCTCTTAAATATTTTTTAAAAGAATTCTTTTTTTTATCCCCCTTTACATCTTTTGAACCCATTTTTATACTATTTTCTGGTCTTCTCTTCTATGCCTTCATTAATTCAAGCCAAATAATTCTTATCTCTTCAAATTCATAATTGATTCAATCTCATTTTCTTTTGTCTGGGACATGTCTTGCATTAATTCATCTTTTTTCCTCTTTTTTTGTTTGTACGTTCTTGTTAACAGTAAGATGTTTTCTGATGGTATCCAATCAGCTCACATGGTCTTCATCCCCATTCTGATCTTCATTTGTCATTTGGAATTTTCTTTCTGGTTTGTAATCAGCTCCATGTGCGACCATTCATCATGCTTCTTTTTTTAGCCATTTATCTTGGACGAAGAAGGTTGTTCCTTGTTTTCTTTTGATCATTTGTGTTGAAAGAAATCAAAGGAGGTTATTAAGCAACATATTGACTCTTACCGCAACTCATTTCTCTATTTTTTTCAATCAATTAACTAATTGGTAAATCAATGAGTTTACATCAACTAAACAATCATAAATTAACTAATCATTTTTTATAAAATAATGTGCATAATTTTTTCAGATCAATTCATTATTTTTTATTGAAAACTAAATTTGTGTGTGTATGGAATTGTCTCTGGTGAAATTGTGTGTCCGCACATAGCCTCTCTTAATTTTGATTATTATTATTATTGTTGTTGTTGTTGTTGTTGTTATTTAAAAAAATGAACAATCCAATCAAAATAGGGTGTTCACAGTTGCTCTTCTTTACTTAGTTTTTACTAGATAATATAGATCACTAAAGTTTTCTTTATATTATCACAGTAAGAAATAAGTAAAGATATGAATTCCTATTTTGACCAAAGGAACGATGCATCTTTCTTACCAGACATAAAAGAAAACACACAATGGTATGAGATTTACCTGTTATTTGGAAAATAGAACTTGCAAATGGTCAAAGCTTCCTTACCAACAGATTGAAGATCTAATGCACAATCTCGTGAAACCTTATTGTTTTAGAGACAAAAACCAAACTCGCATTATAGCAGAATCTCTTTGCTTCAACAAAATGAGCATTAAATTTGGCCGAAACTCTTTGCCATTAGAAAAAGTGCAATTTGGCGGATTCCTTTCGCCATTAGAAACTTAAATATGCAATTTGACGGTACCTCTTCGTCTCAAAAAGTTAAAAAAGCAAATTTGGCGGAACCTCTTCGCCTCAACAAATTAAACATGAAATTTTGTGGAAACTCCTCGCCTAAAAAATTTAAAAATGAAATTTGGCGTAAACTATTTGTATCGTCCTAATTTCTCAACTCAGAAATAATGCCCGTTGGAGACACTATTCCTGAGTTTCTGAAATTTATTTCGTTAAATTTTGATATCGTCAAACAAAAGCTTAGGCTTTCCAATGATTTGCTTAAGCTATTACTAACACATACATCACAACTCATACAAACTGAAAATCTTAATTAAACTTAGGGAAAGAACCTACACTTGGAGTGTTGTGGTTCATAAGACTCATACCGGAAGTCCGACAAAGTCTCCCCTAAAAACTGGATGTATACCAGTTCCAAACTTAACCTGAAACTCAGTAAATCACCAGTACAATTTAATAACATAAATTCATTAGCATCAGAATTAAGCCTCCGTGGCCAAACCAGAAATATTTATACATATACAATCATCATCAATTACCCATCAAATACATGAGAACTAATTCTACTAATGAATTCCCACTGGAATTGATACTCAGCTTCTTAGTTCCGGCTCCCTGCTTTAACATCACCTGGAATTCCTTGCACAACTAGAGTATATCCCCAAACGTGGGGTGAGACTACAGTCTCAACGAGGACAACTAAACATGTATAGCGTGTGGGAAACAAACAATCATGCGACAAGCAACACTTAAAACACATTAACAAATAATTAATAACAAACTAACAACATAATGCAACTCACTTAACATGAACAGAGAAATGATGCAATTCATGATGCACTCACTGTTGTGCCCAGCAGGCATGATCTTATCACTTTCTATGGTTATAACTGAGCTCAGACTACGAGAAACGTCTTTCCCGGGGACGAATCCCACCCTTATTGGACCGAAGTCGTGTTTTAACATAATTACTTAATTTTAACCCATGGCCGAGGCCAACTTGAATTACTCACGGTCGAAACCGGCTTAAGATGTTATAATGCTCAATAAAAGAATCATGTGATCTTACATAACTGAATACTCACATTCAACGCACATGAAACTATGTCAATGAGATACTAATTCCATAATAACATATATTTAATAACAATTCAACTTGCCGATTTCCTACACATAACCATGAAAGCAACTCTAAATACATATATATCAACATAATTCCTATATTCATGCTTCCAATCATTATAATTACAAACTCAACACTTAATACAAGAATGAAACCCTAACTTCCCTAAATTTTATAACCTAAATTCTATAAGAAAGCATACATTTTCCATCCATGGATTACCAATCATACCTAGTCTCTAATAAACACAATTTACAATCATAGGAAAGGGAATTAGGGAGCAGGGATCATATTTAAGCAAATAAACAAAGAAGGTGAAAGTGGGTGAGTTGCACTCACCTTAAAGGTACTCAAAGAGAAGGTAATTAGAGTTGAAGAGAGGCTTGAAGTGAAGATCCAAGGTCCCCTTCCAAGCTTTCAAGCTCCAAAACACCCATTCCTTACAAGAAATTCCCTTCCTCTCTCTAAACTCTCTAACTTCTCTCTAAAAGAACGGAAGAAGAAGAAGAAGAAGAAGAAGAAGAAGAAGAAGAAGAAGAAGAAGAAATGAAGAAAACAGAAACTAAATGAAGGGTTTTGAGCCTATAAGTGAATTCTCGCTCAAGCGAGATATTCTCGCTTGGGCGAGCGTGTCGGTTGCATGCTTTTTCTTCACATTCTCGCTCAAGCGAGAATGATCCAGAAAAAGCCCTCTTTATGGACAATTCTCGCTCAAGCGAGCTGGCTCACTCAAGCGAGATATGCAGAAACTCAATTTCTTCCCTTTTTGCTGCATAATTCACTCAAGCGAGATATGCTCGCTTGAGCGAGATATTCTCGCTTGAGAGAGAATACGCTTGTTTGAAGGTGCAAAATAGATCAGAACCCTATCATATAGCATATCAAACTGAAGCCCCAGATCTTAGCTTTCTAACCCAAGTGGAATCGCCTTAATTGGACACCTACAACTCTAGATATTCTTGAATCAGTGAGCAAAGGTCATAGGGCTTAAAACTCAAAAGTGAGCAACAACCTTGGTTGAAGCCCAATGGGGCACACTCCACATGAACCATGATGTATCTCATCAATTGACTTCAATAAGACTAAGACTAAGGGTCTTAATTGTTCATGAGGTCGTGCTCCTCTATTCCCTTATTTCCTTTGCCAAACACATTCCTAACTTAATTACTCTTTTAAATCTACCCCTAATGCCCATAAATTCTCATTATTCTCATAATCTTACTCAAAATCCTTCCTCTTTCCTCAACTTCTCACTCCCTTTCTAACTTACCTTTAGTTGATCTTAGGTCCTATTTTTCCGGGATGTTACACTATTCGCCTCAAAAGTTAAATCATGCAATTTGGTCAAAACTCTTCGCCTTAGAAAATCAAATATGAAATTTGACGGGACCTCTTCATCTCAGGGTTTAGGGTTTAGTTGTTGATTTTATGCAAATGGACTAGACTGATCATGCTTTTCAATTTAAATACATGAGATAAAGTCTGAGATTAAAGCATAATATGCATGCATTTCATTTGAATAAATAAAATATATAGTTCAAAATAAACATTGAGTTTACCATTACCAACTACCTGCAATACTTTTGCATTTACAACTGCATCCCCTTATCCTTTCTTTCTTGATCTCTCTGTTTTCTAAACTCTCTAATATTTTTTTAGAAGAACTCTTTTTTTTGGATCCCCCCTTTACATCTTTTGAACCCATTTTTATATTATTTTTTGGTCTTCTCTTCTATGCCTTTCATTAATTCAAGCTAGATAATTCTTATCTCTTCAGATTCATAATTGATTCAATCACGTTTTCTTTTGTCTGGGACATGTCTTGCATTAATTCATCTTTTTTTGTTTGCACATTCTTGTTAACAGTAAGATATTTTCTAATGGTATCCAATTAGCTCACATGGTCTTCACCCCCATTCTGATCTTCATCTGTCATTTGGAATTTTCTTTCTGGTTTGTAATCAGCTCCATGTGCCACCATTCATCATGCTTCTTTTTTTGGCCATTTATCTTGGACGGAGAAGGCTCTTCCTTTTTTTTCTTTTGTTCATTTGCGTTGAAATAAATCAAAGGAGGTTATTAAGCAACATATTGAGTCTTACCGCAACTCATTTCTTTATTTTTTCAATCAATTAATTAATTAGTCAATCAATGAGTTTACATCAACTGACCAATCAATAAATTAATTAATTAATCATTTTTTTATAAAAATAATGTGCTTAATTTTTTCAGATCAATTGACTATTTTTTTATTGAAAACTAAATTTATGCATGTATGGAATTGTCTTGGGTGAAATTGTGTATCCACACAGAGCCTCTTTTAATTTTGATTATTATTATTATTATTATTATTATTATTATTATTATTATTATTATTATTATTATTATTGTTGTTGTTGTTGTTGTTGTTGTTGTTATTTAAAAAAACAATGAACAACCCAGTCAAAATAGGGTGTTCACAGTTTCCCCTCTTTACTTACTTTTTACTAGATAATATATATAACTAAAGTTTTCTTTATATAATATCATAGTAAGAAATAAGTAAAGATATGAATTCTTATTTTAACCAAAGGAACGATGGATCTTTCTTACCTGACATAAAAGCAAACACACAATGGTATGAGATTTACCTGTTTTCTTGAAAATAGTACCTGCAAACGGTCAAAGCTTCCTTACCAGATTGGAGATTTAATGCACAATCTCGTTAAACCTTTTTGTTCTTGAGACAAAAACCAAACATGCAATGTAGCAAAATCTCTTTGCTTCAAACAAAATGAACATGAAATTTGGTCGAAACTCTTTGCCATTAGAAAAAGTGCAATTTGGTAGAACCTTTTCGCCATTAGAAAGTTAAATATGCAATTTGATGGTACTTCTTCGTCTCAAAATGTTAAAAAAATCAAATTTGGAGGAAACTCTTCACCTCGACAAATTAAACATGAAACTTTGCGGAAACACTTCACCTAAAAAATGTAAATATGAAATTTGGCGGAAACTCTTCGCCTCAAAAGTTAAATCATGCAATTTAACGAAAACTCTTTGCCTTAGAAAATCAAATATGAAATTTGGCGAGATCTCTTCATCTCAGAAATTTGAAATGCAATTTGGTGGAACCTCTTGGCATTAGAAAGTTAAAAATGCAATTTGGCGGAATCTCTTCACCACTAGAAAGTTAAATATGCAATTCGGAGGTACCTCTTCGCCTTTAAAAGTTTAAAAATACAATTTCATGGAAACTCTTCACCTCAAAAGTTAAATCATGCAATTTGGTGGAAGCTCTTTGCCTAAAAAAGTTTAAAAGTGCAATTTGCCGGAACCTCTTCGCCATTAGAATGTTAAACTTAACATTCGACGAAATCTCCTCGCCTCAAAATGTAAAACATGCAATTTGGCAAAACTTCTTTACCCTTAAAAAGTAAAACATGCAATTTGGAGGAAACTCTTCTCCATTAGGAAGTGAAACTTGAAATTGGTGGAACCCCTCACCATGAGAAAATTACATATAAAATTTGGCGGGATCTCTTCGCCGTTAAGGAAGAAAAGAAGGCAACTTGGGCCTATCATAAAGCTTTAGTCTCCTTCATTCTGCAGATTTCTTCAAAACGCTGGCCAAGGAAAGAATGTCTCAACCAAACCCTTTGCTTCTCATAGGTATCTAGACTTCGCTTTGAAGTAAATCAGAGAGTCACAAGAAGGGGGGTTGAATTGTGACACTTGAAAACTTTTGGTCCAACCTACAAGTACTTTGAAAACTTACTGATCTTTGCTCAAAGAATACCTTGGCTATCAGAAGTTACTTCTAGAAGATAGTAACCAGTGTATAATGCCAACTAAGTTGATTGAAACTATCTTCTTAAAGGAAAGCAATATCATAGGGACTGGTATCATCAAATTTTATTCGTCCATATAATGTATTTAATGTAGATACAACTCAAATAATGTTCAGAAGAATAATATAACGTTTCTGCAGTTATGCAGAAGCAAAACAGTGAATCTGTCACTTTAAACCATTCTTCTGAAGGGTCAAATGATTTTATATTTTAATAAAACTTTCCAGAATACTTATTTAACCAGTAACTAATAAGATTATATAAGAAAATCTGTTTAGAAAAAGGTTTATATCAAACTGTATTTTAAATCACGTTACATAGTGAAATCGGATAAATGTTTCTTCTTAAGTATCAGATAAACTTGAAACTTGATGAAACTTTCCAGATCATATATTTTAATAGTAAGCAATCAGAATATAAAGTTAGATATAATTAAAATTGAGTTTGTAAAGATCTGGTAATTTGAACCCCAAGTTCAATGTTGAACAATGGACAGATTTCCAGAAATGTGCTTTTGAAGCACCAAATAGTTTCATAATTTAATGAAACTTTCCATATCAGTATTTGAACTGATATGGATGTGATTTATGTGAAAATATCAGTTCAAAAACAAGTTTATCAAAATCTGGTTTACAGCTTGCTAAATATCCAAAATATGAATAATAACTAGCAAACCAATGAATGTAAGTGCAGAAATATAAAGAGAGTAAGGGTAAGAGACATTGCACAAATGATTTTTATACTGGTTCAACCTCACAATCCTTAGGCTACATCCAGTACCTACCTCAGTAGGATTTTCCACTAATCAATCTTGATTACAAGGTATTCTTTGCCCCACGGCCTCCTCAGGCTCTTTTCCAAGTATTCTTCTGCAGCCTCTTTAGGCTCCTTACAAGTATTAATTCTGCAGCCTCTTCAGGCTCTAACACCAGTATTCTTTGCTTAGCCTCTGCAGGCTCTACACACTCTCAAACCAACACTAACTCTCTCTAGTTATCTTGGGAGATCACAAACACTCTTCAACAAGAGAAGGTTTTTTTTTTACATATGGCTCACAAAACACTAATGGAGTGGATTAATCTTCACAAAACTGAACCTAAACACACTCTCTAAGAATTATGAACAACAACTCTGCATTTTGGAGTGGTAGAAGGAGAATCTCCTGTTAGTATATGAACTAGAGACTTATATGTTTTATTTTGAACATCCATCACTTGTATCATATTATTTTATAAAGGCAATTCATTCTTTTAAGAATACAATTAATGTCCTTAGAATAGTAAGCTCAAACTCCATAAGAAATCAAGTAGATGACTTGATTGTGAGATCTTATGAAGAACTATTCTTAAAATAGTCCCTGGTCAAGAATCATCTTAGGGCAAAAGATGCATTTAGACTAGTATGTGAGTTCGTTGATGATCACATCTCACGGATCATGGATATGAGATATCACGTGCTCACATAAGTACATATTAAGAGTAATGATGTACTGGTTTGACCCACCTTAAGAACGTTGCATGGATTGTTACATAAGTGTCATGAACGTTTCTTAAATTGATAAATGTTATATGAAGTCCTTTGACCTGAAATCACTACGATTTCTACATAAGGAATTATATGTTTTAAATATCATCAAACGTTTCCTATAACAAGGTGATCATAAAGTTGGTTTTTGGACATATAATAAATTATGTGGTGGGATGTGAGTGACCTAGATGGGATTTGTCCCTCCTATGTAACAAGAGTTATATCTGTAGGCCTCTTGATAAAGTGAGACTGCAAAATGCATGTCCATGCTCGGAAGGATAAACATGAGATGTTTATTTTCTGTACAGTCTACTTGGGGATCAAGAAAACATAAATTGAACTATACAAGGTTGACACATTCCATGCCCTTGTGCTCAATTGGATATTTGGACAAAGGGACAGATCATATAAATTATTATCATAAAATAGGATTAGTCAAAGTTGTTGACATTCTCAATATTTGGGTAGTAGTGATGTATTGCTAGATACCGCTCACTATTTATGATATAAAAGGGTTTTATTTTAATATCATCACCAAATATTAAAAGCCTATTGGGTAACACACATACAACAAGCCGTTAGGAAAGATAATAATTCTAATTTGATTACAATTATAACATAATGGGCCAGACCCATATATGTTAGGGTTAATAGAGTGAGGGGTAAAACCCTAGCCACCACTCTATAAATATAGTATAAGATGCATTACCCTATAGACATGAGCAGTTGCTCTTACTCTCTAAACGCTACTAGTAGAGTTGAGGAGGGTTTCCTAGTTTGGCTGTTAGCGTGGACACCTCTAGAGACGTGGCTGCTATTGCCTCGTTCGCAATCCGTCAAAGGTATGTCATTATGTTTCATGCCTTTTATGCCTTAATTCGTATTTTTCGCATTAACGATCATAACAAGGTAGGGAATCCATTTATTCCGCTGCACCCTGACCACATGCTTGATTCCCTTCATCTCACTCTAGAAGGGAATTTCTGAAGTTGGCTGAACGTCTCTAGAAGGGGGGTTGAATAGAGACCTTCAAAATCTGTTCCTGCAATTCCACACTAAAATTGATAGTTGAGACTTGCTCTCAAGTTGATTGACTTGGAGTCTCTGTTAAGACAGGAAAGAGCTTATACAATTTTAGTGGTGAGCTTAGTCTGATCTCGTGATTAATACTTATATCAGTTTCAATTAAGTTATCCTTTTAATTATCAAGGTACCTTACTGATTTCAGTATAGTTAAATATATGAGTAAGGCAAGAGACAAGAGATAGAGATATTATCCTGGTTCACCCACACCTTGGGCTACATCCAGTCCCCACAACCTGTGAGATTTTCCACTATTGACACCAGCCAATACAAGTATTCTTACAGCCTCTTCAGGACGATCCACTCACACTAAGCCTAGGCACACTCCTATCTTAGCTGAGTTACAAGTATTCTTACAGCCTCTTTAGGACGCACACCCTCACTCTAAGACTAGGCACACTCCTAGCTTAGATGAGACAAGATACTGATGAATGATTATGATAAGTCTAGCCTAAGCTCATACACAGTATGGATATAGAAGTTAATGAGCTAGACTGAGTCTCAACTCTGATTACAACAATAGAATGATACACACAGAGATGAGATGAAAGAGACAAGTGAACAATCTCAAGATGAGTTGAGTCTGATCTTCAGACGGCTGATGAAAGTACTTGAGATGTTTGTTAAGAAGTGATAAGCTGCTTTGATAATCTTGCAGATGTGTAGGCAGTCTCTCTCACTTTCAGTTTCTAACAATGTCTCTTTTATACCAGGACTTCAGAAACTAGCCGTTTATGGCCGTTTGAAGTTTGTTGGAGCTTGCAGCAATGGTCACAGTCCTTTCAGTAGGTTCAGAGTAGCTTTTCAGTCTAAAATACTGTGTCAGTGTACTTTCACGCTTTCTAGTTGACTTGGCTTGCTGTCTCCTGATTACTGAGAATGCCTTCTGTCTGAAGTTCAGATTTTGTTGCACTCTTGTTGCTTCTCTGATGAGATCCTATCTGACTGTGTCTGTTCTTGAGATGACATCTCAAGCTGTTCTTGCATCTCAAGCTGTTCTTGCATCTCAAGCTGAACTATCATCTGTTCATTGCTTGCATCTCAAGCTGAACTATCATCTGTTCATTTGCTTGCATCTCAAGCTGAACCTGAGTCTCTTTTAAGCTTCATGCCGAGATCCCTTTTATTCTTTGGATGACATCTGAACAATAGACATATGCATCTCATGCTGCTTTCTTTTCTGAAATGTTTCTCTTATTCTTACATATGTGTCTGATTGCTCTGCATCTATTTATTGATTCTGATTGTGCCTTATAAGCTTATGCTTCTGCATGGTTTCTGATCTTGTGTTGCCTTGTATGCAATTTAGTTCTTCCAAGTGAATTGCTAATCTTTTTTGGTCTCAATGGTTTCCTGAAATAACTTAAGATGTACAAGATCTATGCTATACATGAACACACAGTTAGTGATACAAGATGCATCTCATCTTAGTATTTAAACTTACTTAGTTTAACATATTAAAAATTGCTTTAGGGTGAGCTTGTCTCAACAATCTCCCCCTTTTTTGATGATGTCAAACTATAAGTCATATCTGATGAGATGTGAAGAAGAAAAGCATGAAGATATGATTTTCATTTAACTTTTAAGATGTGCAATCTTATAATCAAATAGATGTGATAATATGAAATGAACTCCCCCTGAATCATAGCTTCCTTTTCTGTCTATTTGTTTAGAGTTTGTAATAAAAATTTTAGACTGCATAATCAGAGAGTCAATTTTTTTCATTAATCACAAGGATAATAAGGATGATTTCAAAACAGAAGATGCCACTGCATCTCATCAGAATGAAAATTCTGAAAAGATGCTAACTGCATCTCTAGCATCAATCAGATCAATCCTCACAAACATTTAAGTGAAATAAATCCTAACTAAGACTCTCATTAGATATCTAACCTACTCTCCCCCTTTTGACATTATCAAAACAAGAAAAGCTAGCCAGGCTAGGATGAGTGAGAAGAGGATGAGTCAGAGTCAGGTCCAGTTGGCCTTGGCACAGTCTGTGGGATATCCGGCAGAGGAGGCACATGGGTGAGATGACTGTTAATCTGCTTGTGATACGCATTGGATGTGTGCATTGCCTGGAGAACAGTATCAAAGGCAGTAAACAGAGCCTCTTGTCTTTTCTTTTGGTGCTTCATCTTTTTGAGTATTTTCTTTTGATTTTCTTCTAATCTATTGTTGAGGTTTTGATGGTATTGTTGTTGTTCTTCATGGAGTTGATTCAGAAAGGTGTTGATGGAAGGGGAGATATGTGTGGGAATGGATGGTTCAGATGAGGGAGGATCAGCAGGCTTGGGTCTTGCAGCAGAAGGTGCAGACTGATCATACTTAGGTAGAGGTGAGTGGAGGATGGTCTCAACGAAAAATTTTCCAGGAGTAGTTAAGGAGGTTTGATAGGAGTAAGATGGTTGAACCTTCTCAGGAGTGGTTTGTGGAGGTATCAAGTTGTCAGCAGCCTCTTGCTCCAATTGTTGTGGTTCAGGGGCTGTCTCATGGCTTGAGACAGTGGTTTCTTTCTCCAAGCTCATAAGCATCTTTGCAACTAACTTGCTTGCAGGAGAAACCTTCTCAGGAGAAACCTTCTCTGTGATTGCTTCAGCAGGAGGAGAGGGTATTGGGGATTGATGGAGGAGAGAATCAGCAAAGGCATGTTCTTCATTCAGATTGATCTCCTTGTCAGGAGTAGCTTCATTCTCTGTATTGACCAAAACATCTTCAGTTCTGGCCACCTCATCTTCCCTTCTCAGCTCTTCCTCTTCTGCCACCTTGTCAAGCTGTGGAACAGCTGGTGCAGGAGTCTGTTCTGTCTGAATGAGGGGCTGAGATCTGTACCTCTTTTTCTTCTGCTTCTTTTTCTCAGTTTCTATGGAGGGGGATGGTTGTTCCTTTCTCTTCTTTTCTTTCACAGGAACCTAAGATTTCTTTTGAGCTTCCACCGCAGTCTCTGTTGAGGCCTTCTTCTTTTTCTTCTTCTTCTTTGCCTCAGATAGATGAGATGATGGGGAAGCCTGTGTGGTGGTAGGCATAGCAGGTGTAGAATCAGTCAAAGGAAAAGTAGGAGGAGGAATAGACTTACCATCTAGACTCAGAGACTTGAGATTCTTGCTTCCTATGTATCCAGGTCTTTCCTCAGACTTCTCACAGTTGCTCAAGTCAACTTTGAAATGTCTCAAGATGATGGTGGTAAGCATTCCGAAAGGAAGAGAAGCATTGATTTTTGATTTGTGAAAGGCATGCTCCATATGCCTTAGTATGAGAAATGGTAGATTGAGGGGGATTCCATGCTTGAGATGGTACATGACCATCAGATCTTGGTTATATACCTTGTTGAAGGTTCCAGCCCTTGGCATGATGCACTTGGCAACTAGATGAAAAAGAAATTTACCAAAAGGATTGAGAGATGATGAAGCATCTGATATCAGTCCTCCTTTGAACAGAGATGTACCAACACTTCCTAAGGAGATACCAACATTGTCCCACCAATGCTCTTCATGATATAACCTGTTTCCAGTCACAGGTGCTTTGACAATCGTTCCAAGAGTCTCTTCAGTCAGTTCAATGTGGACTCCTTTGACATCAGAGATGATATGGGGCTGTTCTTGTGAGGATCCCTTGGCCTTGTAGCAAGCAGCATAAAAGGCTCTTGTCATCTTTGGAAAGACAGTATCTGTCATTGTCAGGTAATCTTGCCAACCTTGCTTTTTCAGATATGGGGTCAGATCCCATCCTTCATCTTTCAATTCCTAAGTTGATATCACCCTTCCAACTATGATAGTCTTCTCAGAGAATCGTTTAGTAAACTTATCTTCTATTTCAGCACTTGAGAATAGATCAGATTGAAAGGAGATCTTCTTTCCTTCAGCAGCTTTCTCTTTTCCTTTCTTTGGCTCTTGTTGTGTAAGGTCTATATGGACAGGGGATTTGGGTGCAGAGGTTTGAGTAACTTAGGATGCTATTCTCTGAGATTTCATCCTAGGGGGTAAGGGTGTGCTCTTTTTGGAAGAGGTGGATTTTGAGGATGGAGAGGGTTGTGCAGGTGCAGTGGTTTGAGATGGTTCAGATTCAGTGCTAGGTTGTGGAGATGGGGAACGAGTCAGGGTTTCTTGGCTTGAGTGGATACTGAGTGATTTTGATTCATCAGAAGACATCTTGTCTGGAGAGGAAGAGGATGATGAATCAGAATGTGGAAGTTTTAGAGCTGTGATCTTGATGCACATTTGAGAGAAGAGAGAAAGTAAGAGATGCGTATGAGAAGAGACTTAAATAGTCTTCAGACAAGTGAGGAAAGGAAGAGAGAGAGACGTAATGACTGCCTGTTAGTGGGGAGTTATTGTGGCAGTTGTGGGAGGCCAGCTTTCCTTTTTATAGCCTAACGTCTAGTTTCCCAGTTAGTGGGCAGTTACTAGCCGTTTGAGTAACGGCTCAAAACCATCCATTTCTGACATATGGATATGTCTTACTAATTTTATGAGACGCAAGTTCAGATGAGTCATGAGACGTGTCTGGTGACAGATGCGTCTGAGCTCTTATCTCTGCACAGATGACACTTGAGTCTTATCTCTGGTGAGATGTTTAGTCATAGAGCTCATGGTAGAGCTTGTCTCAACTTCTTGCTTTTATTCAAGAGAACATATGTTTATTAGTTTTAGGTTCTCATTGAATCTTTCTTCCACTAAAGGTTTTGTAAAGATGTCAGCTAGCTGACTCTTTGTATCTACAAAAAATAGCTCAATATTTCCTTTCTGAACATGATCCCTTATGAAATGATGCTTGATGTCAATATGTTTAGACCTAGAATGATGCACAGGGTTCTTTGCAAGATTTATGGCACTTGTATTATCACAATAAATAGGAATTTTAGAGTACCTGACTGCATAATCTTGCAACTGAGATTTGATCCATAGAACCTGAGTACAACATGCAGCTGCTGAGACATACTCAGCCTCTGTTGTGGATAGGGCAATGGTGTTTTGCTTTTTGCAAGACCAGGAGATGAGACACCTCCCTAGAAATTGACAAGATCCACTGGTGCTCTTTCTGTCTGTCTTGTCTCCAGCAAAATCAGCATCACTATATCCTATGAGATCAAAGCTTTTTCCCTTCTCATACCATAGGCCAAGATTAGTAGTCCCAATCAAGTATCTAAATATTCTTTTTACAGCAGTAAGGTGAGACTCTTTGGGATTTGATTGAAATCTTGCACACATACCTACAGCAAACTGAATGTCTGGTCTGCTGGCAGTTAAGTACATAAGAGAGCCAATCATACCCCTATATAGTTTGTCTGATACAGCTTTACCACCTTCATCCTGATCTATTTGAGTTGATGGATGCATGGGAGTTTTCATTGGTCTTGCCTCACACATTTTAAACTTGCTGAGAAGATCTCTTGTATATTTTGCTTGACTGATAAAAATCCCATCAGCTAGCTGTTTGATTTGTAATCCCAGGAAGAATCTCAGCTCACCCATCATACTCATCTCAAACTCACCCTGCATGAGACTTGAAAATTCTTGACATAGAGACTCATTAGTTGATCCAAAGATAATATCATCAACATAAATTTGAACAATTAATAAGTCTTTGCTAATTTCTTTCTTAAATAGGGTGGTGTCAATCTTACCCCTTGTAAAATCATTTTTAAGTAAAAATGAACTTAACCTGTCATACCAAGCCCTTGGAGCTTGTTTGAGACCATACAGAGCTTTGGACAGCTTAAGCACATGTTCTGGATGATCAGGGTCTTCAAACCCAGGGGGCTGCCTTACATAAACTTCTTCTTCTATGATTCCATTTAGAAATGCACTTTTCACATCCATCTGGTATAATTTGAAGTTTCTGAAGGCTGCAAAGGCTAGCAAAATCCTGATTGCTTCAAGTCTTGCTACTGGTGCAAAGGTCTCATCATAATCTATTCCTTCTTATTGGTTGAAACCTTGAGCCACCAGTCTAGCTTTATTTCTCATGACTTGACCTTTCTCATTTAGCTTGTTTCTGAAGACCCATCTGGTTCCAATTATGGTTTGATGAGATGGTGGGGGGACCAGATTCCAGACCTTGCTTTTTTCAAACTGAGTCAATTCTTCTTCCATGGCCTTAATCCAGGATTCATCATTTAAGGCCTCATGTATATCTTTTGGCTCTATGTCGGATAAAAGAGCTATTAGATTCTCTGTGTCTCTGAAGGAGGATCTGGTTCTAACTCTGTCTGAAGTCTCTCCAAGTATCTGATCTCTTGGATGAGATCTTACCAGTCTCCAGCTTCTGGGTAGTTGAGATGCATGTTCATTTTGCATCTCAACATTCTCTTGTCTTGTTCCTTGAAATCTGGTTTGATTGTTTATTTTATCTTCCTCTTGAACACCATGAGAGGGTTCAGATTGACTGCTTCTGAGAGGCCCTCCTTCAGACTGGCCTTCTCTTCTATGTTCAGACAGGGGTGATCTTGTCAGTTTTTGTTCAGATGAGAGTTTCTCTTCAGCTTCCTGAGTTGAGATCTTCAGATCTTTCATCAGTTCTTCTATCTCCTCATCAACTTCTTTCTGAGAATTTCCTTGTACCTCATTGAATACTACATGCATAGATTCTTCAGTAGTTTTGGTTCTTAGGTTGTATATTCTGTAAGCTTTTGAGGTTAGTGAATACCCTAAAAAGATTCCTTTATCTGATTTGGTTTCAAATTTTCCCAACTGATCTTTTGTATTTAGAATATAGCAATCACATCCAAACACATGAAAATATGAAACTGAAGGTTTCCTTCCTTTCCATAGCTCATATGGAGTCTTATTTAAGATCTTTCTTATGGTGACTCTGTTCAAAATGTAGCAAGAAGTATTTACAGCTTCAGCCCAGAAATACATTTCAATTCCAGAGTCACATAACAAAGTTCTAGCCATTTCTTGAAGACTTCTATTTTTTCTCTCAACTACACCATTCTGTTGAGGAGTCCTTGGACAAGAGAAATTATGAGTTATGCCATTTTTATCAAAGAATTTTTTTAACTTAGCATTCTCAAATTCTCCTCCATGGTCACTTCTAACAGATCCAATGCTGTATCCTTTCTCAGATTGAATCTTTTTGCAAAAGGTTTTAAATGAATTATATGATTCATCTTTCTGAGATAGAAACAAAACCCAGGTGAATCTTGAGAAATCATCCACAATGACAAAACCATACTTTTTACCACTGAGACTTGTTGTCTTAGTTGGTCCAAATAAGTCAATGTGGAGGATCTCAAGAGGTCTGACAGTTGAGACACAGTCTTTTGGTTTGAAACTTGATTTGCTGTGCTTGCTTTTTATGCAGGGATCACACTTCAGGTCTTTGTCAAATTTTACCTTAGGTAATCCTTTGACAAGAGACTGGTTAGCAAGCTGACTCATAGTTCTCAGGTTAATATGTCCAACCCTTTTGTGCCAAAGCCATTTCTCATGATCATGAGACATGAGGCAGGTGAGATCTGACAGACTCTCAAGTGTGACTGAGTAAAGATTTTTCTTTCTTGTTCCAGAAAAAATGATTTTTCCAGTTTTAGAGTCTATGATCTCACAAAAGGTAGGCTGGAAATTAACATGATAACCATTGTCACACAGCTGGCTGATACTCAACAAATTATGTTTCAGACCTTCAACATATATACATTCTCAATTTGAGCTGTGTTGGCCTTACCAATTTTACCTATGCCCTTGATCTGGGCTTTGCTGTTGTCTCCAAAGGAGACAACTCCAGAAGACTTTTCTTCAAGTGATAGGAACTTGCTTTTGTCTCCTGTCATGTGCCTTGAACATCCACTGTCTAGCACCCACTCTTTCTTGGTCTTTGCTGCTGCCAGGCACATCTGTTTCAACAAGAGATTTAGCTTTGGGTACCCATTTATATTTGGGTCCTGCATGGTTAGTTGCCTTTCTCTCAGATGCTACTAGTCTCATGTAACAGTCTGTGACTTTATGGCCATATTTACTACAACAAGAGCATCTTTCTTTCTTTTTCTTTCTTGCAGGTATGAAGAAATCTTTGTACCAAACTTCATTTGAAGATCTCTCATAGCCAAGCCCAGCTTTATAAAAAATTCCCTTTTGAGATCCAATGAGTCTCTCAAGGTTTTTTGTTCCATTAACAAATTTTGCTAGGTCATTTATGAGAGTTCTGTTTTGGAGTTTAAGCTGTAAATTTTCTTCTTGTAAACCCTTTAGATTATGCCCATTGAGAACTTGAGTCTTGGCCTTTACTTGTTCAGATAATTTCATGTGAGACAACATGAGACTGCTGTTTTTATGATTCAGATCTTCATTTTCTTTTTCTAGAAATTTTACCTTCTCAAGAGCTGTATTTAAATCAGATTTAAGTAAAGAGCTCTTAGATGCAAGAAGATTTGAATCATACAAAAGATTTTCAAAAGCAGACTTAAGTTCATCAACAGAATATTCAGAGTCAGATTCATTTACCTCTTCATCTGATGAGTCTCCTTTTGTCATGAGACATATGTTAGCTGACTGTCCATCTTGACTTCCTTCTTCTTCATCTGTGTCATCCCAGGTGGCCATCATTGCCTTCTTCCTTGGACTTTTCCTCATTTCTTTTCTAAGTTGAGGACATTCAGACCTAATATGTCCAGGCTTCTTGCATTCAAAGCATATAACTTGTCCCTTCGTGTCAGTCTTTTCTCCTCTTCTTGAGGGGAAACTCTTTCTTCCAGTCCCTCTGGCTCTCCACATACGTCTGATCTTCCTTGAGATGTAGGGTAGCTCATCATCCATCTCACTATCATCTTCATCCTCATCATCCTCTTCTGTTTCTGAGTCTTGAGATGAGTTGAGTGAGATTTGCTGAGATGAGCCAGTCTTTTTACCTTTTGAGTTACTGGAAGCTGCTTTCAGTGCTATAGACTTGGGACGTCTGATGAGATCTTCTTCCATTAACTCTTGCTCATGTACCTTCAGAGATCCAAGAAGCTCATCCAGTCTGAGGGTGCTCAAGTCCTTGGCTTCCTTGGATGGCTGTTACCTTTGGTCTCCAAGGTTTGGGCAGACTTCTCAGAATTTTCCTTACCATGTCCTGATTTGAATATGTTCTTCCTAGAGATTTCAGGTCATTTGTTATGACAGTGAATCTCCTCACCATGTCTTCAATGCCTTCATCTTCAATCATTTTGAAAAGTTCATACTGTCTAACCAGTATATTGATCTTGGCTTCTTTGACTTGGTTTGTTCCTTCATGTTAAATCTCAAGAGCATCCCATATTTCTTTTGCAGAGACACATCCTGCTATCTTGTCATATTCACTGCGGCTAAGAGCACATGTTAGCAGATATTTAGCTCTTGAGTTTAGAACATACCTTGCTTTCTCAGCATCTGTCCATTGATCTCTGGGTTTGGCTGCCCTGAGTCCCAGTTCATCTGTGATGTATGGCATATAGGGACCCATCTCAATGATTTCCCATAGATCAGCATGCTGAGATTCAATGAACAGTCTCATCCTGTCTTTCCAGTAGTAGTAATCAGTTCCATCAAAGGCAGGAGGTCTGTTTGTTGAAGCTCCTTCAGGAATGAACAGACTTGTGCTAGGACCAGCCATGGATCTTTATCCTCTTCACACAAAGGTGTGCTCAACCCCTAGAGGCCGAGCTCTGATACCAACTGAAGTTGGCTGAACGTCTCTAGAAGGGGGGGGGGGGTTGAATAGAGACCTTCAAAATCTGTTCCTGCAATTCCACACTAAAATTGATAGTTGAGACTTGCTCTCAAGTTGATTGACTTGGAGTCTCTGTTAAGACAGGAAAGAGCTTATACAATTTTAGTGGTGAGCTTAGTCTGATCTCGTGATTAATACTTATATCAGTTTCAATTAAGTTATCCTTTTAATTATCAAGGTACCTTACTGATTTCAGTATAGTTAAATATATGAGTAAGGCAAGAGACAAGAGATAGAGATATTATCCTGGTTCACCCACACCTTGGGCTACATCCAGTCCCCACAACCTGTGAGATTTTCCACTATTGACACCAGCCAATACAAGTATTCTTACAGCCTCTTCAGGACGATCCACTCACACTAAGCCTAGGCACACTCCTATCTTAGCTGAGTTACAAGTATTCTTACAGCCTCTTCAGGACGCACACCCTCACTCTAAGACTAGGCACACTCCTAGCTTAGATGAGACAAGATACTGATGAATGATTATGATAAGTCTAGCCTAAGCTCATACACAGTATGGATATAGAAGTTAATGAGCTAGACTGAGTCTCAACTCTGATTACAACAATAGAATGATACACACAGAGATGAGATGAAAGAGACAAGTGAACAATCTCAAGATGAGTTAAGTCTGATCTTCAGACGGCTGATGAAAGTACTTGAGATGTTTGTTAAGAAGTGATAAGCTGCTTTGATAATCTTGCAGATGTGTAGGCAGTCTCTCTCACTTTCAGTTTCTAACAATGTCTCTTTTATACCAGGACTTTAGAAACTAGCCGTTTATGGCCGTTTGAAGTTTGTTGGAGCTTGCAGCAATGGTCACAGTCCTTTTAGTAGGTTCAGAGCAGCTTTTTAGTCTAAAGTACTGTGTCAGTGTACTTTCACGCTTTCTAGTTGACTTGGCTTGCTGTCTCCTGATTACTGAGAATGCCTTCTGTCTGAAGTTCAGATTTTGTTGCACTCTTGTTGCTTCTCTGATGAGATCCTATCTGACTGTGTCTGTTCTTGAGATGACATCTCAAGCTGTTCTTGCATCTCAAGCTGTTCTTGCATCTCAAGCTGAACTATCATCTGTTCATTGCTTGCATCTCAAGCTGAACTATCATCTGTTCATTTGCTTGCATCTCAAGCTGAACCTGAGTCTCTTTAAGCTTCATGCCGAGATCCCTTTTATTCTTTGGATGACATCTGAACAATAGACATATGCATCTCATGCTGCTTTCTTTTCTGAAATGTTTCTCTTATTCTTACATATGTGTCTGATTGCTCTGCATCTATTTATTGATTCTGATTGTGCCTTATAAGCTTATGCTTCTGCATGGTTTCTGATCTTGTGTTGCCTTGTATGCAATTTAGTTCTTCCAAGTGAATTGCTAATCTTTTTTGGTCTCAATGGTTTCCTGAAATAACTTAAGATGTACAAGATCTATGCTATACATGAACACACAGTTAGTGATACAAGATGCATCTCATCTTAGTATTTAAACTTACTTAGTTTGACATATTAAAAATTGCTTTAGGGTGAGCTTGTCTCAACAATTTCTACATTATGGCTCTTTGGATTTCTTCCCTTTTTCTCTCCTTGATGTTGCCCAGCTGAATGGGTCTGTATTTATAGAGTTATGGTGGTCAAACTAGGCGTTGGAGTTGCTTGGAGAGGAGGTCAAGCTCTCAGCTGGCCTTGTAGGAGCTGTCACTATCATAGGACAACTTCTTTCTCTCTCATTCTTTGACCAGTCAATCCTTTTGTTGTGTTTTCTTCTGTTATTTCACAATATCTTTCTTTTGGACGTGTAAAAACATCCAACAATGGATAAATAACAATAAAAAGACTCCTGGAAAAAATCTATGATGTTTTTCTTGCATCTAAAGAAAACTGTTCCTTCTGAAGCATGCGGAAATTATGTTTTATTCTTTGGAGAAAACTGTTTCTTCTGGAAGTGTCAAAAATTCTGTTTCTTCTTCTGGAGAAACTGTTTCTTCTGATGCACTATTAACATAAATCTTTCTTCTTGGTTTTAACAGCGTCTTCACATTTATCTTCTTGACAGTTTTCTTACTTTCTCTTAAGTTGAGAAAAGAAATACTTTCTTCTAAATAGAAGTCAGAAGATGAATATTAGTGGCTTGTGCTTTGCTGTCCCAAATGCTTCTTTTGATGACTTCCTGATAGATTATATTTTCTCAAGTCTTGACAATGTTTTCTATGAATCTTCTCAACAGTTTTCTTGCTTTCTACTTTGTTTGATACCGATATACTTGTCTAAGATGAAGCAGATCCAGTAGGTTCATGTTGTGGAGTATTAATCAACTTTGTTTGCATTAACAACACTTGAAATGAATATGGTTGAATTGCTTAGGCGATCTTTCACATTCAGAAGGTGTCATGTTTTATGAAAAGCTCCTTCTCATGCTTCTAGTGGTCTTGAATGGTCCTTCTTAAGCTTCAACTTTTCTTTTGAAGCATGATATAACTCAGTTTAATATTCATGGGATCATAGATGAATTGTCTTGACCTTCTTGAAGCTAAGAAGCTACTTCTTGAACTTGTTTCATCACTTTTGACATGAAAACTCTATGTAACATGCTTTTGGACACATGTTCCATGTTAAATGTTGTTTATGATATTTCCTCCTTCCTTCTGTAACTTTTCCTGTATTCTTTCAAGCATTCTCAGGTGCAAACATTGGTACCAAAGTATTCAGAATACTTAGAATATTGTGAAAGTTTGTTGTCATCTTGGACCTTACATCAAATTCAAGTAACAATTATTTTTCAAAAACAAATCACACACAAAATGCATATAAAACTTGATTCTTCACCATATTTTCACTATTCATGTCGATAAAAAACCACAATCAACAATTCATCTCTTTTGAATATTAATCACAATTATCAAGAAATAAAGAAAAAAGATACTTTAAACAATGAATAGTGTTCCAAAAATAATAAAAAAACTTATTGGATAGTAGAGGTTTAGATTTAGATTAGATAGTGTTTAGCTTAGCACTTTTATTATGATTTTTCTGACCGTGATAACATTGTAAAAAAATAAAATTAAAAGTGAAAATTTTTTATTTAAAAATGTAACATTTAATATTATTAATGCATTTAATATTGTAATACTTATAAGGTGACAACTCCGGTACAGTCAATAAATTATGGGTACCGGTACAGTCATGAGTTGTCACACTTTTATTGTGTCATGTTTAATGCACTTGCTGTGTTAATTTTTATTTTTTTTTAATTTCTAACTGCCCCTCAATTATCTTTTCACCCATCCTACTTCTATTTTGTTTTAGAAATTGGAAAACAAAGAAGAAAATGAACCCAAAAATAAGGGCATTTGAAATGGGAGAAAAGAAATGAGTAGATTTGTTACGGAACATAACAATTGTTTTCTCTCTCTTTCCCTGTCCGCCTTTCTCTCTCCTTTCCATGCAATTCATTCCAATCTTTTTTTGTTTTTTCCAATTGAGTAAGCGAGACCCATATAGAATTGGGGGATGGAAGCTTTTAAGACAGAAAGGGAAAACGTTAATTTGAGGGATTTGAGGGTCTGAATGGTTCCTGTCTTCTTTTTTTTTTTGTTTATCAAGAAAAGGTGTAATGTGATAGTTTTGGATTTAATTTGGAGGGTGTATAATCTATGACTCCTTGCTATTCGTTTTTTTTTGTTTGTATAGACTCCTTGTTATGCTATGGTGAAAAGGTGGAAGTGGTTGCAGGGCACCTGCCCAAACAGAAAGGGAACGAGAATGAAGAACGACGTCCTCAACTGCTCTGTTGACGAGAAATTTAAAATATTTTTGAATTAAGAGAATATGAATAAACAAATAAAAAATAAATTTAAATGTTGCTTTTTGAAATATGATTGGGAATCAAATTATAATTACTTTCTTTAAAGTTGATGTGTTAAGAATTTAACCATGTGTATCAATGAATTAATGACGCATCTCAAATGTCCAAATACCCATATTTTATAAAATGTACCGTAGAATCTACCTACTTGTAATTTCCATTAAAATTTTTTGGCTTTTGATTTTTTATCCTATACAATATTGCATAGGTTAAAAAATAGCTTTTATAAATAAAAGAGAGAAATTCATATAAAATTCGACCTTTTTTAACAGTTACATTAATGGGTGTGTCTAACATACACAAATTTTAAATTTGTGTAACATTACACAAGTAAAACTCACCGGTAGTAATGGGTTTCCCGGTTTGCCTTTTTTTTGACACTTGATGAAATAATAAATGCACCCCTTCTATTGATATTATTTACTACTGACACTCTGTAAACACGTGTGAATAGTAGTGCTTCTTCATCTTCATCAAAATTCCTTCCTATGTCAACTACTGATAGAATTGAGCATTAAAGGAGCTTGATGAGGCATGCGATTCTTCTCCCTCTTTGTTGTTCTCACCTTGTCTCATCCATCAAGGTCTTCTAATATTTTTTTTCTTATGTATTTATTTAACTAATTTATAGAAAAAAATGCAGGTGACAATTACCTTCAATTTCAGAAAGGGAAAACGATCGACTGATAGTGGAACAGGGGGTGAGGATTTGATCCTTATGTTAATCAAAACTCTCCTCTGATTTGATTTGTGGGAAGATTTTACAATAGTTTAAGTTTTCTATTTTTTAAATAAAGGTTTGGTGAAAGTGTAAAATCAAAGAGAATAAATCCATCAAGAAGCAAAGTTTCTTCTTATTATCAAGACAGACCAAAAGAAAGGAAGGAACTTTTATATATAGATCACATAGCAAGTTGTTAGAAATGCACTGTCGCCTCAAACCCATTCCCATCGTAGTAATGTTGCAGTGATATTAGCAACCTCCATTAATAGTACACTCACAACCAAACCTCTGACACTGCACCCACAAACAAAGTAAACGGTAAAGGAACCAGAGAAACCAAAAATAGAAACATAGTGAAAAAAAATAAAAAAATAAGAGAAGAGAGTGAGGAAGACCACAACTGCGGTCCCGCAACCACCAGCTCCACACTCGAGTCAGTCAAGGTCGCGGCACAACCGCGCTACCGTCCCGTCCGCAGCCACCGTGGTCGCCGATCTTCACAGCCACAGAGCCATCGTTGATGGCCATTTCCCCTTCCCTAACCGCCGCCACCCATCGTAGCTCTTGAATAGCACGATCATGACTCCATAAAAACCCACCTTACAAATCTTTCCTATAAAATCCACAATTTTTGGGCTTCTGCCC
Source organism: Sesbania bispinosa (assembly GCA_026901365.1). NCBI lineage: Eukaryota > Viridiplantae > Streptophyta > Magnoliopsida > Fabales > Fabaceae > Sesbania > Sesbania bispinosa. Next base: position 181,173 of record QLOH01000643.1, on the reverse strand, counting down.
AGAATTACCATGACCTTTGTTGTAGATTGCAAAATGACGTATATATTTTTAAGGTTATGGGCAACCAGATAGGGCTTTTAAATCATCATCGTTCAATAAAAAATTAATATATCTAATGGTTAAAATTAACTTGTGTATCATTACACAAATTTTTTATTTGTGTATATTAGAATCACCCTACATTAACAATAAATTAACCTATAACAAAGGAAGAAAACAAGATTTTCTTTTTAAGAATTTATTTGATTAATACTGGAGAATCAAATTGATCCAAACTCATCTAAGTTAGTTTGATTAATTTTGTCCAATTCAATGTAATTAGTTTTTAGCTTAGCACTTTTATAAATAAAAAGGATAAATTCATATAAAATTTCTTCTTTTTTAATTATTATTAACAATAAATTAACATACAATAAAGGAAGAAAATTAGATTTTTTCATAAATAAATTTATGTAAAAAATAAAAAAGAAATAATGTTATTTAAATTACAAAAGAAATTTATATAAAATTTCTTCTTTTTTAATTGTTACATTAACAACAAATTAATATATAATGAAGGAAGAAAATCAGATTGTTTTGCAAAAAAAAATTATGTAAATAATAAAAATGAAATAATGTTATTTAAGTATTTAACATATAAAAGAAGAAAAAGAATTTCAACGGAGACGCCGTCTGTGGGAATCGAACCCACGACCACGTGGTTAAAAGCCACGCGCTCTACCGGCTGAGCTAAGACGGCTTGAATGTTTGTATTCCCCTCTAAATATTATTTATTACAATAAGATAGTTACAGTCGTTTGAACTGAACTATGAGCACTTCTGCATCGTCATGAAACTCATGCGAAATCGAATTTGCAGAACCCCAGTCAATTGGTGGTGCAATGGCGGAAACCTCAGATTCAAAACCTGCTGAAGAAAAAGCTCAATCGGGAATATCAGAACCCGCTTCAGAATTTGACCCGAAAACTATGCGGAAAACAAAACCCGGCGTCAAACGCCTCACCATCAGCGTTACAGTCCTCGTCTCTTTCATCTTAGGTCTTCCCTTCTCTCTCTCTTTCGTTTTTCACTTCTTCTACTGTTTTGACTTGCTTTTGCTCTTTGCAGGTTTCCCAATTCTCTGGAAATCCATTGAAATCTACCGCGCCCCTCTCCCCTTCGATCGAATCGATTCTTTCTCGTCGCAAATCGAGTCGAGCCCCTTGTTCTTCCCGTGCCAGTTTCGAGCCTTCTTCGTCGGTTTCGATTTTAGGGTTTCTCCCGGCGAGGTCGGAGCAGCAATAAGTAGGAAAATGTCGGAGCTCAGTCCCGGCGGCAACTCGCGCTGCGGCTGCGGCGGCGATTACTCAGTGTCGGTTGATTGGGGTCTTGATTTTGGCGGGAACTTGAGGGGCATCGACGAAGATGCCGATGAGTTGCTGAAGAGTGTGTTGAGTGGGTATGGGGAAGGGAAGGTTGTATAGTGTTTGTGGTGGTGAAGGGTGAGGAAGAGGTCAGGGCTGTGGTGGGGAAGTATCGGCACGCGTGGATTCTCGGGCGGGTTTCGGAGGAGGAAGCCGTGTTGCGTGTGGCTGAGATCTTTGCCAAGGTGTTTGTTAATGGTGGGAGTGAAGAGGGTTCTATTCGCAGCGAGTTTATGCCTGTTGGTGCTGATGGGAGGATCGTTCTTTCTTTCAGTTTGCTCAATGCGGACCCACGAGATTGGATTTATGATTGGTATGAATGAATGATGAAATGAAATTTCATTGAAATTTTGTCCTGATTAACATTTGGTTTTGTTTCTGTATACTTTTGTTGTGCTATACTAGGAATAATGTATCTGCTCATGTAATTTGTAAAATATGTTGGGGCAGATAGAGAAGCACATGCTTCAACTAATGCCAGAGTTTGGCAGTTTTATGGCTGGGTGAAGGAAATTTGATATGTTAAATCTCTGTTGAACCCTGCTACTGGGGTTTTCCTGGATAAATAAAGTTGATCTGTCTTTCCTTGTCATGTCTGGAATGTTAGCTATCTTTTGAATAGTATCATTTTGATGTTTTTGTGATGATCTTATTTTAGGGATTTTCGTGACATTGGTGAGACTTTGTTGCAACCTGTCATTGAGGCTTTGCAACCTATAGCAAACATCAGTGTCGAAAGCCAGGTGCAGTGTTGTAAATGTAACAGTTGCTAGATTCTCATTATATGCCTTTGATTTAAGTGATTTCATTGTTCCTTCTGATATGCAGGTTTTGTACCACACACCAAAGTCTTCATTTTCTTACTGGGATGATGAACATGGCAGCCACATATTTAGTACCAAGGATCTTCCTTTCTTTGTATGCTCTATCTATGGCTTCGAGTTATCATTCATAGTTACAGTTTATTTTGAATATATATTTAGTTTTAACATGTGACTATGCATACTTATATCAATTGGATGAATTATGTAACTTTCCACCTACAACACTTGACATATTAGCATAATTTCTAGCTTAGGAAATGATGATGTCTTAATTGATCAGAATCTTTATCTTTTTGAGTTTATGGGAAATCCATTGTGCCGTCCTTTTCCTTTCCTTGTCATATTTTATTTAATGTTACTTCTAACTAAGATACTATAATAATATGTCTATGACATGAATGTTTCTATATTCAACAGGTGAATTCCAATGAGTGGCACTTAGATACTTCAGTTGCAGCGGGTGGGAGGTCAAAAGTATTGCAACTTGTGGTGTATATTACCTCGACTCAATCCTGCATTTATTTGCCTTTTGATGACTATATTATCTAAGCTTTGATTCAATCTACTTTCTACTTTCTATGGCCTGGAAAAAATGAAATTACTTCAATCTACTTTCTATCTGAGCTTTGATTCAATCTACTCTCTACCGGAATACATATACTCAAGTGTCAGATTTCAACTTGTTAATTATGTTATGCTGGAAGACAGAGCTTATATTTCTAGCTTCCTTGTCTATTATGTCAGGTATATACCATCTGCGAAGGAGTGTCCTCTTCAACTGGAACTTCCAAATGGAGATCTCTCTAAGACTAATGGCTTTATATCTCCAGTTATTCTTCTCACATTCAAAATTTCCTTACTTGTTCTTTTTGTATATATTATGTCTTGTGAAATTACAAAATTGGTTAACATTATATGAAGAGCCTATTCTGGAATGTTGCAGATGTGGGGAGGTGTTGTCGTATGGAATCCCCAAAGCTGTATAAAGGATGTGGAAAGTAAGGATCCAGTCAGACATATGATTTCTCCCAAGGTTTTACATTTTTACGTTTATTGCATGTGTGATACACTTTCAACCTAGATGTACTTTAAAACAATAGTTGATAGATTTTTATTCTAAAGCATTTCATTGCACAGTAACTTTCTAAGAGCAATTTTTTTTTTTCATTTTTTGTTTACATAAAGAATTTAATGCCAGTTATCTATATGGATATACGTATGGTTCCACTGTTGTTCATTATCATTAATTCTCTTGCTGAACATTGTAGCATGCATATTATGAAACAGAATCTCCAGAAGCTTTTTGATGTTCTCATGGGGCAGTTGCGGCAACTCCTTGGTCTGAAGTCTGATAACCTTTATGTTGGTGAGTCGGGCACATCCATTCTCTTAGGGAGTGAAAGAGGTTTCACAGAATGGTAAGAATAAGTCCTATTAAGATAATTTTGAAAGCTTGATACTGACTACCGATGTTAACATAATAATAGGAGTGCTAAATGAGGATTATCTTTCTACTCAATTTATATCACAGGTTAATGTGGTAAACATATATCCTGAAGGGAGAAATATTATTGAATTCAATGCTTCTGTTATTGATTGTGTATTCTTTAAATTCCACATTTAATGGGGCCTAAATAAAAATGGAAAAATGCGAATAAAACCTACTTTATAAAGACTTTAGAAGAATCATGGTATACAAAGCTTGAGTTGGATACAACTATAGGTGTAGAGAGATAGAAAAGGGAATAGAGTAGGTGTAAAAGATGATGTAAGAGAAAGGGGTGTGAGAAAATTAGGATTTTTTTATATAGAAGATAATATATATTTTTGTAATATCTTCTGTATTGTCTGCTGTTTCATATAAAACATTTTTTTTTTAAAAATAATTTCCCCCTTTTTTTTGGTCAAAAAAATATTTTTCCCTTGTAAAACATATCCTCTGATGCAAAAACGCATTTTCAGAAAACATTTTCCTATACTAGGTATAACAGTCAGAGGTGTCATGAACCAACTATCCCAAAAGCTTAAACTATTGGGTGAAGACACATGAATTGTTCATTCTAACAAGAGGAAAGTGTTATCTATGGAAATTGTAAAGAATAGGAAAATGACTTTCCCTTTTCCTGAACCAATCAAACAATGGATTTTATTTTCACCAAAATGCTTTGCTTTCTATTCAAATGTTCAGCTGAAAATACTTTTTAAGAAAATATCCTTTCATGAAATTGTTTTTCTGGAAGCTATCTTCTTTTGAAAACATTTGCCTATATCTTGTTATTTCTGTAGAAACAAATGGAATATTTTTCTTGTTTGATTTGTTCACAAATTTCCCCTTCTTTAATTGTTTGTAACAATTTACTAAGAAATTATTTTTCTTTGACTATTACACCAAAATTAAAAAGAAAGTTTTCTGGAAAATATTTTTTACACCAAATACTGAAAACTATCTATAATATTTTCAGAAATATTTTTCCATTAAACAAATAAACCCTTAGATAAATATTGGTTATAGCCATTGAAGTTACTCATTTTGTTTGCTTGGGATACTATAAGTGGAATTTCTTTACATTCATATCATGTGCATGTGTGTCAGAAGCTAAAATTTGCAATTTTATTCTTGCTTAAGCACAAAATCACTGCAGAAATCATTTTTGTTGGCTGATTGTGTGTAGGGAATTGGATGTTTTGTTTCGGAAGCATATTTGCTTTAATCTCATTTCTTGTGCCACAACGCTTGGATCTCTTTCTAGATTGGTACGTTTGTCAGTTTAGTTGATTCAATTCAGTCTGTTTTAGGCTTTTAGCTACCTATCGTTTGAACGCTTGTCAAACTTCCGTTCCGTGCAGGTACAATCATTGCCAAGGATGATTATCATGGATGAAATTGGAAAGCAGGTGAATTTTGGGACTACATGTGTCAATGCATTTGTTAGTAGTTGAATTAACTGAATATGATGGCCATCATAATCTATTAACTGAGGTTCTGGGTTTAGTGCATATTTTACTGTTTATTGTAGGAAAAATAATGCATTCTTTTCCCTTTTTCTTTTAGTTGTGAAGATCTCAAGTTTATAATATTTATTTTCAGTTTTTGGTCAGAAACACTGTACTTATAGTTTGCAGTTGTATTAATAATAATTCAGTATGTTGTGTATAATCACTTCCTGATTAATTAATATAAAACTTTTCTTTCCTCTTTAGTTTATAAAAGATGCTTTGAAATCCCTTATTATTTTGCTGTCTTTGAGCAGGTGAAGTTTTCTCTGGAGGCTGCAAAATTTGCTCAAAGCAATGTGTCTCTCGGAATGTATGATGCCTCAGCTGGTATGCTTTTTTCAAGACTTCACGTTCATTTTGAAGCTTGTTAGTAACTTATAAAGTGCATGTTGATGTCTATTGCTAAATTATGACATTTCTCTTTTCTTGTCAGTATCATCAAGGCAATCAAGAACTCTTGCAGAGGATGCCTTTTTTCATCCTTCAATTATGTCCATCAGCTATTATTCATTTGAGCATTGTTTTGCCATCTATTCGGTTTGTCTTTTAACTCTTCTCCTCTCTGCCACAAAACAATAGTTTATAATCTGGCTTATGTGGATGGATAAACTTGACTTTGGATGATGACATTAATAATTAGGGAATGCATATTATGCATCAACTTTACCTTTTGACACTCATAATTAGGGAATGCAAATTATGCATCTATCTTCCATGAAAGCACAATTCCTGTTTAATTTGACAACATTCTGTCATAAGAGAAATGATATTAAGGAATTGGAAAAACCACGGTGCCCATAAAAGACGCCATTGATGGAAGCTTGAATAAAATGTTCTCTCTAGCCTTTTATTTCTAACTGGTTTTTCTTTGTTCTTTATGTAAATCTAAAATTTTATCTGTTTCTTTGCCTACCACATAAGTTTTGTTGTTACTGTCCCTATAGCTCTGAAAATGAGCTCAATGAGTAGTTCATGAGAATTGAATTGAAATGCCCAAATAATGTTAAGCTGCAAGTTTGAAGTTCACTGATTCTCATCATATCTACTTTCCTTCTACTGTTGCAGCCATTTTTTCTGCCAGTCTCAATGCATGTCCTCCTAGCTGCTCTAAGAGAATGGAAAAGACACAAGCAAGAAAATAGAAAGTACTTGGCAGGGAAGGCCAAAGCAAAAGCTACATCTTAATTCCCTCGACAGATATGATACAGGATGAAGCAAGCTTCCAGGTAGTTGCACCCAAGCAAAGTCTTTTTCCTCTCTCCCCAATACCTTGTTTTGTGAATTTTGTTGAAAACTCACAATAATGTTACACGATCCGAAAGGGACAATTGATATACTTGGAACAAGACACTGTTGACGCGGCGGCGGCTCTTGGTTGTACCATATTTATGAGTAGATTGAGGGAAAATTGCACGTGGCAATTTTTTTTACCTCGTGTTTAGATAGAGTAATTCTAAATTATTAGATTGTGTTCAAATAGCAAAAGAAAGAATTTTAAATGACAAATAAGAGGTATTTTTATGATAAATAGAAGAAATTTTAAATGACACGAATTGACAGAAAATTTTAATATTGCTCATTTTAATATTTTTTAGATTATCATTTAGAGTTCCTCACATTTAACTCTTTTTAATCATCATTATTGATTTCACAATTTTGGTAAATCTATTCTAAAATTCTCTGTTCAAGCATTGTTATAGTAATTGAAAAATCTTATTGCATAATTTGTAATTTTATCTTTCGGTCTCTGTCTCCCATCCACCAGAGCCTCATTGAGAATGAAAGTGACCCATTAATTAGGTGTTCGTTTAGATTAAAGTTGAGTAGAATTGATCCTAGAAATTTATAGTTGAGATGAATGATGTATATTTTACGAAATATATTAGATGAAAGTGATTTAAAACCAATTACGTGAAACCATAGTGTACTGTTAAATGCCAAAACAAATAGATGCTAGATTTTGTTGAATTATGTATTGAATATGATTTCTCAACGTACTACTACTCCATCCGGACTTGAATATAAGAAAAAAAAACACTCACACATGGTGGACTAAAATATAAGCAAATCTTAACTAATTTTACCCTATTTAATGAGATAAATAAAAAATGTCATTTATTTAATTCAGATTTTATTTTTCAATCACTCTATTTAATGAATCATATGCCAATAGAAAGCGAGTAGGTCCACTTGAAACAATTTTCAATAAAATCGAATGTAGGGTAATTTAGGCAATGCAAGTATTTTTTACATGGTATCAAGAAAATTTAATGAGTTTAACTAACTTTTTTTATACGTGTGAATTTAGTTATTTTTGCTTATATTCAAGTCCGGAGTAGTATTTCATATTCAAATGAATCACAATCACTAGGGGTGTTCAAGACTCGGTCTGTCCATTTGGCTCGTCCCAACTCGTCCTTCTCGGGGCGGGTCTGTTCCTGTCATACAATAAAGAATAGAACAAAATCGGGTCTCATCGGGTCTTATTTGTTCACCCGACATCGGGTTGAGGACGGGTTCGGGCTAACCTCCGGGTTACCCGACCCGTCATTTATATATAAATATAATATTTATTACTTATAATTTTCTATTATGTAAAGTCCTAACCTTATTTTTTCCTTTTAAATAAGGTTTTTAAATCTAAGTTTCCTCTATTTACCTTTAAAAATACATTCTATACGTAAAGTTATATAGTGATATAATGTTATTCTTATTTTAGCAATGTCCCAAACTTTAAAAAAAGTAAAAAATATTGGATACATTAAGAGGAATTTTATTGTATGTAATATATTTACTAACTGTATGAACTATTTTCTTTTGAATATTATTATATGATTTTATGATTATATTTAGCTTATACATCGGGTCAACCCGATCCTGTCCTACTCTGATTCGGCCTAACTTGGACTCGTATATCATCAGGTTTCTTTGGGTCTATGGACGAGTTCAGGTCCATTAAATTGGCCCAATAAAAAATTAGGGCCGGGTTAGAAACAAGCAAAACCCGTCCCAACCCGTCCCATGAACCCCCTTAACAATCACATGTATTGTAATTCTTATATTCTGTGAACCCGTAGAATCTTATAGTTTGAGAAGGGGACAAAAAATAATATTGATAAAGATGGGGGCAACTTTAGTTTGAGAAAACATTTCTTGAATTTAATTTTGGTCACAAATTTTTTTGATTTATCCATTTGGTTCATCATTTTTATTTTTATCAAAGTGGTCCTTTAAAAATGATATTTTTCCAAATTGTCTCTCTGATTTTTTTCACCATAAAGTGCGAATGTTGCACAGAAATAAAGAGGGACCATTCACAAAAATCGTGATATTTTGGAGGACTAGTTTGAAAATTCATTTTGGGGGGTTGAAAGTGGAAATTTGTGGTTAAAAATGGAAATTAACATATGAATGAAATTGGAATCATTCTACCTTTTTTATTTCTTCTATTTTCTTTTCCCATACCTTTTTTAAAAAGGTTTAATCAAATTGGTCCATAATGTTAGCGTGTGTTTCTTTATTTTCTTTGAATTTTAATCTTATCTTACAAACATGATAATATATCCAACATTATTTATGTAAGGTTAACTATGGTGGTAGTAGTGTTGAACATATGTCATATGGTGAAGAGTTTGACCTGTTAACATCAGTACTATAGTATAGAGTGCATTGCTCATTGGTTGGGTTCCGACTTCCGGATATTGTCGCCCTGTCTACATGTTTGGGATCCCAACAGATGACAAGGAATAAGAGGAAGAACAAGAAAAGAATGGGGTGTAAAATTCAAGTGGGACAGGAATGAGATGTACTAAGAGGAACAGGGTTCAAACCTTGCAATCAGGAAAATTCAATCCCAAATCCCTCTTCCCCTAAGACCAAAAAAAGGATAAATGGAATGGGGTGTAAAACCATCTACTGTAACACAATAGATAAATTTCAAGAAGATACTACTCATAGTAATTAGGACTTGAACCTTAGCCATTCATACAAGCTGTTGGCATAAGTGCCAAATGCAGAGATTAATATGTTGTCACGACTCAGCCTTACTATAAAACCCATGCTAATTGCATCTTTCAGTGATCTACATATTACGATATTGGTATAACCCTTTCTCATTGAATATACAAAATAATCTTACATAACAAGTTAATTTCTGACCAAATTTCATTGCGATATAGATACGCGACAATCAGAAGAACATTAAAACTAGCAAAGTAAAGAAAGGGATCCATTTGAGCAAACAATTACGCCTCCCTATCGTGGGGGTTTTGCATAGATAAAAGTTTAACAAACAATTGCCTGAAAATTGAACACTAAAATAATTTGAAAATTAAGACAAGGGACAATTAACATGCAGATCGACAAGGTATATTTGGAAACTAAATCTTGTTCATCATCATTTAAAGCAAAGTTTACAAATTCTAGAACACCTTGTACACAAGGATAATTCGTTTATCATTTCAAGCTTTTCCGGACGACTAACACTAGAGCCACAGCAGATGGTCATGCTCTGTAGAAATCTAGCATTCTGCATGATATATCTTGCAATCGAAATTCACCCTTCATGCCTTTATAACCCTTCAGATAGCATTTTTTAAGATGTAACAGAAAGCATTTAGGAACAGACCGTGGGTATGGCCAATCTCCTCCTTCTTCTTTCTCGTCAAGAAAGAAATATGACAACTGTGAGCAACAAACACAAGATAAGATGAATAAAAATTCATGAAGAAATAAAAAAATAGAAATAGTTCATTTAAGTTAAACAAACCATTTTAATGACAAGAACTTGAAGCTTAGGGCAACTGTTGAGCACTTCTACTACTTCAAGCCAATCCTTAATGTAATTCACATAAGTAAGATCAATATGGGTTAAATTGTGAAATATGGGAATGAAATCTTTATAACAGCAGATTGTGTATTTCTCATTAACCATATCCATCTGCACAAGGTAGAACAGTAAAATATCAGAAATGAGATTTTAGTTAAAAAAAAATTAGAAAGTGATGATATACAAATCACATTTTTAGTACCCAATCTATGCGCAGATACTCAACATTATTTACTGCTTCCAATGGAATATGATGTCTGGAAATATCTGCTCTGACCAACTTGGGTAAGCTATTAAACTCTCCCTTGGTTAAATAGTTTCTAAAAGTTAAAACATGTGTTTTTAAATCTTCAAGAATGGGACACCCAGAGAGAAACTCTAAGAAATATCCACGTTCTAAGAAAACAATGATTCCCAAATGCAAGATTTTAAGAGAAGGTAAATGAACAGACAAAGGGGCTTCCACAGTTAACCCTTTCAACTTAAGAACCACAAGGGTTCTACAGCTGATAATGGGAAACAAATTGGTTCCCAGTGCTCTAATCTGGGGCGAGGATGAAGGCCAAAAGAAGTAAAGTTCGAGGTGCTCAACTCTGCGTTGTACAGCAACATTAACCCATATGCAGACATTAGTAGGATCACAAAGGATTAAAGAGGTACAGTATAGATGGAACCTTTGGATGGGTTGGTGCAAATCTCGCGAGAAGATATAGGCGTACACTGACTGAACAAAGTGGGAAAAGTTCTTCATGTCTTCGTTTTTGTGATAGTCAGGGACATAGCTGATATCTTGAAAGTCAAATGAGGGGACTGAGCGCCACAGTGGCTTCCATCTCTTGGAGAGAACACTTGTGGCAACAGTTAACTTAGTTGGCAAGAAAGAAAGAATGTGACAGAGGATTGGGTCTGGTAAACCGCTGATCCTATCAGCCATCAATTGAAGCTTAGATGAAGCAGACACTTAAGCACTCACAAGTCCCTGTTTTGCAACCGCTCAACAGAATCATGCTTAAATAGACACTTTAGCTTCTTAAAACAATTACTCACTCACACTGCCTCTGCCTATATCACGTATGCCTAGATAGCTGCTGAGCTCGCCATCCTATGAAACTCTAGTCCCACGACACATTGTTTGATGCGCTCGGCATTGGAAAGCTAAACGTCAAGGGTGTGAAACGAAGATTTCCCGTTTGGTTTGCCACTTATAAGTGATTAAACTCAATAATAGAGTATGATTGTTTTTGATAAATTAATTGAAAAGCTAGTTGAAAGCTGAAAAGCTAATTGAAAGATAAAAACTAACTGAAAGCTGAAAAGTCAGCTAATTTTATTAAGAGTGTGTTTAGTAAAACTAACTGAAAAGTAGCTGAAAGCTAAAAAACTAGATGAAAATTGAAAAACTAACTCAAAACTAAAAACTACCTGAAAGCTTAAAAACTAGTTGATTTGATTGATTTTGTTAAAACTAGCTGAAAATGGTAAAATGACACAAAATAACATCATTAATTATTAAATATTGATTTGTAGGGGTGATTGAGGGATAAATTTGTAATAATTTTTCAGCTAGTAGTGAAAATTGGAGTTTTTTTTTTTAAAAATACTACCTCAAGTTGCATTTCAAGAAAAGCTAATAGCTACCCAAAAAAGCTACCATATCAAACACAACTGAAATGATTTCAGCTTTCAGCTAGCTAAAATTCGTAATTGAAATAATTTCAGCTGTATTGGTAAGTTAGCTTTGTTAGGTAATTACTAACTTTTTAATAATTTTTTTTTCTAAGTAGTTACTTAAGGCAACTTTTTTAAGAAGCTCTTATTCTCAGCTGCTGACCGGAAAACTACTAGAGTTTTATCCTTCAACAACTCTCAATCATCAGTATTTAATAATTAATGATGTCCTTATATATCATTTTTCCATTTTTTTAGCTAGTTCAACAATTAATTTTACAAAATACTTTCAATCAATTAACTAGATTTTTAACTAATTTTATCAAATACACTCTAAATATCTTTGGGTGAAGCAATTTTGAGTGCAACTTATTTGATTAACAAAATGCGTAGAAAAAATTTAAACTTTAAAACTCCTTCGAATGTCATTATGGATACTACCTCTGGTCTTATTTATATTATAAAAAACATAAGACTAAATCATCAAGATCAAAGATTAGTTAATTTTAATTAATATTGTCACAATTTTAAATTTTATTCAAAAATACCCTTGATAGTAGTTGAATTACGAATCTAGCATTGAAGTCAGAATGCAACAGGTTACTATTAAGACAAACCCTCAAATGCACAAAGTTTTAATGATTGGAAACCCTTTTGACTTAGTAAAAATTTCATGTTTGAATATGAGTTACTTTTGTATATAACCCATCTACTTGAGTGTGCATCATTTTAGAATCTGACTAAGTTGTAGATACAAAGGCTTAAGAACCACTCTTCATCAAGTACCAAAAGAAAATCCCAAATCCAGACGCAGATGAATGCAAGTCAAACTCAGAACCAAATGGTGAAGACAAAGTCATAACTTAAAAATAAGAGTTGAAGCCTCAAGATCCTTAAAGGAATCATCTGCTAGAAACACAAGAAGTACAAAGTTAGAAGCATATCTCATAAGCATTACTCAAATCAGAAGCAAAATGAAGGTCAGATACAGAAGCACCACTCAGACACAGAAACAAGTCAGACGCAGAAGCATTCTGTGTCCGGACAGAAGCAAGTACAACCTGTTGATGTGGTTAAAGCTCTAAGACAAAATACAAAGAGCTGTTGAGAAATTCCAATGGCTATAAACGACTAGCTTCAAAGTAAAACCTATAAAAATCCTTGGAAAATCAGAAGCAACATATCAGTTCACGCGCAAAAGTACAGAAACTCTGCAAGAACAACTCTCTACTATTTCATTCATCTTTTCTATTTCTAACCACAAATCTTTACTGTTTATCAACTCTTTGAGTTTTTATTTGTGGGATTTCATTGTAACTTGACTTGGGCACTTTACTATTGATTCACACAGTGTGTTTACAACCTCAAGTTAAGAAAAACTCTTATCTTTCTTCCATCTTTGTTGTAACTCCTCCACCAAGTCAGAAGGTGTTTCTGGACTATGGTGTTGACTGGAGAAGCTTGGATAAGAATACTTAGGAGTCTGAAGAGGCCCGTGAAGGAGAAGACTTAGGATCCTAAAGAGGCCATGCAAGGAGAATACTTGTAACTTGTTGAAGTTAGTGGATAAATCTCACTGAGGTGAGGACTAGACGTAGCTCTTGGTTGATAAAAGTGCACCAGTATAAATCTTGTTGTGTTTATCTTCTTCTAACTTTATTTCTTATTTACTTTTGACTCTGCACTCAGTAAATCCAAAAACTGCTTCTGAGTTTCTCAAACCCAAGTTTAAAAGTTGATCCTTAACTCAGAATCCGTTTTCACTATTTAAAGTCACCAATATCCATTTTGATTGTAAAACAAGCGATATATCTAGATGTATATATTGAGTGAGGTTGAATAACGCGCGTACGGAATAACACACTCGCATCAAACAAATACTTCACGAACCTATAAACAGGTAAGTCCCTCGTATTATTCGAATACGCTCTTATCAGCAAATTGATAAGTGGCACGTTTATCGCAACCAACATTTGAGTCGAGGCAAGGTTTCAACAATTGAACCCTTTGACACCCAAGACATGAACGCTTCATGTTCCATGGGACCCTCTAACACCAGAACACACACACACACACACATATACATAACGCACAAAACAATCAAGAATGGCATCGAAATAAACTGAAACGTGCACTTGCGCTTCACCTGCGCCCAACGTGGGTGAAGCGCAGGTTCCAATTTTAAATTGTGAAAGTTACGCTTCACCTGCGCTTCACTTGCACTCAGCGTGAGTGAAGCACATGTATCAATTCAACATCCTGTATATTGCGCTTCACCTGCGCCCAGCGCAGATGAAGCGCAGATAACAACGATCAACTGTGTTCTGCGCTTTAAACAGTAAACAAAATATCACAATATTCAAAAGATTAAAGCCTAAAACGTGTTATCACAAACCAACGCTCTGATACCCATTGAAGGGAATCAAGCATGTGGTCAGGGTGCAGCAAAATAAATGGATTCCCTCCCTTGTTATGATCGTTATGCGAAAACACGAATTAAGGCATAAAAGCTATGAAACAAAGGTCGTACCTTTTAAGGATTGCGAACGAGGCAATAGCAGCCACGTCTCCAGTGGTGTCCACGCCAACAGCCAACTAGGAAACCCCCCTCAACTCTGCTAGTAGCGTTTAGAGAGTAAGAGCGACTGCTCATATGTCTAGGGTAATGCAACTTTATACTATATTTGTAGAGTGGTGGCTAGGGTTTAACCCCTCACTCTATTAACCCTAACATATATGGGTCGGGCCCATTATGTTATAATTCTAATCAAATTAGAATTATTATCTTTTCCTAGCGGCTTGTTGTATGCGTGTAACCCAATAGGATTTTAATGTTTGGTTATGATATTAAAATAAAACCCTTTTATATTTAATATCATAAATAGTGAGTGGTATCTATCAATACATCACTATCCAAATATTGAGATTATCAACAACTTTGACGAATCCTATTTTATGATAATTTATATGATCTGTCCCTTTGTCCAAATATCTAATTGAGCACAAGTGCATGGAATGTGTCAACCTTGTATAGTTCAATTTATGTTTTTTTATCCCCAAGTAGAATGTACAAAAAATAAACATCTCATGTTTATCCTCCTGAGCATGGCCTGTGGAGTCTAAGAATCAATTTGAGTATTCAAACCTGACTTAAGACTCAACATCCTTAGGTTTTAATGATTAACAAATAAGATCATATAAGCAGGTGCTACTGAGAAAGGTATTGTCTTGTTCATTATGTTTCAGGTTGAAGCAGTCATCTGAAGTATCATCATCATCAGAAGAAGAACAAATCATCATCATCATCAGAAGAACAAATCAAGAAACAGAAGATGAAGTAATGCAGAATCTGAAGAGAACAAAAAGAACAACACAAGATCCAAAGAGAAGAAGTAGACTCAATCATCTGAAGCATTCCTATTATCTGAAGACTAAAAGTCAAAAGAACTTCGTATGAAGAATGGATATTGTCAGAAGCTAATCTATAGTACTCTACATGCCTGAAGACTGAACGCAATTAATCTCGTGAAGTCATTGTCAAATATGAAGAACACTATACCAAATGGACTATACCATTTCAGCACAAGAGTTAGGTATGCTTTTTTGCCTCGATCAAAAGACTTGCACAAATAAGGAAATTCTACAATGGCAGCTGGACCTGCAACAAAAAGGTACTGTGTGCGCAGACCTACTGCACCTACTATAGCTCAGAATGAATTAGAAGTCTGAACAAGAATATGACGAGAAAAATGTTTGAACTAAGGTTATTTAATTCAACATCTTTATCCATCTAAATCTCAGAAGAATTAGAAAAGAGGCAAGGAAGAATAGAGCTTCAATCGTCTGAAGAACAGAAGAAGTAACTCTTGATAAAAGAAAGGAACTTGTTGAAAGTATCCTCATTATATAGTTCAAGAAGTGCTTGAGACAATCATCTGAAATGAGCATTTGATGAAGCTGACAAAACATCAAGCTAAGAGATCATGAATCATTTGAAAGTATGTGAAGATTAAAAATTCAATCGTCTGAACACACATACTCTCTGAACATATTACATGATATGAGAAGTCTCAACAAAGGACAAATATCATTTGTTCAACGGTTAAGATATTATTCCAAGGAACTCTGATCGAGAGAGAAAAAGGAGAATACAACAGGATGTCAGAAGCTAAGCAGAAAGGGAAGCATAAACAACTTGGGCTAAAAGACAAGTCCAACGGATATCTTCTCACATTCACAGAAAGGAAAGAGGAACAGAAAAGAAGATGTAGAGAGAAAGAAAGAAGAGATCAACCTGTAAAAGGAAAAAGCTCTCAAGGTTAAAGAACTCATCAACAGTGTGTTAGAGCTAAGCTATCTGCACACCTATTCTGCTTAAGAAGAAGCAACCGTTTAGAAGTCATCTCACAACGACTATTTGAGCCAAATCACTTCTTCTCAAACGGTAACCAAACAATCTTCAACGGCTATATTTTATCAGAACATGTTCTTTGAAGAAATTGAAGTTGTTGGTTGGGTCAATCAATCAACCACGGCATCAGTAAAGCCAACAAGAAAGAAATGGCTAAAGCTTAACCTCGTATATTACTTAGCCAATTAGTTGAGGAAGTTTTACCTCAATTAAAAGACGAGATTGTACTCATATTTATACACTTGTATCTCTGTCTTATCCTTGTACTTAGAATTAAATTCCTGTATCCTGAGTTATACTCAGCAATCCCTTTGTACAAGAAGAATCTGAGTCTATGTTTCTTAGAAACTTAAACTCGGTATTGTGTTGTAAAACACTTTTATGTGTCTGAGAGCCTGGAGAGGCTTGGAGGAATAAAGAATACTCAGTGTAGAGCCTGGATAGGCTTGGTACAAAAGAATATTGCATGAGTTTCCTGGAGAGGCAGTTGAAAACAAAAGAATACTTGTGTTTCAGCCTGGAGAGGCTGTGGGGAAAGAATACTTATTGTTGAGACTGGAGAGGCTTGTCTATAAAAGAATACTGCATGAGTTTCCTGGAGAGGCAGTTGAAAACAAAAGAATACTTGTGTTTTAGCCTGGAGAGGCTGTGGAAAAAGAATACTTGTTGTTGAGCCTGGAGAGGCTTGTCTGTAAAAGAATACTGCATGAGTTGCCTGGAGAGGCAGTTCAAAACAAAAATAATACTTGTGTTTTAGCCTGGAGAGGCTGTGGGAAAAGAATACTTGTATCTGTGGATTCAGATCGTGGAAAATCCAGTGGTGGTTTGCCCCGGGATTGGATGTAGCTCACTGGGTTGGTGGTGAACTAGTATAAATTTCTGGCTAAGTCTTCTTACCCTTAAACTCATTTATCTTTTGTTTTATATTTCTGAAGGGGATTGAAAAGTTTCTTTTTATAACAAACTTAATTCAACAATTTTAATAAAACAAGCTTTTCAAGATTAACAAACCTTCTGTTGATCTCATATCATTTGAAGAATTACAGAAAATGTACTTTGAAGAATCTCTGAAATAACTCTCTGAAGTGAGATTGAAAAAGTCTCAGTTTAGAAGTTAGAAACATGCTTCAGACGATCCCTAATCATCTGAAGTATTTCAGAAACAGTTCTGAAAAGATTCCCCTGTAATATCTTTTAGAGGATACTTTGAGATGAATCTAAATAACTCAGTTTTAATTAAGAAACTAAGTAAGTAATGTTTAGATCAAACCTTCTTAAGTCTCAAAGCTTGTAAAAATACATCACTCTTAACTTCCGCACTTTTCATAATAACTCTGTTTCAAGTAATTCTCTTTAATATGCCTTAATCTTTTAATCACTTACTTCAAGATTTCCAAATTAGTTAAAAAGTTTGGAACACTATTCAACCACCGCTTCTAGTGTTTCATGTGGTTCTAATATTGAATTAACTAAATTAAGATAGGAAGGATGTTACCTGTATGTGATCTGAGATAAATGTACTTTCCTTATCCCATCACATCCTTCTGAAAGGTGCCTTAATGATGACATGAATTGCACAGGATCTAGAATTGAGCAAAACAAACCAATTAGCACCAAGAATTAGCAAATAATTCACGAAATATAGTTCTGGAACAGCAGCTATATGGCGCGAGAAAATGCAAGAAAGTGAAGGAAAATGAAAGAAAAAGCGGAGGAGAAAGAAGATGAGAACGCCACTGGTGCAAGTCCCTTCTTGCAGCAGATAAGTTCAATCGCCAGACGCCACTAATTAAGGAGAATTAGATAAGTCTCACCATGGTTTAAGCAACAACCACCAAGCCTCACTCAACTCTCAAGAGAGGAGAAATTTTGGCATAATGCCTTTACTATTAAAATGATGATGTAAATACAAGAGAGGAGGCTCCTATTTATAGGAGAATGAGGGGGAGGGGCGGCCAAATGAAGGCTTACAAGGGGGAAATTAAAAAGGAAAATAAAAGATGAGTGGAAACTCATCCAAGGTGGGATTGTGAACCACTCCCCTATGGCTTTTAGCTAAGCTAGGCTTTTAGCCACTAAAACCCATGAGTTATGCGCCCACTCTACATAGGAAATAGAAAGATGAGTTAATTTTCTATCCTATGTGGGATTAGACCCCATGACCTCCTACACCTTGTAGCAAGGCAACCTACTAAACCAATAAAACCCCTATATGGGCGCCCCTAATTAAAGAAAAGACCAATATATCCTAATTACATCATAAAGTCCTAATTACATCATGAATTACTAATTACATCACAAAAATCCTACTTACGTTGAGTCTTGCATGTGACTTAGGGATGACCCTCATGAAGGAAGACTCATGCTTGGTTCAGCTCCAAGCACTTCAAGTAGCTCCAAATTGGTCCTAGCCATTGTCAGTCCAGAGGTCTACTGACAGGTGTGTCATCATCCCCTCCCCCTTGGAAAGCATTTGTCCTCAAATCTGAAGAAAGAAATGAGAAGATTATCAGGGGTAGAAGACAGTTCAAGGGAATGGATGACAAGAAGGGAAAAAGGTGGAGACTTCCCTTTCTGGATTAGTGAATCCGCGCTAGGCCTCAATCTTGGACATCCTTGCGCACCCTAGTCACAAAGAAAGGAGACTCATTATTCCTAAGCATATAACCTCTAATGCTCATAACAATAATACTTAGGAATCATGTAGGGAGCTTTAGTGAAAGAAAGAGGGGTAGAAGAAGGAGATGAAGAAATAGGGGAAAAGGTTAGAGGAAACTCCCTTGTGGTGTAGCCACTTCCTCCTTCCATATCCAGCAGCTCCTTTTCTTGAATCCCTTCAAAACAATCAAGGTCAAGCAGTTTTAAATTGGTGGAGTATTAGCATAGCTTCCCTTTTATTTTTTTGTTTTCCTTGTTTTTCACCTTTTCTACCATCACTTTTGATGCTTCTTCTTTCTTTTCTTTTTATCCTCACTCTCTATCTTAAGCCTTTTTATTCTCTCAAGCTCTATCTCTCTCTTCATGTGGGCTTGATCCTCACATATTTCTTGAATTGACATTGGCATTAAAGTGATTTTTGTTCCATCGTGTTTGAAAGTGATTTGATTAGAGTAACCATCATGAATGGCCCTCTTATCAAATTGCCAAGGTCTACCCAAAGAATATGTGTGGCATCCATAGGTACAACATCACAAGAATATTATCATCATAATCACCTATGGAAATAAAGATGAGAGTTTGTCTATTTACTTCCCTTTCCCATCATCACATATCCAAGATAACTTGTATGGTCTGGGGTGGGGTGTGGTAGATAAACCAAGTTTTGCTACCATTCTTGAACTTGCAATGTTAGTGCAACTTCCACTATCAACAATTAGGGAACAAATGCGTCCCTCTATCATACATCTAGTGTGGAAGACAGTTTGCCTTTGTTCATCTTCTCTAACCATTTGATTTCCTAAGGCTCTCCTAACCATGCAAAGTTTGCCTTCGGCCCTATACACTTCTTTCTTAACTTCATTTTCACCTTCTTCACTAGTTTCTTGTTTATCATCCTCACTATGTTCATTCTCGCTTTCACTAGTGTATTCACCATTTTCCTTAACCAACATTGCCCTTCTATTTGGGCATTGGGAAGCTATGTGTCCCTTTCCATCACACTTGAAACATTTGATGTTTCTTGTTGAAGTAGAGGGCTCTTCCTTTTAGTAGAAGGAATGGGGTTAGAGGTAACCCTAGAACCCTTAGGCTCTTCCTTCTCTTGGCTCTTTCCCTTATCTTCTCTTAGGGTTTCCTTGTTCCTAGTTGCAAAACTAGTGTTTCCTCTTTTATAGTTACCCTTTCTTTTAAGTTGAGTTTCAATTTTAATGGCTTGATGTACCAAGTCCTCTATTTCAACATAAGGATGCAACTCCACTATGTCCCTTATGTCGAAATTTAGGCCATTGATAAACCTAGCCATAGTTGCTTCATTATCCTCAACTATGTTTGCCCTAATTAAAGCAAGTTCCATTTCCTTAAAATATTCATCTACACTTTTAGACCCTTGCTTAAGAGTTTGGAGTTTAATGTGCAACTCCCTAGTGTAATGTTGAGGTATGAACCTCTTTCTCATGATGGATTTCATTTCCTCCCAAGAGGAAACTAAAGGAGCATTGCACCTTCTTCTATCAGCTAGAAGCTGATGCCACCAAACTAAGGCATAATTCTTAAACTCAAGAGAGGCAATTTAACCTTTTCTTCTTCCCCATACCTATGGCAAACTAAAGATTTGTTCAATTTTAAGTTCCCATTCTAGGTATTGTTCTACATCATTTCTACCATTAAAGGTTGCGACTTCTATTTTTACCCCTCTAAACCCTTGTTCCCTTCTAGGTTCCTCTTCTCTCCTATGTTCCCTTCTATTCCTCCTAGGGTTTTCCTCATAGTATTCTTCTCTTCCTCTCCTAGGGTTTTCCTCATAATACTCTTCTCTAAACCCTCTATGTTCCTCACGCCTCCTAGGCCTCCTATTTTCCCTTCTCCTATAGGTATGGCTAGAGTGTCTCTCTCCCTCACTACTCTCTGGATGGTACCTATCTTCACTCCTAACCACACTATACCTATCCTCACTTCCTCCTTCTTGAGAAGAATGTCTTCTCTCCCTCCTACTCCCACTTAGCTCCTTCCTAAGTTCACTCATCTCATGCCTCATCATTCGAGTCATATCATGAATTGCACGTTGCAACTCGGACCTATACTTCAAAGTTCTAGGAGAAGGAGGTGGTGAGTTCCTACTACCCATTGTTTAAAAGTTTTTGATTTAAAATTTGGACCTTACCACTCAACTAAGTGTATACACTCAATGGAATGCAACACTCGTGTATGTCACTCTTTTTTGGCTTTTTCGTATGTCACTCTTTTTTGGCTTTTTCTATAATGAGACTCTCTTGCCTCTTCTACTCGGTTGGAGGTTGGTTGAAGTTGCAAAGACCAGATTGAGTCTAAGTCTTAACCCTTACCCAAATAGAAGCGCGCTAACAAAAGGAAAATATCTACTGGAAGAGAATAGAAATCCTAAGACAAAACAGAAGAATTGATATGACAAACAAGAAAAGCTGGCACTCAAACAAGTTTATACACAAGAGCAGACAGCAAAACAGACAAGACGGAAGAAATTGCAAAGAGAATTGTTTTTGGTGATTTTTGAAAAAGAGTTGCCAAAATTGTTGTTTTTAAGAAAAACAGCAAATACAACTCAATTACAGTATACAGGGAAAAGAAACAAAAAATTACAGTAAAATTGTCACTGTATTGTTGGGATATCTCTTTGTTTTGAATTTCTATTTTTCTGAATTTTTTTGAATTTTGACTCTTTTTTTGGGTGTCTTTTTGTCTTTTTCTTCGTTTGCACCCTTTTTTGCTTTTTACACCTCTTTTCTATTTTTTGGCACGTACGTACTCTTTATATTTTTTGTCTTCTTTTTTCTTTTCTGACTTTTTTACCCAACATAAAATTACAGAAATTTGTACACAATGAAAAGAAAATATATTGAACCTACTGGTAATATTTTTGGAATTTTCTGACAGTAAACTGGTCCAAGTGGCCCAGAAAAGCAAAAATAATGAATAAACTTATTTCTAAAAACTGTAAAAACGTGATGGCAACTGATTTTCAAAAATGGCCAAAAAAAATTGCTTAGCCACTTCCTTGTTGATTATACAAGACCAGTGTGGTCACAGAAACGCGCTTGGTTCAATTTTAAGTTTGGAATTAAATTTGAAGGAAAATCAACAATTAGAATTTGTTGATCTTCTTCCAATACTATGAACCAAAAAAGATCCTATAGGTGAGCGTTTTGCACAATCAACAGGGAAAGTTCTAGGTAGAGATAGCAGTCAATCCAAATTTGCAATCAGAATGCCAATCAAACAGACATAACAAGAGTAGAATATGAACAAAACATAAGCCCAAAAAAATGCGCATAAAATGGCAAAAGAAGAAGAAAATTGCGCAAAATTAAATGACAAGAAAGTACAGGGGGAAATTGAAATTAAAAGGATGGGGAGGACAAGAATGTAAATGACTGAAATGTAAAGGGGAAGCGGAAATTAAAAGGATGGGGAGGACTGAAAATTAAATGACTGAAAGTAAAGGGGAAAGCTGAAATTAAATGGGATGGGAGAAGCGGAAATTAAAAGGGCGGAAAGTAAAGAGATGATATATGGGGGATGACAATGTAAAGGTGATTGGGAGAAAATGTAGGTGAACGATCTTTGGAAAAATGAAGACAACAATGCCTCCTCTTACCACACTTCACCAACAAACAAGCAATTTATAGCAATTATATGTAGAAATCACTCAGAACAAGTATGAGCAATTAAGAGACAAATTATCAAACACCTAGGGGGTGGGAATTAGCGGCCAAAACAGCCCCCAATCTAGCAAGAATTCACCCAATTCAATCAAGCAAAACAAGCACAAAGTAGTAGTAGAAAGGCACCTCGGGCCCGGGAAACAGTCCAAGTCCAAATTACAATGAAAAGAGGGATTGAATTACACTAAAATGTTGCAAAATTCTGCACAAAATAGGTGCAGTACCCGCGGCAAGAACAGCCCCAAAATGCTCCCAATTTGCTCAAATTCAACAAGCTCTTGATACCAAATGATGACAGGAATTGCACAGGATCTAGAATTGAGCAAAACAAACCAATTAGCACCAAGAATTAGCAAATAATTCACGAAATATAGTGCTGGAACAGCAGCTATATGGCGCGAGAAAATGCAAGAAAGTGAAGGAAAATGAAGAAAAAGCGGAGGAGAAAGAAGATGAGAACGCCACTGGTGCAAGTCCCTTCTTGCAGCAGATAAGTTCAATCGCCAAGACGCCACTAATTCAGGAGAATTAGATAAGTCTCACAATGGTTTAAACAACAACCACCAAGCCTCACTCAACTCTCAAGAGAGGAGAAATTTTGGCATAATGCCTTTACTATTAAAATGATGATGTAAATACAAGAGAGGAGGCTCCTATTTATAGGAGAATGAGGGGGAGGGGGCGGCCAAATGAAGGCTTACAAGGGGGGAAATTAAAAAGGAAAATAAAAGATGAGTGGAAACTCATCCAAGGTGGGATTTGAACCCACTCCCCTATGGCTTTTAGCTAAGCTAGGCTTTTAGCCACTAAACCCATGAGTTATGCGCCCCACTCTACATAGGAAATAGAAAGATGAGTTAATTTTCTATCCTATGTGGGATTAGACCCCATGACCTCCTACACCTTGTAGCAAGGCAACCTACTAAACCAATAAAACCCCTGTATGGGCGCCCCTAATTAAAGAAAAGACCAATATATCCTAATTACATCATAAAGTCCTAATTACATCATGAATTACTAATTACATCACAAAAATCCTACTTAAGTTGAGTCTTGCATGTGACTTAGGGATGACCCTCATGAAGGAAGACTCATGCTTGGTTCAGCTCCAAGCACTTCAAGTAGCTCCAAATTGGTCCTAGCCATTGTCAGTCCAGAGGTCTACTGACAGGTTGTCATCACTTAATGATTTGAACAATGAGCCTTAAGAAAATATTTTCTTTTCTCATTTTTGGTCTTCAGAGTTGCTTCAGCTTGGTGAGATTTCCATCTTCTGAGGATCTACTCCTTCTGCATTTGTTAGATGCTCAACCTGAAGGTGAGCTCTGATACCAATTGTTAATGCATGATTGTCTATATTTGTGTACATATCTGTTTGTCTCTGTTTCTTATTTATTGTTCTAATCAACAATTGGCTCTAATAAAAATTGTTTAACAATTGGTATTAATAACATTCGTAATAATAACATATAACATTAGTATGTCACAATTGGTAATCTTCTTTTAATACTTCGTATCAGGAATCTGAGAACAAACAAGAGAGGAAGATAAAAACAAAAGAGGGAGAAATATTTATTTACAAAACCTTTTTAATCAATGACAAAGAGGTAGAAATATATATATAATTTTCAAAATTCTGTAAGTCAAGAAAATAAAAGAAATTGAAAAGATAACAATTAGAAATTCAAAGTAATTCAAAAGATAACAATTGGTCAAAATACTATAGGTCAAGAAATTCAGAAGACAATAACTGGTAATAATAATTGGTATCAAAGTAACAATCAAAACTAATAAATGATTTCAAAGTAACCTTTAAAAGAGAATGCTGTAAGTCAAGAAACTCAGAAAGATAACAAGATTTCAGAAGATAACTTTGAAAACCTTAAGATAAAGAATAAACTCTAAAAACTCTAACAGTTAATCTCTAACAGGTAATATCTGAAAACCTTAAACAATTGGTATATCTAATAGTTAACAATTAATTATTGTTTATCTAAAAGACTAACAACTGATATCTAAGAAGTTAACAATCAATATTTAAAAGATTTAAAGTTTTCTTCAGGGGGAGTAACATAGATAGGGGGAGCAAACTAAATCATCTTTCATTTCATGTCATTTCCTTTAAACATTTTGAAAGTTATACATATCTTATTTGTCATCATTAAAAAGGGGGAGATTGTGGAGTTTAAGAATCAATTTGAGTATTCAAACCTGACTTAAGACTCAGCATCCTTAGGTTTAATGATTAACAAATAAGATTGTATAAGCAGGTGCTACTGAGAAAGGTATTGTCTTGTTCATTATGTTTCAGGTTGAAGCAGTCATCTGAATTATCATCATCAGAAGAAGAAGAACAAATCATCATCATCAGAAGAAGAACAAATCAAGAATCAGAAGAAGAACAAATCATCATCATCGGAAGAAGAACAAATCAAGAATCAGAAGATGAAGTAATGCAGAATCTGAAGAGAACAGAAAGAACAACATAAGATCCAAAGAGAAGAAGTAGACTCAATCATCTGAAGCATTCCTATTATCTGAAGACTACAAGTCAAAAGAACTTCGTATGAAGAATGAATATTGTCAGAAGCTCATCTAAAGTAATCTACATGCCTGAAGACTGAACGCAATTAATCTCGTGAAGTCATTGTCAATATGAAGAACACTCTACTACCAATGGACTATACCATTTCAGCACAAGAGTTAGGCATGCTTTTCTGCCTCGATCAAAAGACTTGCACAAATAAGGAAATTGTGCAACGGCATCTGGACCTACAACAAAAAGGTACTGTGTGCGCAGACCTACTGCACCTACTGCTGCTCAGAATGAATTAGAAGTCTGAACAAGAATATGACGAGAAAGATGTTTGAACTAAGGTTATTTAATTCAACATCTTTATCCATCTAAATCTCAGAAGAATCAGAAAAGAGGCAAGGAAGAATAGAGCTTTGATCGTCTGAAGAACAGGAGAAGCAACTCTTGATAAAAGAAAGGAACTTTCTGAAAGTATCCTCATTATATAGTTCAAGAAGTGCTTGAGACAATCATCTGAAATGAGCATTCGATGAAGCTGACAAAACATCAAGGTAAGAGATCACGAATCATCTGAAAGTATGTGAAGATTAAAAATTCAATCGTCTGAACACACATACTCTTTGAACATATTACATGATATGAGAAGTCTCAACAAAGGACAAAGATCATTTGTTCAAACGGCTAAGATATTATTCCAAGGAACTCTGATCGAGAGAGAAAAAGGAGACTACACCAGGATGTCAGAAGCTAAGCAGAAAGGGAAGCTTAAATAACTTGGGTTTAAAAGACAAGTCCAACGGATATCTTCTCACATTCACAGAAAGGAAAGAGGAACAGAAAAGAAGATGTAGAGAAAAGAAAAGAAGACATCAACCTGTAAAGGAAAAAGCTCTCAAGTTAAAGAACTCATCAACAGTGTGTCAGAGCTAAGCTATCTGCACACCTATTCTGCTTAAGAAGAAGCAACCATTTAAGAAGTCATCTCACAACGGCTATTTGAGCCAAATCACTCCTTCTCAAACGGTAACTAAACAATCTTCAACGGCTATATTTTATCACAACATATAAATAGCCTCAAGAAAGACTTTGAAGTTGTTGGTTGGGTCAATCAATCAACCATGGCATCAGTAAAGCCAACAAGAAAGAAATGGCTAAAGCTTAACCTCGTATATTACTTAGCCAATTAGTTGAGGAAGTTTTACCTCAATTAAAAGACGAGATTGTACTCATATTTATACACTTGTATCTCTGTCTTATCCTTGTACTTAGAATTCATGTATCCTCAGTTATACTCAGCAATCCCTTTGTACAAGAAGAATCTGAGTTTATGTTTCTTAGAAACTTAAACTCGGTATTGTGTTGTAAACACTATGTGTCTGAGAGCCTGGAGAGGCTTGAAGGAATAAAGAATACTCAGTGTAGATCCTGGAGAGGCTTGGTAGTAAAGAATACTCGGTGTAGAGCCTAGAGAGGCTTGGTAGAAAGAATACTGCATGAGTTGCCTGGAGAGGCAGTTGAAAACAAAATAATACTTGTGTTTTAGCCTGGAGAGGCTGTGGGAAAAGAATACTTGTTGAGACTGGGAGCTTGTCTATAAAAGAATACTGCATGAGTTGCCTGGAGAGGCAGTTGAAAACAAAAGAATACTTGTGTTTTAGCCTGGAGAGACTGTGGGAAAAGAATACTTGTTTGAGCCTGGAGAGGCTTGTCTGTAAAAGAATACTGCATGAGTTGCCTAGAGAGGCAATTGAAAACAAAAATACTTGTGTTTTAGCTTGGAGAGGCCGTGGGAAAAAAATACTTGTATCTGTGGATTCAGATAGTGGAAAATCCAGTGGTGGTTTGCCCTGGACTGGATGTAGCTCACTGGGTTGGTGGGTTAACCAGGATAAATTTCTGGTTAAGTCTTCTTACCCTTAAACTCATTTATCTTTTTTTTTATATTTCTGAAGGGGATTGAAAAGTTTCTTTTTATAACAAACTTAATTCAACAATTTCAATAAAACAAGCTTTTCAAGATTAACAAACCTTCTGTTGATCTCATATCATTTGAAGAATTACAGAAAATGTACTTTGAATAATCTCTGAAATAACTCTCTGAAGTGAGCTTGAAAAAGTCTCAGCTTAGAAGTTAGAAACATGCTTCAGTTTACAATTTCAGTTTACAATTTCCGCAACAAAATTCTCAAAACCGTTGTTTCCCTTGATAAATAGATCACGAGTATACGTGAATTGACCGTTCCCTGTGGATACGATAACTCTCTTACTATTATACTACTGGATTTTTGGTTCGCTTGCCAGAAACCCATCACCCAGCGTGTGTGAAGCGCAGGTTTTAGTTTTAAATTCTGAAAGTTGCGCTTCACCTGGGCTTCACTTCACTTTCGCTCAGTGTGAGTGAAGCGCAGGTATCAA
This sequence comes from Sesbania bispinosa, assembly GCA_026901365.1. NCBI lineage: Eukaryota > Viridiplantae > Streptophyta > Magnoliopsida > Fabales > Fabaceae > Sesbania > Sesbania bispinosa. Next base: position 153,735 of record QLOH01000643.1, on the reverse strand, counting down.
ATTCAAAATTCTGTATATTGCGCTTCAACTGCGCCCAACGCAGATGAGGCGCAAATAACAGCGATCAACTGTGTTCTGCGCTTTAAACAGTAAACAGAATATCACAATATTCAAAAGATTAAAAGCCTAAAACGTGTTTATCGCAAACCAACGCTCTGATACCTATTGAAGGGAATCAAGCATGTGGTCAGGGTGCAGCGGAATAAATGGATTCCCTCCCTTGTTATGATCGTTATGCGAAAACACGAATTAAGGCATAAAAGCTATGAAACAAAAGGTCGTACCTTTTAAGGATTGTGAACGAGGCAATAGTAGCCACGTCTCTAGTGGTGTCCACGCCAACAGCCAAACTAGGAAACCCTCCTCAACTCTGCTAGTAGCGTTTAGAGAGTAAGAGCGACTGCTCACATGTCTAGGGTAATGCATCTTTTATGCTATATTTATAGAGTGGTGGCTAGGGTTTAAGCCCTCACTCTATTAACCTTAACATATATGGGTCTGGCCCATTATGTTATAATTATAATCAAATTAGAATTATTATCTTTTCCTAGCGGCTTGTTGTATGCGTGTGACCCAATAGGCTTTTAATGTTTGGTTATGATATTAAAATAAAATCCTTTTATATTTAATATCATAAATAGTGAGCGGTATCTAGTAATGCATCACTATCCAAATATTGAGATTATCAACAACTTTGACGAATCCTATTTTATGATAATTTATATGATCTGTCCCTTTGTCCAAATATCTAATTGAACACAAGCGCATGGAATGTGTCAACCTTGTATAGTTCAATTTATGTTTTCTTGATCCCCAAGTAGACTGTACAGAAAATAAACATCTCATGTTTATCCTCCTGAGCATGGCCATGCATTTGGCAGTCTCACTTTATCAAGAGGCCTACAGATATCTCTTGTTACATAGGAGGGACAAATCCCATCTAGGTCACTCACATCCCACCACATAATTTATTATGTGTCCAAATACCAACTTTATGATCACCTTGTTACAGGCAACGTTTGATGATATTTAAAACATAATTCCTTATGTAGGAATCGTAGTGTATTTTCAGGTCAAAGGACTTCATATACATTTATCAATTTAAGAAACGTTCATGACACTTATGTAACAATCCATTCAACGTTCTTAAGGTGGTTCTGTCCAGTACACTATTACTCTTAATATGTACTTTTGTGGCACATGATATCTTATATCCATGACCCGTGAGATGTGATCATCAATGAACTCACATACTAGTCTAAATGCATCTTTGTCCTAAGATGATACTTGACTAGGGACTATTTTATGAAGTTTGAGCTTACTATTCTAAGGACATCAATTGTATTCTAAAAGAATGAATTGCCTTTACAAAATAATACGATACAAGGGATGGATGTTCAAAAACATATAAGTCTCTAGTGCATGTACCAACACTTAAGTCATAAACGAGTTTTAAATTTTTTATACAGGCTTAGACTCGTCTCAATTCAACCCCCCTTCTTGAGACTTTTCCAACTACAATTGGTATCAGAGATCCGCCTCTAAGGTGTTGAGCACACCGTGTGAAGAGGAAACGATCTAGGAAGATGGCTGGTCCTAGCACAAGTCTGTACATTCCAGAAGGAGCTTCCACCAACAGGCCTCCTTCCTTTTGATGGATCTGATTTTTATTACTGGAAGGATCTCATGGAGTTGTTCATATAATCAAAACATGGAGATCTATGGGACATAATTGAATCTAGTCCTTATGAACCCACAATAGAAGATAATCTCGGGTACTTGGAGCCAAAGCCTAGAGACACATGGACAAATGCAGAAAGAACCAGATATTTTAGGAAGTTCTTTCCTAAGCTTTATATGTGTTGTTTGTTTACAATATTGGTAATGTCGCGAAAATAATTTTAGGAATTTAGGAAGGTGCTTCCAACGGGCACTATTCCTAAGTTTTCGGAATTAGGACGTTACAATAGGATTTGTTGGTAAGAACAATCATACTCAAATTCAAAATGTTTTTTATGTGGAAGGACTCAAACACAATTTACTGAGTATTAGCCAACTGTGTGATAATGGTTTTTATGTTAACTTCCAATCAACGTTTTGCGAAGTCAAAGATTCTAAGACTGGAAAAATTATTTTCTCTGGGAAGAGACATAAAAATATCTATACCATTAGTCTTCAAAATCTGACATAAGCAACTTGTCTTGTTACACAACATAATGATAAATGGTTGTGGCACAAAGGGGTTGGATACATAAATATGAGAACCATTGCACAATTGTCTTCACAGGATCTTGTGAAAGGACTTCCTAAAATTAAATATGATAAAGACTTTATGTGTGATGCCTGTTCCAGAAGCAAACATGTCAAATCCAGCTTCAAATCCAAAAATATTGTAAGCACCACAAGGCCACTAGAGCTACTTCATGTAGATCTATTTGGACCTACTAAGACCAAGAGTCTAAGTGGAAAGAAGAATGAATTTTTCATCGTTGATGACTTCTCAAGATATAGTTGGGTGTTGTTTCTTTCTTAGAAGGATGAGTCTTTTGAAAAATTATAAAACCTTTTGTAAAAAATTCAAAAATGAGATTGATTGGTACCTAATTAAAAATGAAAAGTTGCAAGTAAATCCCACTTTGGAAAGACTTTAGAGAGAATCATGCTATACAAATCTTGAGTGGGATACAACTACTAGGTGTAGAGAGATAGAAATTGGAGAGAGAGAAAGTGAGAGATGTGATGAGAAAGGAAGAGAGATAGAAAAGAGAGTAGACAAGTTGATGACTGCTCATCTCACATTAAATTGGGCCTAAATAAAAATGAAAAGTTGCGAGTAAAAACCCACTTTGGAATGACTTTAGAGAGGATCATGGTATACAAAGCTTGAGGGGATACAACTATTATGTGTAGAGAGATAAAAATGGGAGAGAGAGAAAGTGAGAGATTTTGACGAGAAAGGAAGAGAGATAGAAAAGAGAGTAGGCAAGGTTGTCATACTCGAGAGGTCTATGTACTCATGGAGCTCCCGTAGACTCGATTCATAGACTCACAAGAATCTACCTAATATTAAAAAATTATTAAAGAATATTTAAATAACAAAATATAATACCTCTAATTCAACATTCTAAGTCCAAAAAAAAAGCAAATAACAACAATATATTGTCATAATACAAATCTTAACAATGCATAAACAACCAAAAGAAAATTGAATTAACAAACACAAAACAAGGGAGCTTAAATAACAACCAGAGGAGCTTAATTAACAAAACATGGTTTGATGTGATTGTGATGAGTTCTTTTCAGAGTGAGTATGGTTTTCCTTAACACATGAAATTGAGATTGATATGTAATTAATATAAGTGTTATTTTGTGAAATTGAGAGATTTAAATGGATGTTTAAAGTGTATTGATTGTGGTTTGAGTATGATGATATTAATATCTCCCTTGATGTTAGATGTCTATATGGTTAAGATGTATGATGACGATGTATTGATGTATTGAGTGTATGAGGTATGTGAGGTGTGATGTTTATATGTTGATGCATTGAGCTCATGATGATTTATGATGATGATGATGATCGATGATGATGATACGATGATTGATGATGCTATATTAATGCGTTGAGCATAAGAGATATGTGATAATGATGATGTAATGATGCATTGAGCATCTGAGGTGTGTTATGATGACGATTATGCATTGAGCATATGAGATGTAGTGTGATGATGATTATGCATTGAGCATATGAGGTGTTGTACTTGAGATGCACAAGCCCAGTGAGGGTGAAGTGTAACTCAGGGAGGTGATTGTACTTGAGATGCACAAAGCCCAGTGAGGGGTGAAGTGCAACTCAGGGAGGTGAACTGTACAAGCCTAAATAGGGGCGGAGTGCAAAGACCATGGTGGGGGACATTCGTGCACATATATATGTGAATTTTCATATCTCAATCCACCTGAATTATGTGAAATATATATTTCAATCCAATCCACCTGAATTATGTGAAATATATATGTGAATTTTCTGAAAATTGCATGTAGTCTTGATGTATGAGAAATGAACTTTCTGATATAGGCGTACTCTGATATGTGCTTACTTGCTGAAAATTATTTATCAAGATTCTTTGAAAAATTATGTTAAATCTCTATTTTTTAAGGAATTTGAAAGGACTTTAAAATTCAAACATTTTTTTTACAACTGCGATCTGGCTCTATGTGAATTAATGGAATATCAACCGTCTCCGTAAAGTGGCACGATGCACGTCTCTCCATAACTGTTCAGTTCATGTAACCAACATCATCAATTCCTCAAGCATGCCTATTTATAGAGATTAAGGGATCATCATGAGAACTTCACTTCAATTCTCTGAGCAGAATTCTATCTCTCCAAGAACCTTAAGCCCCTGTTTGTTTGAGTAGAAATGGGGGAGAAGAGAAGTGAGATGGGTGGAAGTGGAGGGAAATAGACCTATTTCCCTTGTTTGGTGGCACAATGGAAATGAGGAGAAATGCACTTTTTCGGTGGGTCCCACACCTTTTGTATTTCTCTCCAAATTTGTGGAGAAATGAAGAGAAATGCACTTTATGGTGGGTCCCACACCAACCCCTTTCACATTTTTCTCTTCCATTTCTCACCTATTTCACTCACACCAAACAACCTACTTTCACATTTCTCTTCTATTTCTCACCCATTTCATTCACACCAAACAACCCTTATTTCTCCTCCATTTCACCTCTATTTCACCTCCATTTCTCTTCTTCCCACTTCTCTTCTATTCATTTCTTTTCTCTCCATTTCTCCACTCCCACCAAACAAAGCCTCTCTCAGTTCAAAACTCTGATCAAATGGATATTGTGTCTGCTACTTCATGTGGTTCTAATCCATCAAGGATTAATGAGAAAATCACTCCTTCAAGGGTGGTTTGTCTCTCTGATTTTGAAGAAGCAGGACACCATATTTCTGAATACTTTGATGCTATAGGATGGACCCCATTTTTCAACAACATTTCCTCTCCATGGCATGAGGGAAGTGTTCTGGAATTCTGGAACAACTCAGAAGTCGTTTCCACACCAGGATACATTGGGATAAACACGACTGTAATGGGGAGATCTCTATTTGTAGATTGAAAACTGCTTGCTAAAGTGATTGGTGTTCCTTCAAAGGGAGATATTTTCTTTCAGAGTTGGGAAGTACACCATGGAGGCTTCCTAGTGTTCGATCGGTTGCTGTTTGGTGGAAGACGTTTTGGCCCCACCAAGCACTCTCAACTTCTGGATATCCCCAGAATTCTTGCTGTTCTTAATTGCTGCATCCTTCCGAAAGGAAGTAATAACATTTACATCAAGAATATTGAAAGGTTTGTGGAAAATTTGCTGTTGAAGAAGAGGATCAATCTTCCATGGATTCTTCTATACCAGATGATGTTCAGAGAAGATTTGGACATTGAGGACCTCTTCCCCCCAACACCTTAAACATGAAAATCTTGATTCACAAGGGCTTTCCAATGAACGGTCTCTTTGATCAAGCACCTTCTTCCTTCTTCACCCCGGCTATGCATGTACAGCTAGACCTAACTTTATCTGAAAGGGAAGAAGCCCTAGGGAACAGGGTAACTGAAGTTCCTCTTGTGGCATCCCATGTCAAAGAGAGAAGGACAAGAGCCTCTGTTTATCTGGGTGTTCATGGAAGAATTCATAAGGTGTTTGCTGCATACAATATGAAAAGGCTGCATGCTCGCGTGGGTCAGCTAGCAAAGAAGCTAAAGGAAACTCAAAAGGAGTTACTGAAGCTGAAGGTAGAAAAGGAGAGTTCCAGTCAGGGACGGATCCAGAAATTGATCGAACGGGGGGCCGAAAATATTGATGAACAACTGATTTAAAGAATTTTATTAATTTTTTTATAGTACACACCATTTATAGGTGATTTTTACATAATACTCTTTATATTCTCATCTTATATATAATATCATTATTGATAAATAAAATTGATACTTAAAACTAAATATGCATGAATTTAAAATTAGAAATAATTATAAATACTAAATTTTGTGACAACAATAAAATTGACAAATAAATCGTATACACATTATATATACAATATCGGTTTTCTAACATGTGCAATATATATAGAATGGGATAATAAATTAAAAGTGGAAATGTTTTATTAGAAAATGCAACTATTACAACATTTAATGTATTGGTAATATCAAATGTTACATTATCCAAGAAAATTTTTCCACTTTTATATATATATATATTATCTTGTGCAATAGTGCATGAACAAATTAAAAACCAATGTAATATTAGTATAAAATATTTATCAAGCTAAATAAAACAATTAATATGTATAATCATAAAGTCATTAATACAAAACATAATGAAGGGAGACTTTATAAAAATGTCATAATTTTTTTAATACAATTTTTTATCAATTAAAATAAAATAATAGGGATAAAATTTAATACATAAATAATTTAGTTATACTACCACTATGGTTATGGTTGAAGGATTGAGGGGGGGCCAAGGCCCCTGCATGCCCCCCTCTCAATCCGTCTCTGGTGCCAGTGCTGCTGAGACCTTGCCTGCTGATAGTCTTTAATTCATTCAAAGAGCCTTGTAATTTTTTTAATCCATCTGATATTTTGTTTAAAAAAAAACATTTTTGATAAAGTTCATATTTTCTTCTGCTTGACCAAAATCTCTATCATAGTTTTCCTATACATGTTTCATATTCTCTGACTTTGTTGCCTAAGTTAAACATGTGCTTCTACGTCTGTGTTGTTTACATTATATATTCCTTTGTCATAAATAACGCAATCTTTGAAAGGAAAATATTTTTTTTTTAAAATAGCAAAATACTTAAACCAAGTGCTTTTCAAAAAGAAATATCAAATTCAGGGGGAGCCCCTTTCAAAGAAAAACAAAATATTCAGAGAAAGATAATTTAATGATCTCTACAAGTATCTGTTATATGGGAAAGGTGCTATCTGTTAGACTTAATAATTATTTCCTTGATGACTAACAAATTGGATTGAGTTAATTCAGATGAAAGATATTTTAGTTTGTGCATGTTTCAGCAAACAGATTTTAAAAGAAAACTTATAAAGTTGATAATCAGAAGGCAATACCATCTAAAAAGGTGGCTGACGTGGCATCACCCCTAGCTTCTGAACCTGTTCAGAAGGTTCTCAATGAACTTGCTGAAGTTATCAGTCAGGATTGCTGAGGTGGCTGTTACTTAAGTCACTGAGCCTATCTCAGTCCTTGAGGGACAGGACATGATGATTGCTGATGAAGAGGAAGCCAGAAAGGCTATAGAGCATGAAGATCAAGATTATGCTACTTCCAAACAAGACTATCGTTGAAGACAAGTTGAGTCTCAGCAGATACGTCTCTTCATCCTAAGATCCAGAAGTATCTCTTTTAGTAACATTGTTTGATTTTTCGGTATTAATTGAGTTTCCATAAAACTAATTGCCTTAACATAATATATGTATGTTTTTATTTGGGCATCATAAAATCATTTTTTTTATTTTATTATGTTTTATTAAAGAATAATTTTATAACCGACATTTCGAAAAGTTGTAATTTCAAAAGTCCTTGAAAACCATAAACTTTAATGAGGTGGGTAATTAAAGGAGATGACTTTTCACCTGTATGCTTCACGACGCACGTTCTCCTATGTCGGCGCTGCATGTGCCATCATTAAAGGCTATCTGAGTCCATCTGAGCCTATAATTTCACAACGCGAGAAGCAGTTCAAACCTCATCTCAATCCCTCTACAACTTTTCATCTGTCTCTCTCAAGCTCTTAACTCCTCTCAAAATCTCCAAAAGATTCATCTCTCCTTACTCCTTTAATGGCGTCCTCTACAACCATCTTTCAAACACAAATTGTGGATTTCAAAAGTCTTTCTGAGGAAGGTTACTATATTGCTGATCTATTTGATAGTGCTGGGTGGTTACCCTTCTTTGAAGCCGTTGACTGCCAATGGCATGAGGAAAGCGTTCGTGAATTCTGGAGCACCATGGAAGTAGTGAAGGAAGAGAGAAGAATCTATGTGAAGGCCCAAGTGATGGATCGTGAAATCTTAGTCAACACTGACTCTCTGGGAAAGGCTCTTGGAGTAAAGAGTGAAGGAGAAAAGTTCTCATCCATCTGGGAAAAGGTCAAGAGTGGTGCAGGAAGGTTAAACAAGTTGATCTACGATGAGAATGAGATGAAGGATATTCCCAAAATTCTTTTCAAAATCGTGAAGTACTGCGTGTTTCCAAGTGTGGGAGATAACCATCTCTGCGAAGTAGAGAGGTTCTGTGTTATCAACCTTCTGCAAAGAAGAAGATAAACCTGCCTTGGATCATTCTATATGGAATGATCAGAAGAGAACGAGAGAATGATGACATACTCCCTTACAACACCATTATCATGAAACTTCTCCAATATCATAGGGTTCACATCGAACACCTCTATGACCACAGGCGTCCCAACATTTTCAGGGTGAATGGTCAAAATGCAGTTGTAAATGATGCACTAGAAAGAAGACCAGCCTTGGAAGATCCTGAAGTCAAGAGGTTGAAGATGGAGAACACCTTGCTCCGGCAGGAATTAGAAAAGACAAAGATGGATTTACTGATGATGCGGGAAGATGCAGAAGTTGAAGAAGAAAAAGATGAGCCTAGTGGAAGCTAGTCTTCTAATTAATCCTTGTCAAAAATTTGCAATATCTGCTTAATCTTCTTTGTTTACAAAATTTTAATATAATACATATAAAGAACTTTCTTTTAGTGATCACTATTCTATGCATCTTTGCTTACCTTATCTCGTGGAAAAGTCAATCTGTTTCTCCGGAAGTACTTATCCGTTTTTGTTCTCTATGTGAATTTGCTGCTTTGCTTAAAGAAATTTGTCTAAAGTAATATTCTTCTTAAAATCTGATCATATTAGGTAATGTTTTAATCTTGTTGAAATCTGATTAATGTGCCTCTGCTTAATCTACCCTTTTTAAATAATGACAAAAGGGGGAGAAATATAACTAAACAAATTTTAGAAAGCATACAAATGTTTTCAAGTATAACTAAACATTCTTCAAAAGAAAATATTGTCCAGTTTAGGGGGAGTTTTCACTCTCAACAAGACCCATCTGAAAAACAATATAAACTTTCTGTAATTTGAAAAATAATATAAACTTTCTGTAATTTGAATCTTTCATGATTTGTGTTAGTCATATCTAATTTGTCATCATCAAAAAGGGGGAGAATGTTGAGCCTCAGAATTAATTTAATTATTCAAATTAGATTTAAAACTCATTATCCTTGGTTTTAATGATTAACAAATTAGACTAGATTATAAGAACACAGGTGCAACTGAGAAAGGTATCTTTCTGTGTATTTCAGGAACTTTGTAGAAGCAACCTACTGAAAGAAGAATCCTGCTGAAGAAGAACAACATACCAAGAAAAAGAGAAAAGCATTGGAGCAACTCTCTGAAGATGACCAATCTACTGAACCAAAGAAAAAGACTAAGAGAAATGAAAAAGGAGAAGGAAGAAGCAACAGGCCAAAAGAAGAACAATACAACAAGCTATCTGAAAACATCAAGAACTAAAACATTCAAACACACTGAAATGATCAACATGCTGAAGTGATCAACCTTCTAAAGACACGCAACATGCTGAAGAATGTGAACTCTTTGAAGACTCTCCCAACCCTCTGATGACATGTTTAAATCTTCTACGATGAGAAATTTCAACAAAGGCAAAGACTCTCTGCACAAAGACCTAAAGGGTTCTAAACGTCTTATGCTATCATCTACAAAGGAAGTAGCAACAAAAGCTGTTTTCCTCCATTTTAAGAAACATCATACATAAAAGAGGAAACCTATTGCAGAAAAGCAAATGGAAGTCAGAGATAGGTCAGCGTTGCTGTACACCTACTTCTGTACCAACTATGCTTTACGCTATCAGAAGTCTGAATCCTTACTAGAAAAAAAGCAAAACTCACAAAGGATAAAAGAGAAGTTCAATGATTAAACTCATCATCTCTATCCAGACAACAGACTTCATACAATGAAGAAAGAGAGAGAGAGAGAAGAAAGCCACTTGCTGAAGAATCAACTACACTCTCAAGAAATATTTGTAGAAACACAGGGAAACACTAAAAGGGGGTTGAATAGTGTTTCTTAATAATTTATGGAAGCTTTTTGCAAATGGCTAAGTTTAAACAGTTTCAACAAGTTTAAGAGGCTGTCTGAAGTTTCTTAAAAGAGTTCTGAAAAAATTTTAAAAGGTTTCTTGCTTTTAAAATTATCAGAACACTTTTCAACACCCTTATTAGTATAAATAATTGACAAGAGATAAGGGAAAGAAAACTTAGCCAAGGAAATTATCCTGGTTCACTCACTACCACTGTGAGCTACGTCCAGTCCCAATGCCAACTAGCACTTGGATTTTCTCTTAATCTTCACCAAGATTACAAGTATTCTTTTCCAGTCAAGCCTCTTCAGGCTCTACAACCAAGTATTCTTTTACAGTCAAGCCTCTCCTCTACAACCAAGTATTCTTTTACAGACAAGCCTCTCCAGGCTCAAAGACAATTTTTACAAAGAGATATGTCTAAGCTTTTAAACTACACAAGTTTGAAGCTTAAACAGATACAATGTACAATAAAACTGAGGTATGCTCAGGATATACAAATGATGTACAGAGAGATAATATCAGAGTGTTTTTACAGAGTAAAAACTTGCAGCGTAATGTTTCTCTTAGGCTTTCTTGTATTTTATCACTCCTTGATGGTCTTCATGAAGGGGTATTTATAACCAATCTTCAATCCGTTGAAATACCACCGTTTAGAGATAGCATTAAATGCTATTTAATCCGTTGTGAGACATGCTTCTGAGAGATTTTTCTCTGACACGGTACAAGGTTGCTGCTGACAAAAATGCCACTGTTGTTGCTGCAAAGACTGCGTTGCAGAGATTTCCTCAGTGGTGTATGAAATTCAAAAATACCAGGAAAGGTCTCTGTGTTCCTTGCCATAAATATTGTTGAAAAGGTACGTGCAGCAGAGAACGCTTGACTCAGCAGAATTTCAGAGATGTCTTCACACACTTTAGCAAAGAGTGCCACGTCATATATGAGACTTCAGACGGCTTCAACACTTCAGACGGGTTGTGCACTTCAGACGGCTTCAACACTTCAGACAGGTTGATCCTTCAGAAGGCTTAATACTTTAGACAGGTTGAAAGCACTTCAGTCAGTCTTTATATAAGTTCAGAATGGCTTGCTGAAATCATAGATAAATCATTAAACGTTTATGTATCTATGATAAGTATTTTAACCCAAATTTGTTAAGCATTAAAACTTGGGAAGTGAGCTATCTAAAACATCATAATTTACCTTATGATATTTTTGAGACTCAACATTCTCCCCCTTTTTAATGATGACAAATTTGTTTAAAATAAGGAAATCTGAAAGGAGTTTTAAATAAGATAAAGTTAAACAGAGATAACTCCCCCTCAGATAATGATTTCTCAAACAGATTCTGATCAATTACTCCCCCTGAGACCTGTAATTACTTCAGATTTTGTTAGTTTTAATACTCCCCCTTTTGTCATCAATCAAAAGGGAATTTCAGAGCATAACCACAAAATAATCACAGTGAAAACATTGAGATAAAAGCATTCATGAGAATAAACTGAATGTATTATCAGGCGAAAAGTTCATATATCAGAAATTAACCACTCAAAATGAAGTTAACAACAAACATGGCTAAACATCATAGACTATCCATCTTTCTTCAGCAATGCCTCTTTCATAAAGGAGATCAATTCTTCCTTTGCCTTGTCAATCTGAGAAATGACAGCAGTTCTTCTTCTTGCCCACTTCTGATTTGCTGTTGCTCTTGAAGAATTTGATCTTGCTTAGCAGCAAGGATAGCATTTCTTTCCTCCAATCTCTTCACTTTAAGCCTCAGCTTCCTGTTCTCTTCCTCAGGATCCAGTTCCACTTCATATAGAATGATCTGAATGTGCCTGCAAACGAATCTGAGCAGATCGAATCCTTTATGCAGCCCATAATCTTCTGGATGACTCACAGGAAAGAAGAAAGTTCCGATAGGGTTGATTAGCTGCCAATCTTCATTGAAGGGTTCAGATAAAGGGGGAATCTGCCTCTGATATACTGATATTGCACATTTATGGAGGTACCATAGTCTGTTATGGAGTCATCATCTGGTCCTGCAGTTCCAGAAGAGGATCCAGCATCCTCTCTGATTTTCCAGTAGGATGACCAAACCCAATCCCTGTAGATGTGATCTAATCCTCCACCTTGTCTTTTGATCAGAGCAGTAGCTTCTTCCATTCTGTTGGAGTTAAAGGTTCAGACTTGTGCTGGAAAGCTGGATAAGCCTTGGGTTCCTTGAACTTGTCAGCAGGGCCTTCTTCCAGGGGGTACCTAGGAACAATTCTGTCAGGTTGCACCAGAATCTCTGTGGTTGGCCTGATGGATATTGTTCTAGGTGGCCTATAGCCTCTCATACCAACAACCTCATGTAGTCCCTCTCAAAAAGTTCAGCTTCTGTAGAAAGATGCTTTACAAAACACCATTCTTCATTAGACAATTTGAGACAGTCATCAGAGAAGGGGTTAAGAGGAGCCCACTTATGAGCAGGTGGAACCCCACTCTTTCTGATCTTTTCAATCTGTCCTGAATAAAGCTGATCTGATCTGCCTTGATACTTGGCCCTTTCTTCAGCAGCAGTGTGCTTGATAAGTCCATGGTGAAGAGAGATGGGGGGAGCATTTCTGAAAAACTGAAGTTCTTCATATAAGTTGGGGAACTTGGGGACTCTGACCCTCTCAAGGAAAGGTTCCTCATACTTTTTGTGGGGTACTTCAGCAGCTTCATCATATTGATGCTTGGTGAAAGGAAAAGCGTAAGGATCAAATGTAGGCTCTGTGAAGAAGTCCCTACTTTTGGGTCCTAGCCTTATATGCTCAGGCAGCATGCTTCCTTTCCATACTTCAGAGCTGTCACCTTGCTGATGTTCATCTGTGGGAGCTTCAGACTGAGTGGATTCTGAAGATGATGATGGTGAAGATGGTGGTGATGAGGGAGGTGAAGGGGGTGCTTCTTCTTCTTTCTCCTCTACTGTTTTCTTCTCAGGTGATGAAGGTGGTGATGGAGTCACATTATCAAACCTCACCCTCATCCTTTTCACAGGAGGTTTAGCTTTCTCAGGTTCCTTCTCCTTTTCTTTTTCAGCTTGCTTCTCTTCTCTTCTTTTCTTGAAGAACAAGTTTGCTTTGACAAAGTTTTGATACTTGCCAGCCTCATCCATTTCCTCCAGTTGACTAGCAATGCTCCTTGTGATTCTAACAGAGGGTTCAGGAGCTGTCTGAAATAACTTGGTTTTTATTCTTCTTCTTTGCTGTGCACTGGATCTCTTTCTCTTGGACCCTTTAGCAATGGAAGCCAGCCTTTCATCTTCAGCAAGAGCTAGCTGAGAGGCTACTGCAAGAGCATAATCAGTCTTTTCTTGCTCAGCCTTCTTCTCCATTTCTTCATGCTCCAAGGCAGTAGCAAGTGCTGCTACTTGAATAAGCTCAGGATCAGAAGGGCATGCAGCCAGAGGTGCTGCTGCCAAAGCCTCAGGATCAGCAATCTTAGCTACCTCTTCCTCATGAGCCTTTCCTTCTGTTTCAGAAGTAGGCTTAGGAGTAGGAGCTTTTACACCTTCAGAACCCTGACCCACAATTTCAGATGGCTTTTGCAAAGCCTTCTGAACAGGTTCAGATGTCTGAGTGTGCAAATTCGTAGCTTCCAGAGACACCTTTGCTGAGCTCCTGACAGGGAGCTTCTTCCTTTTCTGTTGAGGGGATGGCTTGGAGGGCTTAAACTCTTCTTTTCTGATATCCCCCTGAAGCTCTTTCTCAAGAATCTCAATGGTGGTTCCTCTTCTTGAGGCCTTCTCCATAAGAACACTCTCCTTCAGAGTAGGAGATGGAGGTCGTGGAGTGAGCGTGATTTTCATGCTCTTCAGATTTGTCTCACCAAAGACACAGGAGATTTATGGTCAAACAATCTTTCAATAGGTACTTTAAAATGCATAAGTACCTTCATGATGAGAGTGTTGTGGGGAAAGTTTCCAGCAGAGTCTCGAATCCTCTTCTGCATATGGAACATGATGATGCTTGGGAGATTGACTTTCTTCTTCTGAATCAGGTGAATCAGACAGAACCTTTCCAGTTCTGAGACATGGTTTCTGCTTCCACTCTTAGGGATTATAGCACACCCTAAGATAGCATGAAGAACTCTGACCTTCTCTAGCAAGAACTTGGAATCCACTTCTTCAGGTTCTTCTGTTCCATACAACATCTTTGTAAACACCTTGTGCCCACCATTCTTCATCTCCCACCCAGGAATGAAGGTTGCACCCTCAGCCCTAACTTTAGTGATTGTGGAGAGAATGCCTTCATCAACAAAAACTGGAACCCCTTGAACAGTGGCCTTGATGCTTACATACACTCCCTTAGAGTTAGGTATACCTCGAGCAGAAGTCCAGAAGTCTACCACACTCTGTTCATGCCATGAGCAATTAATGTGGTCGAAGAAAGAAGTCCACCCAGCTCCATCAAACTCCTCAACTAAATCCATACCAATGATGCGAAGCTCATCAAGATTCACTCCCTTGGTTCTAATCACATTTCCACCAGAAGTCTTCTTGGGTGCCATTGTTGAGTTGCAGAGAGACTTTGAGAGAAAAGGTTGCTTGAGCAGAGAAGAAGATCAAAAATATTGAGGAAAGAGAATGTAAGGCTTCTTCGACACACTTACTCCTGCATTTATAATCCCATTATGCAATGATGCCCTGTACCGGCTGCGCAGACTTCGGTTAACGTGCGAAGTGGAAGAGACAAAAGAACATTAAAAGAAAAGAATTCAACCGTCTCAGATAGCCACGTCAGCCAGTTACTTCAGATAGGTGATAATTTCAGACACAAATAAATTTCAGATAACCTAAAATTTCAGACATGTCACTGTTTCAGACACACTGAAATTTCAGACGCACTAAAATTTCAGATAGCATAATAACATCATACACAATTAATTTTTAGAGAATGCATGTATGTTTAAATTGTTGCGTATGAACTTAAATCTATCTTCAGCCAGGGGTTTTGTGAATATATCTGCCCATTGATGCTCTGTGTCAATGAACTGAATATCAAAAACACCTTTCTGAACATAGTCTCTAATGAAATGATGCTTGATTTCTATATGCTTTGCCCTAGAATGTTGAATAGGATTTTTGGATAAATTAATTGCACTGGTATTATCACAAAGAACAGGTATAGCAGAAATAGGAATATTAAAATCCTCAAGCTGATACTTAACCCATAGCAGTTGTGAACAACAACTTGCTGCTGAGATATATTCTGCTTCTGCTGTTGATAAAGCAATAGTGCTTTGCCTTTTGCTTGACCAGCTGATCATGTTATTTCCAAAGAAATGACATCCTCCACTGGTGCTCTTTCTTTCTATTCTATCTCCAGCAAAGTCAGCATCACAGTATCCTATTAACCTGCAATCTTTGCTCCTCTTATAGCATAGACCAAGATTAGTAGTGCCTTTTATATCTAAAAATTCTTTTAACAGCTTTGTAATGAGTAGTTCTTGGATCTGATTGAAATCTAGCACAGAGACAAACACTGAACATTATGTCAGGTCTGCTTGCTGTTAGATACAACAAAGAGCCAATCATTCCTCTGTACAAAGTTTGATTCACTGGTTCTTCTTTGTCATCCTTGCTCAAAGATGCAGAGGGATGCATAGGAGTTGACATGGGTCTGCAATCACTCAAGTTGAACTTCTTAAGCATTTCTTTTGTATATTTTTCTTGATGGATCCATATACAATCAGAATCTTGCTTAATTTGAAGTCCTAAGAAAAATTTTAGTTCTCCCATTAAACTCATTTCAAATTCTGATTGCATCAGCTCAGAAAACTCCTTGCACAGAGAAGAATCAGTTGAACCAAATATAATGTCATCAACATATATCTGGACAAGTATAAAATCTTTGTTAGACTGTTTTCTAAAAAGAGTGGTATCTACTTTTCCTCTTTCAAAACCATTTTTGATAAGAAAACTGCTCAATCTGTCATACCATGCTCTTGGAGCTTGTTTCAGACCATAAAGAGCCTTTTTCAATTTGAAAACATGATCAGGAAAAGCAATGTCTTCAAAACCAGGGGGTTGTCTAACAAAAACTTCTTCTTCAATGAACCCATTGAGGAAGGCACTTTTGACATCCATTTGATATAGTTTGATGCCATTATTTACAGCATAAGAGAGAAGGATTCTAATTGCTTCTAATCTAGCAACAGGGGCAAAGGTTTCAGTGAAGTCAATACCTTCTTGTTGATTGTACCCTTGAGCCACCAATCTTGCTTTATTTCTGACCACTTTTCCTTCTTCAGACAGCTTGTTTCTGAACACCCATTTGGTTCCAATAATTGTTTTCCCATGGGGTTTAGGAACAAGTGTCCAGACATCACTCCTAGCAAATTGGTTTAGCTCTTCTTGCATGGCTAGGATCCACCCTTCATCATGCAGAGCTTCATCAATGTTCTTTGGCTCAATTTCAGACAGGAGAGCAAGAGAATTCAGATTCTTGAATTTTGATCTTGTCTTAACTCCTTCTGAAGTGCTGCCAATGATTTGCTCTTTTGGATGATGTGATTTGTATCTCCAGTCAGGTTTCTGAGGTGATATCAGATCAGTCTGAGACTCAACATTGGTCTGAAGAGGTTCAGTTACAGATGGTGCTTCAGACACCTGTTCATCCTTGATGTGTCATGATTATTCAGCTCCATTCCTGCAAAATCATCTTCTAGATCTGATAGTTCCCTATCAGTCTCTTTCTTGTCATTGAATTTAACATGAATTGATTCCTCTACAGTTAAAGTTCTCGAGTTATATACTCTATAGGCTTTAGATGTTTCAGAATATCCTATGAAAAATCCTTTGTCAGATTTTGCATCAAATTTTCCAAGGTCATCCTTGGTGTTGAGTATAAAACACTCACAGCCAAAGGTGTGGAAATATGATATGTTGGGTTTTCTTCCTTTCCACAATTCATAAGGAGTCTTTTTCAGAATTGGTCTTACCAATATTCTGTTTTGAAGGTAGCAAGCTGTGTTAATAGCTTCTGCCCAGAAAGATCTTGGTAGATTGCATGAGTTGAGCATGGTTCTTCCCATTTCTTGCAAGCTTCTGTTCTTTCTCTCAACAACCCCATTTTGCTGAGGTGTTCTTGCCACAGAGAAATTGTGTGAGATCCCATTCTCATCACAGAACATGTAACACCCGTGTTTTTCCGATTTACCCGTTTTTCCCGTTTTGTGTTGTTTTAAGCGTTTTAATGGATTTTAAATGATTAAAATTATTTTTAATTATCAAAAATTTATATTTTTGGATTCAGTATTAAAATTCCTATTTTTAGGAATTTTCTGGGAATTTTTGGGATTTTTTCTGCAAAAATTGACCTTTTTGCCCCTCCCGTACCTTGACCCGGGCCCGAATACTCTTGATCCGGGCCAGAAAAAGAGTGCACAAACCTCTCTCATCCTTCTAGAAGCTGCACATGGGCAGCATTTATGAGTGACAAGGCCTTCACTTTTAGCTCACCAATGGGTGAAAAAGTGAACCTTATTACTTATAAAAGGTTTTTTTTTCCCTACCTTTCATTCATTTCTCACTTTTTCAAGTTGGTGAAGCTCATTTTCTCTCCTCTTCTTCCTCCCTTGGCCGCGGAAACATCCACCATTCTCTCCCAAAATACCTCATTTTTCCTACTCACACTATCAAGCTTAGGTTCCATCTTTGAGCCTAAAGCTTAAAACACCTAGTTTCCTAAGCCTTGATCTTTGTGGAGACTTGGAGAAGAGAAGCATATTTTTGTGGTGTTTTTGGAGCAGAAATTCTGCACTCCTTGGGAGCATTTCTAAGGTAAAATGGGGGGAGAACTTGAACTCTAGTAGGCCATGTAACTAGAGTCAAGGATTTGCCCTTGAATCTTGCTTTTTCTCTGTTTTTCTCTTGAAAAATCAAACCTTTGAGATTGTTCTGAGAAAATATTTTCGGTCTTGATGAGTTGGGTTATTGTGTTGTTTGCAGTCTTTGATCTTGCTTGGATTGTTGTTGATGGTTTGGATTGTGTTGCATGCAAGCCAATGACGGATTTTTGTTTGAAAATCCCTCCTTTTTCCCCTTAAGCTCTCGGCCAAGAGAGGAAGAGGTGGCTGCATGTGTGCAAATTATTTTGATGGTTTGGATTGTGATTTATTATGATGGATCTATGTACATGCATGTGGTTGATCTTAAGTGGAAATTGATTTGGTGATTTATCTGAAACTAATGATGTTTTGAGCTTTGAAAAATGCAAGTTTGAGCCTTGAGCATGTGCATGTGTGATTTGGATGGTTTGAAATATCCTATTTGATGTTTAAAATACATGGATGAGATTATGTGTGATTTTGGCAAAGATTGGAGAAGAAAGAAAGAAAAAAATGAAATTTGGATGAACATTCAAGTTGTTCTTGAAGTTCATGGGAAATTTTGATGAGATTCATCAAGGGAGACCTTTTTGATCTTGAAAGATCAAAAAGAGGTTCAAACATGTTTTTAAGTGTAAGGGACTAAAAGATAAATTTTTACAAAGGGGGCCAAAGTGCAGTTAAGTTAAGTTTGTTAAAATAATTGGGTTTAAATTCGGATTTTTTAATTCTAATCAATATAAAAGTCTATATAAAAATAAATTTTTAAATACTAAGAGTAAAAATGGGCTTCCATGGGTCCAATAACACTAGGCTTTTTATTTTTAGTCTAAAGTCTTAAACGGAAATAAAAACCTAGTTTTTAAATTAATTAAATAGGAATAATCTAAATTGTTAGATAAGGCCTGAAATTAATGATAAAATAATTAATTTAATACTTAGATGATAACCTAAAATTTCTAATATAATTATAATTTATTAATTAGGTAATTAATCACTAAGATGATTAAGAACAAAGTAATTTATGATTAATCTTAATTAAGCATAATTAGAGATTAATTAGGATATTAAATGAGGATTAAGCCTTAATTAAGAGGCCAAGGTTAATCTAATTATTGAAAATAAATTATAATTTAAAGTTAAAATTTAACCTTAATTAATTGTATAAAGAGGGAAAGAAATTAGCAAACCTCTCATAAGACATTCCATAAATCTTAGTAAGTATAGGATTAAGTGGACATAATTATTAAGGAATATCAGTATAAACTACCATAAAAGAATACAACCAACACCCCCTCTGCATAAGACTTGAGAAGCTTAGAGAGGGAGAGAGTGTGTCTTCGATTCGAGAAAGGGTTGATGCTCCCAAGAGAAAAAGCAATGAAGTTATGAAGTGGTTACTGTGATATGTGTTGATGATGATGAGGAAAAAGATTCGATCAAAAGTATCAGTATTGATTTTATGACATGCATCATAAGGCATAACGTGATGATCAAGGTTGAAAAGCCTTACGACCTATATGGCAATAACGCCCTAGTACAGCGTGATACTGGATGGGACGGGGTGCACTGGGTTTGGCAAGGAACGCCAGCGGCTGCAGAGGGCCACGCACCTGAGGATAAGTCGAGTCCCGAAATGGCACAAGTGGCATAGGCTCGCATCCTATAGTCGTGCAAGCGGAGATCAGGCATGACTATCCTGTCGCTCTCAAGTTTTCGTGATCAGTGTGAGTTTGTCTGGAAGTCGGGAAAAATTCAAATCGTCCTGGCCGGAGATTTTGAGCAATGCTCTTCGTACCAAATTACTAGTACAGACAATACTCCTGATTAATTGCATATATGGTCGAGCAGTGGCTGGGTGCCCTGCTATTGGTTCTGCTTTCCCCGGGCCCTCATGCATTGGTTATCTGCATCATGGAAAGCATAAATTGCATACTTGTGATAGTGATTGTGATTGTGTTTGTGTTGTGATTGTGTTTGTGTTGTGATTGTGATTGATATTTTATGAAATGATGTAACGCTTTAGTTACGTTGTCCTACTCGCTAGAGAGTTTCATGCGATGTTCTCACCCTTCCTTTCTCTTCTATTCTTCGTTATTGTATTTTCTTGCGACTGCCAGTTGGATTTGAAGAGGATCAGAATGTCGGCAATGAGAGTAATCTTGAGGTGGGAGCCACGGGGGCAGTGGCGGATCACCGACGTTCCTAGGAGATGCGTGTTTACGGGGGACGTCCGCGTCACCATATCCCATCCTGGTCGTTTCCCCCTCATCCCCGAGATCGTCTTCACAGTGCCTGTAGTTTTGGAGTTTGAGACGCCACCGAGACTTCGTCGAGTCAATACATTTCTCAACCGCCGTCGTCACCGTCCAGTTCCATCGACTTCTTCCCAGTCGTCTAGGATGGCTACCATGGAGTAACCTGAGTCCCCACGATACACTCCCGGCCCGGAGGCTTCGACTTCACCACCTGTTCGTTTTGGTGGGTTTGGTCGTTCCCCTACTGCTGAGCCTGATCTGATTGACATCGACGACTCCCTCATCTAAGGAGGAGGAGGATCCGGAGTGGGATCCAGAGGAGGACCCTGAGGAAGACCCCGAGGAGGAGGAGCGGAGTGAGGATTCTTCAGACGATATTCCTTCAGAGGCATTCAGGATGATCACCATCCCGGATATTGGGAGGAGGAGGAGTCATAGGTCTGCCCCTACTGGGTCAGATGACGACGAGTAGAGATTTGTAGTAAGGATGGTTTTGAGTCTAGTGGTAGCAGCTCTGATCAGAGTCCTCTTATTTTGTATGTACTTGTAGAGGTCACATGTATTCTACTACTAGAACTCTCCTTTTGTATGGTGGTGTTATATTTTGAGGATTCCCAGACATTATGGTTATGATGATATGTACATGTATATATTTACCATGTTCTACTTATGCTTCATTCTGTAAATATATCTGCGTGTATGTTAATCTGGTATGAAAGATGATTTGATCGACTAGTGTTTTTAGAAAATGAATTTCAGATTAAGGTAAGACTATTTTATGAATACTTAAAATGAATTTAGAGAGAGGTAGGTTGATAATGACTAAAGCTCTTTTCAAAAAAAAAAATCCCATATTTTCCAAGTGTTATAAACGATAGTTAACGGTAACGTGTCGTCATGCGATATTCTTAGTTGCGTAACTAAGGGTGTCACATTTTAGTGGTATCAGAGCCTGGTTTACAAGGCCTTCACTTTTAGCTCACCAATGGGTGAAAAAGTGAACCTTATTACTTATAAAAGGTTTTTTTTTTTCCTCACCTTTCATTCATTTATCACTTTTTCAAGTTGGTGAAGCTCATTTTCTCTCCTCTTCTTCCTCCCTTGGCCGCGGCAACATCCACCCTTCTCTCCCAAAATACCTCATTTTTCCTACTCACACTACCAAGCTTAGGTTCCCTCTTTGAGCCTAAAGCTTAAAAACACTAGTTTCCTAGCCTTTGATCTTTTGTTGGAGACTTGGAGAAGCATTTTTGTGGCTGTTTTTGGAGCAGAAATTCTGCACTTCTTGGGAGCATTTCTAAGGTAAAGGGGGGGAGAACTTGAACTCTAGTAGGCCATGTAACTAGAGTCAAGGATTTGCCCTTGAATCCTTGCTTTTTCTCTTGTTTTTCTCTTGAAAAATCAAACCTTTGAGCTTGTTTTTGAGAAAATATTTTCGGTCTTGATGAGCTGGGTGATTGTTGTTGTTTGCATGTCTTTGATCTTGCTTGGATTGTTGTTGATGGTTGGATTGTGTTGTATGCAAGCCAAGGAAGGATTTTTGTTGAAAAATCCCTCCTTTTTCCCCTTAAGCTCTCGGCCAAGAGAGGAAGAGGTGGCTGCATGTGTGCAAAAATTATTTTGATGGTTTGGATGTGATTATATGATGGATCTATGTACATGCATGTGGTTGATCTTAAGTAGAAAATTGATTTGGTGATTTATCTTGAAATAATGATGTTTTGAGCTTGAAAAATGCAAGTTGAGCCTTGAGCATGTGCATTGTGTGATTTGGATGGTTTGAAATATCCTATTTGATGTTTAAAATACATGGATGAGATTATGTGTGATTTTGGCAAGATTGGAGAAAGAAAGAAAAAAATGAAATTTGGATGAACATTCAAGTTGTTCTTGAAGTTCATGGGAAATTTTGATGAGATTCATCAAGGAGACCTTTTTGATCTTGAAAAGATCAAAAAGAGGTTCAAAACATGTTTTTAAGTGTAAGGGACTAAAAGATAAAATTTTTACAAAAGGGGCCAAAGTGCAATTAAGTTAAGTTGTTAAAATAATTGGTTAAATTCGGATTTTTAATTTAATCAATATAAAAGTCTATATAAAAATAATATTTTTAAATTACTAAGAGTAAAAATGGGCTCTCATGGGTCCAATAACACTTAGGCTTTTTATTTTAGTCTAAAGTCTTTAAAACGGAAATAAAAACCTAGTTTTAAATTAATTAAATAGGAATAATCTAAATTGTTTAGATAAGCCTGAAATTAATGATAAAAATAATTAATTTAATTACTTAGATTGATTAACCTAAAATTATCTAATATAATTATAATTTATTAATTAGGTAATTAATCACTAAAGATGATTAAGAACAAATTAATTATGATTAATCTTAATTAAGCATAATTAGAGATTAATCAGGATATTAACGAGGATTAAGCCTTAATTAATGAAGGCCAAGGTCAATCTAATTATTGAAAATAAATTATAATTCAAAGTTAAAATTTAACCTTAATTAATTGTATAAAGAGGGAAAAGAAATTAGTAAAAGCCTCTCATAAGACATTCCATAAATCTTAGTAAGTATAGGAATTAAGTGGACATAATTATCAAGTGATATTAGTATAAACTACCATAAAAGAATACAACCAACACTCCCTCTGCATAAGACTTGAGAAGCTTAGAGAGGGAGAGAGTGTGTCTTCGATTCAAGAAAGGGTTGATGCTCCCAAGAGAAAAGCAATGAAGTTATGAAGTGGTACTGTGATATGTGTTGATGATGATGAGGAAAAAGATTCGATCAAAAGTATCAGTATTGATTTTATGACATGCATCATAAGGCATAACGTGATGATCAAGGTTGAAAAGCCTTACGACCTATATGGCAATAAAGCCCTAGTACAGCGTGAAACTGGATGGGACGAGTGCACTGGGTTTGGCAAGGAACACCAGCGGCTGCAGAGGGCCACGCACCTGAGGATAAGTCGAGTCCCGAAATGGCACAAGTGGCATAGGCTCGCCTCCTATAGTCGTGCAAGCGGAGATCAGGCTTGACTATTCTGTCGCTCTCAAGTTTTCGTGATCAGTATGAGTTTGTCTGGAAGTCGGGAAAAATTCAAATCGTCCTGGCTGGAGATTTTGAGCAATGCTCTTCGTACCAAATTACTAGTACAGACAATACTCCTGATTAATTGCATATATGGTCGAGCAGTGGCTGGGTGCCCTGCTGTTGGTTCTGCTTTCCCCGGGCCCTCATGCATTGGTTATCTGCATCATGGCAAGCATAAATTGCATACTTGAGATAATGATTGTGATTGTGTTTGTGTTGGGATTGTGACTGTGTTTGTGTTGTGACTGTGATTGATATTTTGTGAAATGATGTAACGCTTTAGTTACGTTGACCTACTTACTAGAGAGTTCATGCGATGTTCTCACCCTTCCTTTCTCTTCTATTCGCTGTTATTGTATTCTCTTGCGACCGCCAGTTGAATTTGGAGAGGATCAACATGTCGGCAATGAGGGTAGTCTTGAGGTGGGAGCCATGGGGGCAGTGGCGGATCACCGATGTTCCTAGGAGGTGCGTGTTTACGGGGGACGTCCGCCGTCACCATATCTCATCCTGGTCGTTTCCCCCTCATTCCCGAGATCGTCTTCACAGTGCCTGTAGTTTTGGAGTTCCAGACGCCACCGGGACTTCGTCGAGTCACTACATTTCTCAAACCGCCGTCGTCACCGTCCAGTTCTATCGACTTCTTCCCAGTCGTCTAGGATGGCCACCATGGAGGAACCTGAGTCCCCACGATACACTCCCGGCCCGGAGACTTCGACTTCACCACCTGTTCGTTTTAGTGGGTTTGGTCGTTCCCCTACTGCTGAGCCTGATCTGATTATCATCGACGACTCCTCATCTGAAGAGGAGGAGGATCCAGAGGAGGACCCTGAGGAAGACCCCGAGGAGGAGGAGCGGAGTGAGGATTCTTCAGACGGTATTCCTTCAGAGGCATTCAGGATGATCACCATCCCAGATATTGGGAGGAGGAGTAGTAGGTATATCCCTACTGGGTCGGACGACGAGGAGTAGAGATTTGTAGTAGGGATGGTTTTGAGTCTAGTGGTAGCAGCTCTGATCAGAGTCCTCTTATTTTGTATGTACTTGTAGAGGTCACATGTATTCTACTACTAGAACTCTCCTTTTGTATGGTGGTGTTAGATTTTGAGGATTCCCAGACATTATGGTTATGATGATATGTACATGTATATATTTACCATGTTCTACTTATGCTTCATTCTGTAAATATATCTGCGTGTATGTTAATCTGGTATGAAAGATGATTTGATCGACTAGTGTTTTTAGAAAATGAATTTCAGATTAAGGTAAGACTATTTTATGAATACTTAAAATGAATTTAGAGAGAGGTAGGTTGATAATGACTAAAGCTCTTTTCAAAAAAAAAAATCCCATATTTTCCAAGTGTTATAAACGATAGTTAATGGTAACGTGTTGTCATGCGATATTCTTAGTTGCGTAACTAAGGGTGTCACAGAACAGTTGAAAGTTTGCATTCTCAAACTCTCCACCATGATCATTTTCTGATAACAGATATACAGAATCCTTTTCATTCTGTACCTTCTGGAAGAATATTGTGAAATTCCTGAAAGTCTGATCCTTGCTTCTTAGGAATAACACCCATGTGAATCTAGAATAGTCATCAACAATGACCAAACCATATTTTTTACCACTAATGCTTTCTGTTCTAATAGGACCAAACAAGTCAATATGTAACAGTTCTAAAAGTCTGCTAGTGGAAAAAACATTCTTACTCTGAAAAGAGTGTCTTGTTTGTTTCCCTTTCAGACAGCTTTCACATAAAATGTCAAATTTTTAAGAAAGCTTGGGCAAGTCCTTTAACAAGGTTGTGTTTTGCTAACTTTGAGATTAATCTCAAGCTGGCATGCCCAAATCTTTGGTGCCAAATCTGTTTTTCATCTTCAACAGAGATAAAACATTTTACATTTTGACTTGCCAACTCCTCTAGATCAATTTTGTACACATTGATGTGTCTCTTAGCATTAAAAAGGATTTGATCAAGAGAGTCTTTGACTATACATCCTTCTTTAGTAAAGGAGACCACATATCCACTGTCACACAATTGACTTATGCTCAGTAGATTGTGCTGAAGTCCCTCTACTAGAAGAACATTCTTAATAAGGGATAGAGGAGACATACCTACAGTCCCTATTCCTGTGATCTTCCCTTGCTGATTTCCACCAAAGGTGACCACACCTCCTGCTCAGGGCCTAAGGTTTTGGAACAAAGACCTTTCTCTTGTCATGTGTCGCGAGCACCCACTGTCCAGGTACCATTTGTGGGGTTTCCTTTGTCCTGTTAAACACATCTGCAACAGGAATGATCAAGTTCTTAGGTACCCATATTCTTTTGGGTCCTTTCTTGTTAGATTTGGGTTTTGCTTTTCCCTTGTGTTTGCACTGAGCCACATTGTGTCCAGGCTTGCCACAGTGAGAACACCCAATAGCTTTCTTTTTGCCTTTAGTAAATTTTTTGAAAATATGAGGTTCAGAAGTATCATGATCACAAAATCCTAATCCACTTTTGTCAAGAGAATGCCTTTGATTTCCAAGCAATCTGTTAAGGTTTTCTGTTCCTTTGACAAATTTAGCTAAGTCTTTTGTCAGTTCCTCAACTTGTTTCTGAAGTTTTTTGTTTTCTTTAGAGACGGTTTGTGAACTGTTGCTTTCAGTCACAAGAATTTTCTCCTTGAGCATAATATTTTCTATCTCAAGAGCCTCATATTTACTGCACATTTCTGTGTGGGCCTTGGACAGATTCTTATACTCTTGGAAGAGTTCCTTGGAACTTTCCATCAGGTCATCATACATCTCTTGAAGAGTTAAGGGAAATACCTCAGATTCTGAGCTATCTGATGAGGGCAGGCTGGCCATGAGACACAGGTTGGCCTCTTCTGAAGTGTCTTCCTCTTCTTCTGAGGTAGACTCATCAAGATCCTCCCATGTTGCTATCAGACCCTTCTTCTTGAAGAATTTCTTCCTTTTGAAGTTGTTCTTCTTTAGTCTTGGACATTCATCCTTCATATGACCTGGCTATTTACACATCATAGCATATAATTTTGTCATCATGAGAATCCTTACCTGACTTACCTAATTTAGAGGTTGAGGGTTGGTTCTTTCTAAACTTTCCTTTGTTCTGCAGCATCCTCTTGACTTTCCTGCTGAGAAGACAAGATCATCATCTTCTGAACTATCTTCAGATTCAGTATCGTTATCTGAAGTATCCTGTGCTTGCATAGCTTTCATGCTGCCATGCCTATGCTGTTTGGCTTTGGAGTTTAATGCCAGTGATTTCTTCTTGATGTCATCTTCCCCAAGTTCAAGCTCATGAACTTTGAGAGATCCCAACAGTTCTTCCATTCTAAGAGAGTTTAAGTCTCTGGCCTCTTGAATGGCAGTAACTTTGGGTCTCCAGGACTTTGGCAAACTTCTTAGAATCTTTCTATTATTGTCTCCAGATTCAAAAGTCCTACCTAAAGACCTGAGTCCATTAGTTATAGTCTGAAACCTCCTAAACATTTGATCTATGGTTTCAGATTCTTCCATCTTGAACATCTCATATTGATGTATAAGCATGCTGATTTTGGATTGCTTGACAGTCTCAGTCCCTTCATGGGCGGCTGCAAGTGTATCCCAAATCTCCTTGGCAGATGAACATCCATGAACCTTCTCATACTCTGATTTATTCAGAGAACATATCAGATAGGGTTTGGCTTTAGCATTTAACTGCACTCTAGCCTTCTGCTCTAAGGTCCATTTAGCCTTAGGTATTGGCACTCCGTTATGCATAGGCACATAGTCTCCATCAGCGACCACATCCCAAACATCAATGTTGATTCTCTCAATGAATAACTTCATACGATCCCTCCAATGGTGGTAGTCCACTCCATTGAATGCTGGGGGTCTTGTGATAGAGGCTCCTCAGTGATGTACTGTCTGTTGTTGGAAGCTTCCATCTGGATCTTTAGTCCTCAACACTTGTACGGTTCTCAACCCTGAGTTGAGCTCTGATACCAACTATAGAAACACAGGGAAACACTAGAAGGGGGTGTTGAATAGTGTTTCTTAATAATTTATGGAAGCTTTTCGCAAATGGCTAAGTTTAAAACAGTTTCAGACAGGTTTAAGAGGCTGTCTGAAGTTTCTTAAGAAGGGTTCTGAAAAATCTTTTAAAAGGTTTCTTGCTTTTAAAATTATGAGAACAGTTTTCAAACACCCTTAGATTAGTATATATAAATTGACAAGAGATGAGGGAAAGAAAACTTAGCCAAGGAAATTATCCTGGTTCACTCAGTACCACTGTGAGCTACGTCCAGTCCCAATGCCAACTAGCACTTGGATTTTCTCTTAATCTTCACCAAGATTACAAGTATTCTTTTCCAGTCAAGCCTCTTCAGGATCTGCAACCAAGTATTCTTTTACAGTCAACCCTCTTCAGGCTCTACAACCAAGTATTCTTTTACAGACAAGCCTCTCCAGGCTTAAAGACAATTTTTACAAAGAGATATGTCTAAGCTTTTAAAACTACACAAGTTTGAAGCTTAAACAGATACAATGTACAATAAAACTGAGGTATGCTCAGGATATACAAATGATGTACAGAGAGAGTAATATCAGAGTGTTTTTACAGAGTAAAAAACTTGCAGCGTAATGTTTCTCTTAGGCTTTTTTGTATTTTTTTTATCACTCGCTTTTGATGGTCTTCATGAAGGGGTATTTATAACCAATCTTCAATCCGTTGAATACCACCATTTAGAGATAGCATTAAATGTTACTTAATCCGTTGTGAGACATGCTTCTGAGAGATTTGATTTCTCTGACACGGTACAAGGTTGCTGCTGACAAAAAGTTGCCACTGTTGTTGCTGCAAAGACTACGTTGCAGAGATTTCCTCAGTGGTGTATGAAATTCAAAAATACCAGGAAAGGTCTCTGTGTTCCTTGCCATAAATATTGTTGAAAAGGTACGTGCAACAGAGAAACGCTTGACTCAGCAGAATTTCAGAGATGTCTTCACACACTTTAGCAAAGAGTGCCACGTCATATATGAGACTTCAGACAGCTTCAACACTTCAGACGGGTTGTGCACTTCAGACGGCTTCAAACACTTCCGACAGGTTGATCCTTCAGAAGGCTTAATACTTTAGACAGGTTGAAAGCACTTCAGTCAGTCTTTATATAATTTCAGAATGGCTTGCTGAAATCATAGATAAATCATTAAACGTTTATGTATCTATGATAAGTATTTTAACCCAAATTTGTTAAGCATTAAAACTTGGGATGTGAGCTATCTAAAACATCATAATTTACCTTATGATATTTTTGAGACTCAACATTCTCCCCCTTTTTAATGATGACAAATTTGTTTAAAATAAGAAAATCTGAAAGGAGTTTTAAATAAGATAAAGTTAAACAGAGATAAATCCCCCTCAGATAATGATTTCTCAAACAGATTCTGATCAATTACTCCCCCTGAGACCTGTAATTACTTCGGATTTTGTTAGTTTTAATACTCCCCCTTTTGTTCATCAATCAAAAGGGAATTTCAGAGCATAATCACAAAATAATCACAGTGAAAACATTGAGATAAAAGCATTCATGAGAATAAACTGAATGTATTATCAGGCAAAAGGGTTCATATATCAGAAATTAACCACTCAAAATGAAGTGAACAACAAACATGGCTAAACATCATAGACTATCCATCTTTCTTCAACAATGCCTCTTTCGTAAAGGAGATCAATTCTTCCTTTGCCTTGTTAATCTGAGAAATGACAGCAGTCTTCAATTCTTCTTGCCCACTTCTGGCTGTTGCTCTTGAAGAATTTGATCTTGCTTAGCAGCAAGGATAGCATTTTCTTTCCTCCAACTCTTCACTTTAAGCCTCAGCTTCCTGTTCTCTTCCTCAGGATCCAGTTCCACTTCATATAGAATGATCTGAATGTGCCTGCAAACGAATCTGAGCAGATCGAATCCTTTATGCCAGCCCATAATCTTCTGGATGACTCACAGGAAAGAAGAAAGTTCCGATAGGGTTGGTTAGCTGCCAATCTTCATTGAAGGGTTCAGATAAATGGGGGAATATGCCTCTGATATACTGATATTGCACATTTATGGAGGTACCATAGTCTCTTATGGAGTCATCATCTGGTCCTGCAGTTCCAGAAGAGGATCCAACATCCTCTCTGATTTTCCAATAGGATGACCAAACCCAATCCCTGTAGATGTGATCTAATTCTCCACCTTGTCTTTGATCAGAGTAGGTAGCTTCTTCCATTCTGTTGGAGTTAAAGGTTCAGACTTGTGCTGGAAGGCTGGATAAGCCTTGGGTTCCTTGAAACTTGTCAGCAGGGCCTTCTACCAGGGGGGTACCTAGGAACAATTCTGTCAGGTTGCACCAGAATCTATGTGGTTGGCCTGATGGATATTGTTCTAGGTTGGCCTATAGCCTCTCATACCAACAAACCTCATGTAGTCCCTCTCAAAAAGTTCAGCTTCTGTAGAAAGATGCTTTACAAACACCATTCTTCATTAGACAATTTGAGACAGTCATCAGAGAAGGGGTTAAGAGGAGCCCACTTAAGAGCAATTGCAGTTCGAAGTTGGGCTACGGAAACGTCTCAGAAACATCATTGTTTTAAGACCTGTATTAGTGTATTGGGCCTCATACTTGTTAATTTCGGCCCAAACATCATTTAGATCTGATTAATTAGGAGTAGATCTATAAATAGAGGCAATTACTCTTTTGGAGGGAACTCTTTCTCATTTTCTAAAATTCAGATTTGAAGTCTCTTCATATTCCCTCTTTTTCTCTCTTCTTCTTCTTCTTTTTTTCCATTTTGTTTTTCCTCTTCAACTTCCATGGAAGGCTGAATTCAAGGTTGATTCTCAAGTGTTCTTAGCATTGGATCTTGAGGTTTCATCTATGCAATTTCGTTTTTCAATTTTCTGCACATTTTCTCTTCTCCTAATCTCTAGAATTCTAGGATTTTGAATCTTGAATTGGAATGCATGCTTCATGGTTCTTCTTCTCCTCTTAATCCTAAATTTGAATCTTAGTTTGCTTAATTCTAAGATGAATCTACTGTTTGCTTAATTCAGTAGGTTAGGGATTAGATTCTCACACAAGTTTGCTTAATCCTTGTATAAGATAATTGATGAATTGATTGATGCTTAATTGGTTAATTCGAATTTGTGTAGGAATTGATAATTTTCTTTAAATCAATGAAAGATCCTATGTGAATGACATTGAGAATTAATCCATTTTCTCGCATATTTTCTGAATTTTCGAATTTTAGTTTCATGTTCTTAATTCTAAAAAATAACCAACAAAACCTCCTTGCTTGCTTTTGAATCAACAATTCTTGTGAGTAGATTCGGATTTGCTATTGAATTCCTTGAGAGACGACTTTGGTTAATTTTCCATTAACTACATATTCTGAGTTTTAATATTTGGTTGAGTGCGGCCTCGATCAATATCTAATAAAATCAAGTTTAAACAAAGTTATGAAAAATGTTTTTATTGAACCTTCTGAAGTGATTTTAGAAAGCTTATTTGTTTCATTCAGCAAGTCTTTGAAAAGCTTATTGTTATAGCCTTTACCTAACTCTGATAATCTTTACTATCTGCTAAAAGAGTTTTTCATATTAACCTTCAAAAGTTTATTTGATGTTTAGAAAAGGGTTTCCGAAAATTAACTTAATGTTTTAAAAACACTATTCAACCCCCCCATTCTAGTGTTTCCTACAATAAGTTTTGTTATTACTGTCCATATAACTCTGAAAATGAAACTCAATGAGCAGTTCATGGGAACTGAATTGAGATGCACAAATAATGTTAAGCTGCAAGTTTGAAGTTCATTGATTCTCATCATGTCTACTTTGCTTCTACTGTTGCAGCCATTTTTTCTGCCAGTCTGCATGTCCTCCTAGCTGCTTTAAGAAAATGGAAAAGATACAAGCAAGAAAATAGAAAGTACTTGGCAGGGAAGGCCAAAGCAAAAGCTACATCTTAATTCCCTTGACAGAGATGACTAGGGGTGTAAGCGGGTACAGGCCAACCGGTGAAACCGACCAACCCGACCCGATCCAATAACAAATTTACGGGTTGGTTCAGATAAATGGTTCGGGTCGGGTCCAAATGATAAAACCCGAACGTCAACGGGTCGGGTCTCGGGTTGAACAAATTCAAACCCGAGGTACCCGACCCAACCCATTGCTACTAAAATCCTAAAAAAAGCTAGACAGATTGTAAAATGAGAAGAGATGAAATTCATTTTCATTTTCACACTTCATCTAAACCCCAAGAGAAATGGAGCGCAGTCCTACCATCATCTTCCTCGTTTCTCGCTGCCACCGGAACCATGGCCATTGTTGTCGGACTGTGCCTCCAAAGTTGCCTCGCAGCCATCAATCACCAGACCGTTGTTGTGTTCAGTGCTGTCGCGAGTTCTCTGGTCGCGCCAAGGAAATCGAAGGAGAAGAGCGGATCGTAAACGAGCGTCACACGTTGTGCCTCCAAAGCCGCCTCGAAGTCATCGATCACGAGATCGTTTGCTTCAGTCGTTGTCGTGAGTTCTCAGGCCGCCGCTTACCAAGCTTGTCGCACATCTGTGTTGGTGAGGTATAGCTTTGGCAGAGTGCTTCATCAACGAACATAACACATGGGTTAAGGGGTTTATAGGTTCTGCCGTTCTGATTTTGTGATGTTTCAAATGATGGAAATTAAAGATTTGGTTAAAACCCATAGGATTTGCAGGTTCTTATTTCGAAATCAACATGCTTGTGAAAGGAGTTCGAAATCAATACGCTTGCGGGTTTTGATTTATTCAAAGGACCATTTTATTCCTTTTTTTTCCTGGTTTTTCATTTTTTAATCGATGACCCAAATGACCCGACCCGATCCAATCCGACGATGGTCGGGTTGGTTCGGTTTGGGTTGAGTAATAAAAATTAAAGAACCCGATCCAACCCAACCCGCTACTGGTTAATTGGTTTAGGACACTATTATACCCCAAACCCGACCCAACCCGACCCGATTACACCCCTAGAGATGACACTGGATGAAGTAAGCTTCCAGGTAGTTGAGCCCACCAAAGCCTTTTTTTTCTCTCTCCCCAATACCTGGTGAACACCATACGTGAACACCTGGTTTTGTGAATTTTGTTGAAAAATCACAGTAATGTTGACACCATCCATAAGGGACAAGTGATATACTTCGAACAAGACACTGTTGACGCGGGCGGCTCTTGGTTGTATCATATTTATGAGTAAATTGAGGGATTGCATATGATAATATATTTTTTTTATAGTGAAAAATCATTATTGCATAATCTATAAAATTTATCTTTCCGTTTGTAAAGCAGGAAAACTGAAAAAAATGACAAAAGAAATGGCCCCTTAAGTGTCCCTTTTTAGTTATTGTGGGGTTGAAAGTGGAAAATTTGTGGTTAAAAAAAGTGAAAATTTTAGAAAATGACTCTGTAAGGTTAAAAAAAATGATAATATATCCACCATTATTTAGGTAAATGTAAGGTTGACTATGGTGGTAGAAGTGTTTACTGGTGAAGAGTTTGACCTGTGAACATCAGTACTGGAGTACATTGCTCAACGTACATTGCTTGGTGCTCCCAACAGATGACCAAGGAAACGAGAGGAAGAACAAGACAAGAATGGGGTGTAAAGTCCCTTGATAATAGCTCAAGTGTCTCAAGAGCTACCAGAAATGTGGTGTAAATCCATCCCCATTCCTTCTCCCCTAGACCAAAAAAAAGGATATAAAGGAATGTGATGTAAAATCATCTGCTTTAACCCAATGGATAAATTTCAATAAGATACTACTCAGAGAAATTAGGACTTGGATTGGACCTCAACCATTCCATACCATATTGCATATTGGTATAAACCCTTTCTTATTGAATATATAAAATAATCTTACATAACAAGTTAATTTCTGACCAAATTTCATTGCGATATAGATACACGACAATCAGAACATTAGTACTAACCAAAGGTAAGAAAGGGTTCCATTTGAGCAAACAATTACGCCTCCCTATTGTGGAGGTTTTGCATAGATAAAGTTTAACAAATAATTGGCTGAAAATTGAGCACTATAAAATAATTTGAAAATTAAGACAAGGAACATATCATTGTAGCTTCCTATGCCTATAAATCGACAAGGTACTTTTGGAAACTAAATCTTGTTCATCATCATTTAAAGCAAAGATTACAAATTCTAGAACACCTTGTACACAAGGATAATTTTTTTATCATTTAAGCTTTTCCTGTTGATTCACACTAGAGGCACAGCAGATGGTCATGCTCTGTAGAAATCTAGCATTCTGCATGATATATCTTGCAAATCGAAATTCACCTTTCATGCCTTTATAATCATTTAGATAGCATTTTTTAAGATGTAACAGAATGCAATTAGGAACAGACACGGATATGGCCAGTCTCCTCCTTCTTCTTTGTCTTGACCTAAGTAATATGACTGTGAGCAACAAACACAAGATAAGATGAATACAAATTTGAGAAGGAAATAAAAAAAAAAGTAGTTCTTTAAGTTAAACAAACCTTTTTTAATGACAATAACTTGAAGCTTAGGGCAACTGTTGAGCACTTCTACTACTTCAAGCCAAATGTTTCGAAATTAACAAGTTCTATATGGTTAGTTGTGAAATATGGGAATAAAACCTCTACAGGAGTTTGTGTATTCCTCATTAACCGTACCCTGCACAAGGGTAGAGCAATAAATATCAGAAATGAGATTTTAGTTAAAAAAAAATTAGAAAGTGATTATAGACAAATCACATTTTCAGTACCCAATCTATGCGGAGATATTCAACATTATTTACTGCTTGCAAGGGAATATGACGTCTGGGAAATATCTGCTCTGACCAACTTGGGTAAGCTGTTAAACTCTCCCTTGGTTAAATAATTTCCAAAAATTAAAACAAATGTTTTTAAATCCTCAAGAATGGGACACCAGAGAGAAACTCTAAGAAATATCCACGTTCTAAGAAATCAATGATTCCCAAATGCAAGATTTAAGAGAAGGTAAATGAACAGGAAAGGGGCTTCCACAATAACCCTGTCAACTTAAGAACCACTAGGGTTCTATAGTTGATAATGGAAAACCAAATTGGTTCCCAGTGCTTTAATTCGGGGCGGGGGCGAGGGCGAAGGCCAAGAGAAGTAAAGTTCGAGGTGCTCAACTCTGCGTTGTTACTGCAGCATTAACCCATATGTAGACATTAGTAGGATCACAAAGGATTAAAGAGGTACAGTATAGACGGAACCTTTGGATGGGTTAGTGCAAATCTCGCGAGAAGATATAGGCGTACACTGACTGAACAAAGTGGGAATAGTTCTTCATGTCTTCGTTTTGTGATAGTCAGGGACATAGCTGATATCTTGAAAGTCAAATGAGGGGACTGGGCGCCACAGTGGCTTCCATCTCTTGGAGAAACACTTGTGGCAACAGTCAACTTAGTTGGCAAGAAAGAAAGAATGTGACAGAGGATCGGGTCTGGTAAACCACTGATCCTATCAGCCATCAATTGAAACTTGGATGAAGCAGAAGCAAACAATTTTAATGTAACCTAACAAGTCCTGTTTTGCAAACTACTCAACAAATCATTACTCTTTAAGAAGACACTTTAGTAGGGATGGCAATTGGACCAGACCCAATGGGTATCCGTAAAAATTATCCACAATGGGTAGAGTAATTACCCATGAAATGGGTATGGGTGCGGGTATGGGTAATTACCCGCACTTTTAATGGGTACGAGTACGGGTACGGGTACTATGGTACCCTACCCATACCCGCACTTATATATATAATAATTAATGTAATATATATATATATATGTTTATATTATTAATTAGTATTTTTCAAAAAAATAATTAATGTTAATATATTATTGTCACCAAAAAACATCAATATATTACTAATTTAATTAATTGAAATGTTATAATTTTTTCCTACACACTAAAAATAGCAAAACATGAACAAATTTCCATTTCCCCTCCCATTATTTTAATCTCTCATCTACTTCCAGATATGATAGTTGTTTTATAGGTTAAACTTGGATGATCTATTGATTATTTTTCATTTACTTTTTAATTATTTTTTATTTTCTAATCAATTTATATTCTTATAGTTAATAAAAGTGCGGGTAATGGGTACGAGTACGGGTACTTGAGTACCCAGCGGGTAAGGGTACGGGTACTAGAATCACTACCCACGCGGGTATGGGTCCGGGTACGGGTATTTTTTAAAACGCGGGTATGGGACGGGTACTATAGTACCCTACCCAAACCCTACCCATTGCCATCCCTACCCTTTAGCTTCTTAAAACAATACTCACACTGCCTATCATCACGTAGGCCTAGATGAGTCACACGGCCCATTGTTTGATGGGTGTGAACGGGCACAGATTGTTGACTTTCTAATGGGGAAGTCATTGACTTTGAGTGAATCTGGATCATTAATTTCAAATTCAATGATTAAGATTTTACTAATTAATTTAAGAAAGAAAAATTATTTTGAACACCTGATGAAATCTTGACCATTAAATTTGAAATCAACGGTAGTTTTATGTAAAGTATTCGACTTGAGAATTTCGGATGCCGGTAACTAAAATCCATCAATCCGGGCAATGGATGTTTCCGACGTCTTCCGAGTGTCATCCGAGTTGGTGTCGTTTTATATTCTGATGTAACTGACGCGACGATTGATTGACAACCGCTGGCCACGTGGCTTCATCATGTTGTTCTGGGCCCATGGGCCTCGCTATCTGGCGCGATCCTTATTGTTGGTTTCAAACATTTATAAGGCAGGAGTTAACGCGATGGCACTTTCTCCTTTTCGTCTTCCGAGAGTGTTCTCCTCTTCTCTGAAATTCCTTCGTCTTTGCTACTGATGTTTTCTGCAATTTTGTGCCGCTCCTTTGTGCCCTAGTACCGGAGAACTTGAAGGGTGGGTTGCTCGTTATTTGCACCTGGCGGCTGCAGATTTTCTAGAAGAAGTAGAGGAGTTATGCTCAGGTTTTCTGAAAGGTACTACCCTAGCCCCTGTCTCCTTCTTCTTCCCAGTTTTCTTTTTTGAGCACCATGATGACGAGGGCAAGAGCCAAAGCCATGGCGGCTGAGGCTATACGTACGTAACTGCATCGTCGTTACTGAGGAGCCTGAGGATCCAAGTATCCCTAGGTTGGTTGATGAGCACAATTTTATTCACACTTTGCATATTCAATCTTAGCTTTCTTGGACTCTAATTGTGATTAAATCCATTGTTTTAATTGGAATTTACCTAATTGGACTTGTTGGGCTTTAACTGTAAATGTTGTTTAAATTCGGATTTTAAGCCTATTGACCTACCTGTCTTGTTTTAATGATATCTGGAGCTATAGATGTCCGATTTGAGTGGTTCCAGTGGTGTTGAAAATCTACGATCAGGGGCTTTAATTTGATATGCTATATGACTATATTCCACTGCGAGACAAGGTGCGGTTTTAAATTCAAAGTTGGTGTTCAGAAGATGTCTGAAGCTGAGTGGGAACAACAAGTTTCTTAAGTAGTTGCTGAAGTAGTTTTAATATTTTGGGCCTGAAACCTGTTAGTCTGGGCCAATTTTACCTCTGCCATTAGATTAATCTTGTGGTTTAGGAGAATAGTATAAATAGAGGCAGTTACGATTCTGTTTAGACGTAATTTTTCACTTTTCATTTTGGACAGATTGGAGATTCTTGGGGACGCTTGGTTCTCTCTTCTTCTCTCTGGTTCTCTTCTCTCTTCTTCTCTTCCTTATGCATTTTCATTTTCTGTTCTTCCTCTCATGGAAGGCTAAATTTCTGAGGATTGATTCTTGAGTGGTTTTACATTGGATTCAGAGGTTTATTTCAATTCAAATTCGTATTTCAGTTTCTGCAGTAGATTCAATTTCATCTTCTTGTGAGTCTCAAAAATATCATAATGGAAATTATGATGTTTAAGACAGCTAAATTCCCAAGTTTTAATGCTTAACAAATTTGAGTTAAAATATTATCATAGATGCATATATGGTTTAATGGTTTATCTATGATTTCAGCAAGCCACTTAGAATATATAAGATTATGTGAAGTGTCTTCAACCTGTCTGAGGAGTTAAAGTCTTCTGAAGCTTCAACCCGTCTGAAGTGTTGAAGTCGTCTGTGTTGAACACAGGGAAACACTAGAAGGGGGTTGAATAGTGTTTCTGAATATTTTAGAAAGCTTTCGCAAACAGGTTCTCAAAGCAAAGTTTCAGACAGGCTCTTGGAGGGCTGTCTGAAGTTTTTCAGACGGCTTGTAAAAATGATTTTAAAATGTTTTGCCTTTTAAAATATTAGATAAATTACTCAGACCCCTTGATTAGTTTAAAACTGAATTTACAAGAGATAAGGGTAAGAAGACTTAGCCACAGAATTTATTGTGTTCACTACTACTACCACTTGTGAGCTACGTCCAGTCCAATGCCAACTAGCAATTGGATTTTCTCTTAATCTCTCAAGATTACAAGTATTCTTTTACAGTCAAGCCTCTTCAGGCTCTACAACCAAGTATTCTTTTTCAGACAAGCCTCTCCAGGCTCAACAACCAAGTATTCTTTTTAGACAAGCCTCTCCAGGCTCAACAACAATACAGAGAAAAAAATGCTTAAGCTCACAAACTATATCAGTTTTGAGACTTAAACAATTACAGATGTACAAAGATTACTGAGGTATGCTCAGGATAATACAATATGTGTGTACAAAGATGATAAATTCTATCAGAGTGTTGCAGCTAAAAACTTGCAGAGTTTTTGTTCTTTTTCAAATCTTCTCTCTGAGGTCTTCAAGGTTGGGGGTATTTTACCCAAATGATTGCCCCTTGAAGAAAATCATTGCTTGTGAAAACCATGATAGCCGTTGTGAGACAGCCTGCTGCAGTACAAATATTCTCTGACATATTCTGATATTCCCTGACAATCCTGACATTCTCTGACACGTTACAAGGTTTGCTCCTGCCAAAAAGGTGCTTTTTGTGCTGTTGCAATTGCTGCGTAGCAGAGGACGTGTTGTGGCAGAGAACGTGCTTAAAATGCAATACAGGGTGCCAGCTGTTGTAGCAGAGAACGTGTGAAACAAAAAGGTAGATGAGTCTTCACAACTTCAGACAAGAGATGCCATGTCATCAAGAGACTTCAGACAGCCTTGATGTATCAGACGGGTTGAACTTCTTCAGACAGCTTCTGCTTCTTCAGACAGTTTCAACACTTAGTCTTTTTAATTTTGCTTTTGATGGCTCTTGCTGAAATCATAGATAAGAGATTGAGTTAAGTATGTATCTATGATAAATATTTTAAGTTAAATTTGTTAACCATTAAAACTTGGGAATATTTCTGTCTTTAAAACATCATAAACCTCTTTATGATATTTTTGAGACTCAACATTCTCCCCCTTTTTAATGATGACAAATTTTCTTAAAATACAAATCTGTAATAAGATTAAGAGATAGAAACAGCTCCCCCTGAGATACACATATCCCTTAACAGATTCTGTTCAAGGTAAATGTTACTTAAAAAACTTAGAGCTTGTGGACTATACTCCCCCTGAGTCCTGTAATCACTCCAGATTTTGTTAGTTTTAATACTCCCCCTTTTGTCATCAATCAAAAGGGAAAATCAGAGCAAAAACAGTAACAGTGCAATACATATAGACATAATCAAAAAGCAAAGAGCATGCACTCAAAAATGATATAAAACACTGATTGTATTTCATGGATATATATATAAAATGACAATCAGTCACTTGCCAAAAGAAATGAAAATAAACATCAGACAATGGCAAGACAGCTTAATCCTTTTTCTTCAGCAAGGCTTCAGACAGAAAAGAAATCAATTCTTCCTTGGCCTTGTTTATGGCTTCTACTGATAACTTTAGCTCTTGTTGCCCAGATCTGATAAGCTGCTGTTCATGAAGAATCTGCTCTTGAGTGGCAATCAGATGCTTGGACTTTTCCTCTTGTGCTGCAAACTTCTTCTCAAGATCCTTGACCTTGGACTTCAGCTTGAAGTTCTCCTCAGTCAAGTCTTGCTCAGATTCAAATAGAATGATTTGAATGTAAGGGCAAACGAATCTTAGAACTCCAAAGCCTGGTCTCAAACCATACACAGAGGGTTGAAAAACTGGCCAAAAGAAAGTGCCAACAAATTTCACCAAAACCCAGTCTTTATTGAAGGAGTCAGCAGGTGGGGGAAAGTAATCCTTCAGATAATGGTACTGGACATTTGTAGATTTGCCAAGTCCCACTTCTGATTCAGCATCTGGACCAGATGATCCAGAAGAATCCACATCTTCTCTGATCTTCCAGTAAGAAGCCCACATCCAATCTTGCAACAAGTGGTTCAAGCCTCCTCCCTGAGAGTTGATAAAATCTGGTAAAGCATCCCACTCTGATGTAGTCATAGCTTCAGACAGGGGTGCTGATACTGAGTAGACTTTAGCTCCTTTGTACTTTTCATCCTTGCCTTCCTTCAAGGGATACCTAGGAACAATTCTATCAGGCTTCACCAAGATTTTGGTTGAGGGCCTGATGGAACATGTTCTAGGGGGCCTATAGCCCATCATCCCAACTCCCCTTTCCAGATCTCTCTGAAACAGTTCAGACTCTGTGTTGAGCTGTCTCACAAGATACCATTCTTCATTGCTCAGCCTCCATGACTCTTCAGAAAATGGGTTGATAGGTTCCCATATATGTGAAGGAGGGACAACACCCTTCCTGATCTTCTCTAGGCCACCTGATTCAGCATTAAACTTGATCTCTCTTCAGCCACAGTTGTTCTGATGAGACCATGGTGTAGAGAAATACAGGTGCTGATCTGAAGTGCTGTAACTCTTCAGACAAGTTGCCAAACTTGGCAATGGACAAGGATCAATGGAAAGAAAAACAACTGAAGAACATTTGTAAGGTTTTGCTCTTCTTCAAGGGAAAGCTCTTCTTGCAAAGAAGGTGGAGGAGATGAAGGTGGTAAAGGTGTGTGAGGTGGGGATGATAAAGGTAAGGGTATAAGGGATAGATTGATGGTTGAGGTTGAGGGAGTGAGAGTACAGATGATTGGATAGTTTTAGGTGATGAGGGAACTGATGGTGATGGTGATGGTGATGGTTCAAGAGATTGGTTTTCTTGAGGTGAGGGGGGATCAGACAACTGATTGTCTGATGGTATGACTGGTGATGGTGCAGAGGGTTCAGAAGAGATGGATGGTTCAGATGCTATGGTTTCTGTTTGTAAAGGTGGTGATGGTTGTTTTTCTGGTGAGATAGGTTTAGGTGAAGATTGAGGTGAAGGTTGAGGTGAAGGTTGAGGTGGAGGTTGAGGTGGTTGCTTTTCTGGTGATGATGGAGGTGAGGGTGTAACATTGTCAAACCTCACTCTGATCCTTTTGTAGGGAGACTTTGGTGTCTCAGTTACTTCTGTTTCCTTTTCTTAGCCTCTTTTTCAGCCTTCTCTCTTTCAGCTTGTTTTTCTGCCCTTCTTCTTTTGAAATACTCTTGGGCCTTGATGTAGTTTTGGTACTTTCCTGCTTCATCTTCTTCCTCAAGTTGAGATGCAGTACCCTTGTCATCCTAGGCTCAATGACAGATTCAAGCAGCTTGCTCTTGGTTCTTCTCCTTGTTTACCACTGAATCTCTTCCTTTTCCTTGAAACTTCAGACCTAGTTTCCTCCTTATCATCTTCAGCATAGGCCAACTGAGATGCAATAGCAAGAGCTCTATCATTCTTTCTTGCTCTTCTTTCTTCTCCAACTCCTCTTGCTCTAAAGCAGTAGCCAAAGCTGCCACCTGAATAAGTTCAGGATCAGATGGGCATGCAGCTAAGGGTTCTGCTGCAACTGCATCAGTTGCCACTGCTTCTCCAGCCTGTCCTTCCATTTCAGAAGTAGGCTGTGGAGTTTGTACAGGTTCAGACAGCTGACCCACAATTTCAGACAACCTTTGAGAAGGTTTCTGAACAGGTTCAGACTCCTGAGTCTGCACAGATGCAGAGGCTACCTTAGCAGAGCTCCTTACAGGAAGCTTTTTCAACTTGGATTGAGGAGAGGGCTTGGAAGGCTTGAACTCATGTCTTCTAATATCACCCATGAGCTCCTTCTCCAAAATCTGCATGGTTGTATCTCTTCTCTGAGCTTTTTCCATCAACAAGCTTTCCTTCATGGTAGGTGAAGGAGGTTTTGGAGTTAGCTTCACTTTCATGCTCTTGAGGTTTGATTCACCAAACACAGGTAGTGAATGATGATCAAAAAGTCTCTCAATGGGGACTTTGAAGTGCAGCAACACCTTAGTGATGATGGTGTTGTGAGGGAAGCTCCCAGCAGAGTCTCTAAGACGCTTCTGCAAATGATACATGATGATGTTGGGAAGGTTGACCTTTTTCTTCTGCAAAAGATGGATGAGGCAGAACCTTTCTAATTCAGACACATGATTTCTGCTACTTTTCTTAGGGATTACAGAGTTCCCTAGAATAGCATGCAAAACCCAGCTTTGTCTGTCATAAGTATGGCATCCAAGCTCTTTGGTTTGGAAGTGCCATAGAGAAACTCAGTGAACTTCTGCTGTCCACCATTTCTTGATTCCCAACCAGAAGAAAAGGTAGCTCCTTCAGCTTTAACATCAAGAATGTGAGCAAGTATAGCTTCATCAACAAAGACAGGGACACCACGTACCGTAGCCCTGATGCTGGAGTAGGAACCTTCCATTAGGGATACCTCTAGCTGTAGCCCAAAATCCAGCACACTCTGTTCATGCCATTTTGTTCTGTTGTTGTTAAAATACTGAGTCCATCCAGCTGCATTGAACTCTGGATATAAATCCATTCCCAGAGCTTCAAGATCCTCAAGATGAACACCCTTGGTCTTCACAATGTTGTCCCCAGCAGATTTCTTTGGTGCCATTGTTGAAGG
Organism: Sesbania bispinosa; assembly: GCA_026901365.1. Lineage (NCBI taxonomy): Eukaryota > Viridiplantae > Streptophyta > Magnoliopsida > Fabales > Fabaceae > Sesbania > Sesbania bispinosa. Next base: position 111,387 of record QLOH01000643.1, on the reverse strand, counting down.
TTTAAAAAACTTGAGAGAAAGGTTGCTTGAAGACGAAGAGAATCAGGGTTCTGTGAGCAGAGAAGGTGGTAAAGCTATTTGACCCACTACTTCTGTATATATAGACCTCTGAAGCAGTTATGGCACGTACTGGCTGCGCAGTCATAGGGAAACGTGTGAAGTGGAAGAGACAAAATAAATGAAACTAAACCGTCCCTTATTGCCACGTCATTTGTTCATTTCAGACAAGTGATAGATTTCAGACATCCATATAAATTTCAGACGACCCAAAATTTCAGACAAGTCACTTGTTTCAGACAAGCTGAAATTTCAGACACATCAATTTTCATACACAATCAAAATGCATGAATGTTCAATTTATCTCTGATGAATTAAATCTATCTTCAGTTAGAGGTTTTGTGAATATATCAGCCATTGATGCTCTGTATCAATAAACTGAATATCAAAAACACCTTTCTGAACATAGTCTCTAATAAAATGATGTTTGATTTCTATATGCTTAGCCCTAGAATGTTGAATGGGATTCTTAGACAGATTAATAGCACTAGTATTATCACACAACACAGGTATAACAGATATTGAAATATTAAAATCTTCAAGCTGATACTTCACCCATAGCAGTTGTGAACAACAACTGGCTGCTGAGATGTATTCTGCTTCTGCTGTAGATAATGCAATTGTGCTTTGCCTTTTGCTTGACCAGCTAATCATATTTTCTCCAAAGAAATGACATCCACCACTGGTGCTTTTTCTTTCAACTTTGTCTCCAGCAAAATCAGCATCACAGTATCCTACTAGCCTGCAATCCTTACTTTTCTTATAGCATAGACCAAGATTAGTAGTACCTTTAAGATATCTGAAAATTCTTTTACAGCTTTGTAGAGTAATTCTTGGATCAGATTGGAATCTAGCACAGAGGCATACACTGAACATAATGTCAGGCCTGCTTGCTGTTAGATACAATAATGAACCAATCATTCCTCTATACAAAGTTTGATTCACTGGTTCTTCATTCTCATCTTTATTTAAAGATGCAGAAGGGTGCATTGGAGTTGTCATGGGTTTACAATCACTTAAGTTGAACTTCTTAAGCATTTCTTTTGTATATTTTTCTTGATGGATCCATATACAATCAGAATCTTGCTTAATCTGAAGTCCTAAGAAAAATTTTAGTTCACCCATTAAACTCATTTCAAACTCAGATTGCATTAACTTAGAAAACTCTTTGCACAAGTAAGAATCAGTTGAACCAAAGATAATGTCATCAACATATATCTGGACAAGTATAAGATCTTTGTTAGACTGTTTTCTAAAAAGGGTTGTGTTACTTTTCCTCTTTCAAAACCATTGGTTATAAGAAAACTACTCAATCTGTCATACCAAGCTCTTGGGGCTTGTTTTAGACCATAGAGAGCTTTCATAAGTTTAAAAACATGTTCAGGAAAAGCTACTGAAGTTGGATGAACGTCTCTAGAAGGGGGGGTTGAATAGAGACTTGAAAATATTGTACCTGAAGAACACACACTTAAATTCACGTTGAGACGTGATCTCAAGTTTTGACACTTGGAGTCTCATATAGGTTAGGTGAGATGTTGTCTCAACAATAATTATGTAATCAAGTAAAGATGATTTGATGATAAGTGAAACTTGATTATCTTGAATAGATTTGATTTAGTTTAGTAAACAGAATTGGGATGTGAGAGTAATCAGCTCATCAAATGTTAAGACCTTAAAAGAGAATGAGTGAGACTATTGACTGATCTCAGGTTGAGATAGGATCTGAGATGTGATGGGTCTGAGATGAGATGTGAGATGAGATGCATGTTTCAGTTTGGTTTTCTCTGAACAGATTTATTAACAAACAAATTAGAGACGTGAGATGCATAATATAAATAAAGAGATAGGGAGAAGAGATGCATACAGAGATTTATACTGGTTCACCCACAACCTTGGGCTACGTCCAGTCCTCACAACTCGTGAGATTTCCACTATTGACAAACCCGTCAATACAAGTATTCTTACAGCCTCTTCAGGACGCCCCTCACACCAAGCATAGGCACTCCTACCTTGGTTGAGTCTCAAGTATTCTTTGTTCTCAACTGCCTCTTCAGGCAACTCATATAGTATTCTTTGTTTTCAACTGCCTCTCCAGGCAACTCAATGAGTATTCTTGTTACAGTGCCTCTCCAGGCTTTACAATAGCTCACACTAAACTCAGGGACCTCCTGGCTTAGTTGAGACCTGATGGTATGAGATGAGATGTGGTTGATCTAGTTTGGACTACATACAAAGTATGGATAAACCGTGAGCTCAGCTAGATGATAGCTCTATAAATCACTCAAAGAGTGTATACAAATTAGTACATAACAAGAGCTAAACCTACTATAAGATATTGGCTAAGATAGCATAGGTAGGTAGGTTGAGATTCACTTGAGACTTGGATTTTTCTGGTTGTGCAGCAGCATCTCTGCTGAGTCTCACTGTGTCTCACCACAGTCTCAACAGAATGAGACTTCCTTTTATAGTCTTCAGAAAACTAGCCGTTGGAAGAGAGAGAAGCTGACTTTTACTTTTCTGTCACGTGCACAGTACTTTTCTGGTGTAGTCTCTGCTGTGACAGTGTACTTGCATTGACTAGCTTTTGCTGCTGAGTCTCTGATGGGCTGAGTCTGATCTATGCATCTCGTCTCTGTGTCTCAAGTCTGATTCTCATGTCTGCATCTCAAGTCTGAGTCTCATGTCTGCATCTGATCTCTGCGTCTGATCTTGAGACTGCATCTGATCTTGAGACTGCATCTGATCTTGAGAGTATATCTGTCTCATGTCTGATTTTGCATCTCAAGTCTGATTCTGCATCTCTGTTGAGACTGCATCTCAAGTCTGATTCTGCATCTCTGTTGAGATCTCATCTGGCTGCGTCTGTTCTTGAGACGACGTCTCAAGCTGTCCTTGCATCCCAAGCTGAACTAGCATCTGTTCATTGCTTGCATCTCAAGCTGAACTATCATCTGTTCATTGCTTGCATCTCAAGCTGAGCTTGAGTCTCTTTAGGCTTTATGCTGAGATCTCTTTTGAGCATTGGTCCTTAAGCTGATTTTTAGACTGAGCTTGCATCTGAACATGAGGATAGCATCTTCATGCTTGAGTCAGCGTCTCATCTTAACTTGTCTTGATGATTAGCATTACTAGTAGAGACTTTTCTGATTGTAGCTGAGACTTACTCTAATGTGCACCTCTCTCAACTTAGGCTAACTTCATATTAAACCATTCTAAGCTTCTTGAAGACTTTCTGATAAAGGATATGTATTGAGGCCTTCTTCTGAAATTACCTTCAGCATATAGAACTTCTAAGCTCTGCCTATACTCATAAATGATTCTGAAGTCTGATGCTTCTTAACAATAGGATTCTGATCTTTCTGAATCTCAGGAAGGACTTTCATTAATTACTCAATCTCAGGCTGATCTTTATCTTCATCATAAGCCTGAGGCTTACTATCAGACTCAATCTGTGCTAGCCTCTCAATCTCAGTCTGAGCTTGTTGGTTCTTCTGATCTTTCTGAGTTCTCTTTGCTAAGCGTATGAATCCTGTCTTCTATGATCTCACACCAAACCTCAGTAACTTCAAGAACAAAAAACATATAATTTTGATCAACGAGTTTGTTGTCATTAAAACCAAATCTCAGAGGGTTTTTGCGCCAACAATCTCCCCCTTTTGATGATGACAACCTATTTGAACAAAATTAAGTTTCATGTATAATAGCATAAAGGAATGATTCAGAATGAAACTCCCCTGAATTCATGCTTAACAATGTTAATGCAAAACTATATATGGGTTTTAATGACAACAATCTCCCCCTTTTGATGATGACAACCTATTTGAACAAAATTAAGTTTCATGTATAATAGCATAAAATGATGATTCAGAATGAACTCCCCCTGAATTCATGCTTAACAAGTTTAATGCAAACTATATATGATTGCATGATCAGAATTATGTTATGCTATTATGCACATGACAATTACTTTCCTATTTCTCCCCCTTTTGGCATCAACAAAAAGCTGGAAGGAGAATATATCAATACATAGCATCCTGAAAAATCTGTCAAATAACCACCTCTTATTGATTTTCAATTATACTAATGGCATTAAAGACTGATTTTCACTTGCAAGCATATGGTTGATCTTAACAGGAGGGTTTTGAGCAAGAGATATATGCAATAATATTCTCAACTTCCCTAGAATGAGAAAACAATAGATCACACATATGGTTATAATAATGATCACAAGAATTTAGATGAGACAATATGATATGGAAAAGGATAAATGCTCCAATAGTATAGTTAGAAAAGACAAAATCAAAGACTAAGGTAAGAAGAAGAGCTTTTAGAGTCCAGATTCCAGAATTTCTTAGTAACTTGATATCCATATTTTGCAGGAATCCTCTCTACTAAGTTCAGAATCTTTTTAAACTTCTTTCTTACAATTTTCTCTCTTTGATCATCTTTCACAATTCAAACCTCAAGAGAGCTATTTTCCCCATTCTCTTTTCATTTAACATTTCCTCAAGAAAGATAAAGAGTAATTTCTAGAGTTTGTAGAGGAAAAAGGTATATGCATTCATCAAAATCCATTAATAATCACACCCCAACTGAAGTCAGCATACATGGTAAACACATTTGCAAATAATTTGGACTGACTCCCCCTCAAGATGTAAAGGTTTCTGCTCATATTTCCAAAGTTGCTGGTTTTAGCAACTCTTTAATAGTTGATGCAGAAAATTCAACTTTCAGAATGATCATTATTTTACTCCAACATTGAGTAGGGGATGCAGTTAGGATAGATTATCAGAAAACAGAACTCAATCTTAAACTAGAACAAGTAACTTATTATGTTTTCATACTGATTAGATGATAGAAATTTCATTTGATGTATGATCAAGCAGAAATAATTACATTCAGCCACAAACATTGGTTCAGTTACTCCCCCCTAAGTATGTTACTCACCTTGAATTTTATGCCTACTAGTGAGTTAACTTTGTAGAACATGGGATAAAAGACATAAAAGATCAAGATTACAGATTTTAGACAGCAGGGGAACACAGAACAGAAATTTATCAATATGATTTGCAGATAAGATCATAATCAAAGCACATTTTTCAGCAAACAAGATCTGTTCTGATAATTTTTCAAAGATTGTGATATTCAATGTTAAGTTCCTTTCATACTCATTGATTCCCTCAATATTCCAAATCATAATATGCACATCAATTTGATACAACAATTTACTTTTGATATGCCAAAGTTTATCACAGATTTGGGAAATCAAGAGGACATTGTCAAAGGTATCACTTTCAAGAGATCAAGTCTCACTATTTTTCTATCATATATACTTAATCTTTGACAAGTACTGCTCCTATCATAGATTGATCTAGAAATTCATATTCTATCACAATAAACCACATCATGACAACTTTCCAATGCCACAAAAATCAACTCATTGGATTGGTACAACAAGAGATATTTTAACTTGAAGTTTCAGCACCAAATCAGAAAACATCCATTGACTTAGCTACTTTAATCTGTACTTGTGAGTTATTTCTAGTTCATAAAAATATGAGATTTCAACATAATAAACTAGACATCACAAGCTTTCTAATGGCATAAATGTCATTTCATTTGGAGTTTTCTATCATAAGATATGAGTGATCAAAGTTGGTTGTTCTATAATAGAGTGCTTTACTGTGACAGGTCTGGTTTTTCATTCACTGTGATCAATCTATGCATCCAACAATAGTGAAAATTAACACTGTTAAACCATAGAACAACATCTTTCAAATCCATCTGGTTTCATTTGAAAAGGCTTTTCCTAGCTCCAGATATAAGCATGCAAAACAGATGTGTTCAGTTTTGACTATATGATAGATCAGTCCACTTGAAGTGTTTGCTGGGAATTATGAAGATGATTAAAAATTCTGAAACTTTCCAGTCAATACTTATATGAGGTAGCTTTCATACAAAACTAGTTTCACTCAAAAATCATTTCTGTAGCTTCAGTTATGATCAAGTTAAGTGAACAGGTTTATATCAGTCTTTGTATCAGTGACACTATGTTCACGACTTTACTGGCAGTGCTGTTGTTAGTATAAAATCTTCAAACTTTCCAGTTTGGTACTCATATAAACTATCTTTCACACAAAATTAATTTCACTGAAAAAGGATTTCTATAACTTCAGTTATGACCTTTTTAAGTGAACATGTTTACATTGAAGCTTGTAACACTGCAGCTGTGTTCATAGATTTACTGGCACTTCTGTGATTTATATGAAAATATCAAACTTTCCAGTTTGATTATATTTTAAATTATCTTTCCAATAAAATTGGTCTCACAGAAAAATAATACCTTACAGCTCCAGTTATGATGATTTTAAGTAAACATCTTTCTATGAGCATTTGTAGAACTGCAGCTGTGTTAACAAATTTTCTGGTACTTTCTCTGCTTTGTATAACAGCTTCAAACCTTCCAGTTTTGTACTCTTATGAGTTAGCTTTCCAACAAATTGGTTTTATTCAAAAATCAATTTTTGTAGCTCAAGTTATGATCATTTTAGTCAGGCTATATCAGAAACATTTCTGCATATAGTGCAATAACCTCTTTGCCTTCAACTTTCACTTATCTCAAAATCCTTTTATGAGCCTTTCAATCTCAAAATTTATTTTTCATATTAATTACTTAGAAGATTGACTTGATTAGAGAATTGGAGAGCATATAGACTTAGCTTGTAGAAATGTTTCTCCTAACTAATCAACTCAAACTTTCCAAGTTCTCTTTTCTCAATTATCATGAGATTAACTCAAGGATATATTTCCATATGATCAGCTCATGTTGTATCATACCATAGATTTCAAACTCAAATTCTCAACATTATGCAAGATCATAACTTAAGCATATTCACAATAGTTAAGATTCAAAACTGTATTAAGATCATGACAGAGAAGCATTCAGAATTCTAATTATCCAAACAGCACAGAATCATTCAAATAAGCATGTTTGTCATTGAAGGCTGAATTCTAAATTCTGCATAGTGCCATCATGCTTTAAATTCTATTTTCAAAATGAGAACAACAAGAATTATCACATATGCATCATTATGGAAAATTAAAGTTTCAGAGTACCTTATGAAGCATTCCTCAAGTTGTCACTTGATCCATATGACTTAAGAATTTGCAGCTTGATATATGTAGAGATAAACTTAGCTTCTGCATTTTCTTTTCTAACTTAGACATCTCCTTGTGCATTCTACTCTTAGAAGCTTCTTTCTCTTTCTCATATTGTGGGAAAGCACTTGCTCTCTTATGCAGTAGCTATTTTCTAAAATTCGTGAATTTCTTTTTTGAGTTGTCATGATCAGAGCTGCAACAAGAGTCTCACTTGGTCTTCTCTCCATCTCAGGCTCAGTCTCAACTTGAGACTCTCTCAAGTGCAGCTGTACTTTCTTGCTTTTTTGTAATTTCTGAACATCCTTTTTACTTAGATATGAGGATTTTCTCATATTGTTCTTGTTGAGATCCAAGCATTCCATTTTGTCTCCAAATCTACAATCTTTCTCATCTCAAGTGTACGATTAGTCTTGTCAAAATTATCATGCATATTTTCTTTCACATATTGAGCAATGAGAATATTGTAGACTCTATAGTTACTTTGGATGTTGTAGAATGTTCAGAAAATATTCAGATTTCAAATTGACAACTTGTTTCACAGATATGATCATATATTAAGCATTTTTCAACAAGAGGACATCTATCATTTGATACTCCAAACTCTAAGTGAGGATATGAGATATTTAAGCATTTAAGAGGGAGTAAAAATATGATTTTGATTTGTTGTTCAGAATTTCAAATATCAACAGCAGAGGCAACAAATAATGATCAAAGAGATTTTCATGTCTTTTGCAGACATGGCTAGAAGTCTTAGCATGCTTTGCATAAATATTAAAACACTTACAAACATGATGCCATTAAAACTAGTAGAGACACAAAACAGAATTTATCAATGATTTGATCAAGTATGTTTTAGTCCAAGTGCAAGGAGGGATAAGAGATTGATATTACCAATGGGCGTTCCTTGTGTGTGTATAAGCAACTTCAACCTCCAATCTTAATGGCAATAATAAAGTGATCAATTCTAAGAATTTGCAAGATCTTCAAACCACCCATAAGGAGGACCCAACTGATTCGTACTTGAACCTTTTATGACATTTCATTTTGGGCTATAAACTCTTCGGTGGTCTTCTTTATTCTATTGGATTAGCACAAATTTTCCAAGCTGTAGACTCACTGCATCTTTAAACTATTTGGAGGATCTCTTCATATGGAGACAACTTTCACAGCTTTTCAACACTTCCAAGGAGTCTCTTCATGAAGACAGAACCACATAGCTAAGGAGTGCTTCAGTTTGAATATATGATTGTCTTCTTCTAGGTCCTTGGTTATTTCAAGATACTTAGTAGCACACCTTAGGTCAAAGATAATTCCAAATGTTAATTTAATGGTAATTCCATAGCAGAATTTTGCTGCAGGCTCAAAAGCCTTAGATCCACTAGGAAGATCATCCATAACTGACTCATTTAAGTCAGGGACATGAAAATCATATATGATTCATTGATTCTGTTCAGCTTCCCATTTCTAGACAGCAAAGGACACTTGTGCAAGTGGAAGTTAGCTTCTCCAATTTGAACTAGAAGACCACTTTGGAATATCAGCTGAAGCATATCAAGACTTGCTTCTTTGCTGAAATCCTTTATCTCAATATCCTGATTAGTTAAGGTGAGAAGTCCATCCCATATTTTCTCCCTCCTTCTTGGCTAGATCAGTGTTACAGTTTTCTGCATAATCAAATCACTAGGGGAACATTTTGGTACCCATTTAACTCTTGGGTCCAAGTGGGTTAATGATCAAGATATTTATCATTTTAGCATATGTATAAGGTCAATACTAAATTATTTCATTGCATTCCTTAAGTGAAATAACCAATCATTTCAAAATATATTCACTGTAACATAGAAACAATTGATTTTTCTATTCAAGTATTATTCCAAAATTTAGAGCCAAATGTATAATGTTAATGTGTACTGTAGACTAGTGTTAATTGTTTTTCATACATAAACTTCCTCTTCAATGTTCTATCTCTCTCATCCTTTCTTGTGACATCCTATTTTCGACTATCTATGAGTTAGTTTCATGCATATAGGATTTCCATCACATCTCTAAATTTTGAGCCAAATTTGAACGAGCACTTGACACTTATACGTGTAAATAATTATGAGACTCTCTTTCTTTATGAATCAAGGAACAATTATGAGATCAGCCCAAGACACCATCAGTGTGCTGGTAGTGGTGGTAACACTTGATATTGCCACTTAAATAATATTTTCCCACTTCCTCCTTTTTAAAAGAAACTTAAGCGCTATTTGAAAACTTAAAAGGAAGAAAGGTTATCCACTTCATTTCAAAGGTGAAGAAAAGCTATCTTACTTACTGGATAGGCAAAGAACGTAAGGGATTTGTATACTTATCTCAGGATTCCTTTGCCTCTGTTCTATATGTCCACTTCATCCAGGTTGAGCGTCCAACTCCAAAGCTTCGATTACACTTCAAAGCTTCTCTCATGTGGCAGCCATTATATTTAAGCCATTGCATTCCAGTAGCGGATATTGCTGCAGTACATTATCCAATCAAGGATAAAAGAGCCTTATTGGAGTGATATGATTTTCATTTAGACAGCATCGCACTCTCAATTTCTGGGAAATCTTTGGACAGCATGGACGTCTACCCATCTTGAGGTTTCTTTCTTCTCCTTCTTTTGATTCTCATTGATCCAGCAAGCACTTATTAGCAAACTCTGTTGTTGTTCTTTTAATTTCTCCAAATAATGTGAGTTATTTTGAATTGCCTCAAAATCATCTTGAGCCGTGTAGGATGTTATCTCAGTTTTCTGCATGATTGGCTCTTCCTCGACACTATCTTTATGATTCCAAGAGTATCCTCCTTCACAAATGAATTGAATAGAGCTAATTTCAGCCATCCTCCTTTCTTGGATATTTATCCTCTTCACACGTTGGCGTGCTCAACCCCAAGAGGCCATGCTCTGATACCAACTGAAGTTGGCTGAACGTCTCTAGAAGGGGGGGGGGGGGTTGAATAGAGACTTGAAAATATTGTACCTGAAGAACACACACTTAAATTCACGTTGAGACGTGATCTCAAGTTTTGACACTTGGAGTCTCATATAGGTTAGGTGAGATGTTGTCTCAACAATAATTATGTAATCAAGTAAAGATGATTTGATGATAAGTGAAACTTGATTATCTTGAATAGATTTGATTTAGTTTAGTAAACAGAATTGGGATGTGAGAGTAATCAGCTCATCAAATGTTAAGACCTTAAAAGAGAATGAGTGAGACTATTGACTGATCTCAGGTTGAGATAGGATCTGAGATGAGATGGGTCTGAGATAAGGTGTGAGATGAGATGCATGGATATAGTTTAGTAATTTCAGTTTGGTTTTCTCTGAACAGATTTATATTAACAAACAGATTAGAGACGTGAGATGCATAATATAAATAAAGAGATAGGGAGAAGAGATGCACACAGAGATTTATACTGGTTCACCCACAACCTTGGGCTACGTCCAGTCCTCACAACTCGTGAGATTTCCACTATTGACAAACCCGTCAATACAAGTATTCTTACAGCCTCTTCAGGACGCCCCTCACACCAAGCATAGGCACTCCTACCTTGGTTGAGTCTCAAGTATTCTTTGTTCTCAATTGCCTCTTCAGGCAACTCATGCAGTATTCTTTGTTTTCAACTGCCTCTCCAGGCAACTCAGTGAGTATTCTTGTTACAGTGCCTCTCCAGGCTTTACAATAGCTCACACTAAGCTCAGGCACCTCCTGGCTTAGTTGAGACCTGATGGTATGAGATGAGATGTGATTGATCTAGCTTGGACTACATACAAAGTATGGATAAACCGTGAGCTCAGCTAGATGATAGCTCTCTAAATCACTCAAAGAGTGTATACAAATCAGTACATAACAAGAGCTAAACCTACTATAAGATATTGGCTAAGATAGCATAGGTAGGTAGGTTGAGATTCACTTGAGACTTGGATTTTTCTGGTTGTGCAGCAGCATCTCTGCTGAGTCTCACTGTGTCTCACCACAGTCTCAACAGAATGAGACTTCCTTTTATAGTCTTCAGAAAAACTAGCCGTTAACTAGCCATTGGAAGAGAGAGAAGCTGACTTTTACTTTTTTGTCATGTGCACAGTACTTTTCTGGTGCAGTCTCTGCTGTGACAGTGTACTTGCATTGACTAGCTTTTGCTGCTGAGTCTCTGATGAGCTGAGTCTGATCTCTGCATCTCGTCTCTGTGTCTCAAGTCTGATTCTCATGTCTGCATCTCAAGTCTGAGTCTCATGTCTGCATCTGATCTCTGCGTCTGATCTTGAGACTGCATCTGATCTTGAGACTGCATCTGATCTTGAGAGTATATCTGTCTCTTGTCTGATTCTGCATCTCAAGTCTGATTCTGCATCTCTGTTGAGACTGCATCTCAAGTCTGATTCTGCATCTCTGTTGAGATCTCATCTGGCTGCGTCTGTTCTTGAGACGACGTCTCAAGCTGTCCTTGCATCCCAAGCTGAACTAGCATCTGTTCATTGCTTGCATCTCAAGCTGAACTATCATCTGTTCATTGCTTGCATCTCAAGCTGAGCTTGAGTCTCTTTAGGCTTTATGCTGAGATCTCTTTTGAGCATTGGTCTTAAGCTGATTTTTAGACTGAGCTTGCATCTGAACATGAGATAGCATCTTCATGCTTGAGTCAGCGTCTCATCTTAACTTGTCTTGATGATTGGCATTACTAGTAGAGACTTTTCTGATTATAGCTGAGACTTAACTCTAATGTGCACCTCTCTCAACTTAGGCTAACTTCATATTAAACCATTCTAAGCTTCTTGAAGACTTTCTGATAAAGGATATGTATTGAGGCCTTCTTCTGAAATTACCTTCAGCATATAGAACTTCTAAGCTCTGCCTATACTCCATAAATGATTCTGAAGTCTGATGCTTCTTAACAATAGGATTCTGATCTTTCTGAATCTCAGGAAGGACTTTCATTAATTACTCAATCTCAGGCTGATCTTTATCTTCATCATAAGTCTGAGGCTTACTATCAGACTCAATCTGTGCTAGCCTCTCAATCTCAGTCTGAGCTTGTGGTTCTTCTGATCTTTCTGAGTTCTTTGCTAAGCGTATGAATCCTGTCTTTCTAAGATCTCACACAAAACATCAGTAACTTCAAGAACAGAAAACATTAATTTTGATCAACAGGTTTATTGTCATTAAAACCAAATCTCAGAGGGTTTTTGCGCCAACAGCTACATCTTCAAAACCAGGGGGTTGTCTAACAAAAACTTCTTCTTCAATGAGACCATTGAGAAAGGCACTTTTAACATCCATTTGATATAGCTTGATGCCACTATTTACAGCATAAGATAAAAGAATTCTGATTGCTTCTAACCTGGCCACTGGAGCAAAGGTTTCAGTGAAGTCAATACCTTCTTGCTGGTTGTATCCTTGAGCCACTAATCTTGCCTTGTTTCTGACTACTTTGCCTTCTTCAGACAGCTTGTTTCTGAACACTCATTTGGTTCCAATAATTGTTTTCCCATGGGGTTTAGGAACAAGGGTCCAGACATCACTCCTAGCAAATTGATTCAGCTCTTCTTGCATGGCTAGGATCCACCCTTCATCATGCAGAGCTTCATCAATGTTCTTTGGCTCAATTTCATACAGGAGAGCACGTGAATTCAGATTCTTGAATTTTGATCTTGTCTTAACTCCTTCTGAAGTGTTGCCAATGATTTGCTCTTTAGGATGATGTGATTTGTATCTCCAATCTTGTCTTTGAGGAGGTATCAAATCTGTCTGAGACTCAACATTTGTCTGAAGAGGTTCAGTAACAGTAGGTACTTCAGACAGCTGTTCATCCTTCAAACTGCTGTGATCATTTAGCTCCATTCCTGCAAAATCATCCTATAGATCTGATAGTTCTCTATCAGTCTCTTTGTTATCATTGAATTTTACATGAATAGTTTCTTCAACAGTTAAAGTTCTAGCGTTATACACTCTATAGGCTTTAGATGTTTCAGAGTATCCAATGAAAAATCCATTGTCTGATTTTGCATCAAACTTTCCAAGATCATCCTTGGTGTTAAGTATAAAACACTCACATCCAAAGGTGTGGAAATATGATAAGTTGGGTTTCCTTCCTTTCCACAATTCATAGGGAGTCTTTTTCAGAATTGGTCTTACCAATATTCTGTTTTGAAGGTAACAAGCTGTGCTAACAGCTTCTGCCCAGAAGGTTGTAAATTGCTTGAGTTGAGCATGGTTCTTGCCATCTCTTGCAAACTTCTGTTCTTTCTCTCAACAACCCCATTTTGTTGAGGTGTTCTAGCCACAGAGAAATTGTGTGAGATCCCATTCTCATCACAGAACATTTGAAAGTTTGCATTCTCAAACTCTCCACCATGATCACTTCTTATGACAGAAATACAGAATCCTTTTTCATTCTGTACCTTCTTACAGAATACTGTGAAATTCTTAAAAGTCTCATCCTTGTTTCTAAGGAATATTACCCATGTAAATCTAGAATAGTCATCAATAATGACCAACCCATATTTTTTCCCACTAAGACATTCAGTTCTAATAGGACCAAACAAGTCAATGTGTAAAAGTTCTAGTGGTCTGCTGGTTGAAACAACATCCTTACTCTTGAAAGAGTGTCTTGTTTGTTTCCCTTTCAGACAGCTTTCACATAAAATGTCAGATTTGTATGAAAGCTTGGGCAGTCCCTTAACAAGGTTGTGTTTTGCTAATCTTGAGATTAATCTCAAGCTGGCATGCCCAAGTCTTTGATGCCAAATCTGTTTTTCATCTTCAACAGAAATGAAGCATTTTACATTTTGACTTGCTAGATCCTCTAGATCAATTTTGTACACATTGCGGTGTCTCTTAGCAGTGAAAAGGGTTTGATCAGAGGAGTCTTTGACCATGCATCCTTCCTTAGTAAAGGATACTACATAACCACTGTCACATAATTGACTTATGCTCAGTAAATTATGTTGAAGTCCTTCCACGAGAAGTACATTCTTAATAAGGGATGAAGGAATTATATCTACAGTCCCTATAGCAGTGATCTTCCCTTGTTGATTTCCACCAAAGGTGACCACTCCTCCTTCTTTAGGTCTAAGGTTTTGGAACAAAGACCTTTCTCCTGTCATGTGTCGCGAGCACCCACTGTCCAGGTACCATTTTTGGGGTCTACTTTGTCCTATTAAACAAAACTGCAACAGGAAAAATTAAGTTCTTAGGTACCCATGTTCTTTTGGGTCCTGTTCTTTTAGCTTTGGGTCTTGCTTTTCTCTTGTGTTTGCACTGAGTCACATTGTGTCCAGGCTTATCACAGTGAGAACACCCAGTAACCTTCTTTTTGCCTTTAGAAAAATTTAAGACAGTAGGAGGTTCAGACATGTTATAATCCCAAAAGCCTAGTCCACTTTTGTCAAGAGAATGCCTTTGATTTCCAAGCATTATGTTCAAGTTTTTTGTTCCTTTGACAAATTTGGCTAGATCTTTTGTCAGTTCTTCAACCCGCTTCTGAAGTTTCTTATTTTCTTCAGACACAGCTTGTGAACTGCAGTTTTCAGCTTCAAGAGCCTTTTCCTTGAGCATAATATGTTCTATCTCAAGTGCCTCATACTTATTACACATTTCTGTGTGGGCTTTGGATAGATTCTTATACTCTTGGAAAAGTTCCTTAGAACTTTCCACCAGATCATCATACATTTCTTGTAAGGTAAGAGGGAATACCTCAGCTTCAGAGCTGTCTGAAGATGGTAGACTGGCCATGAGACATAGATTTGCCTCTTCTGAAGTAACTTCCTCCTCTTCTGAGGTTGTCTCATCAAGGTCTTCCCATGTTGCCATGAGACCTTTCTTATTTTTAAAAAATTTCTTCTTCTTGAAGTTGTTTTTCTTCAGTCTTGGGCAATCAGCCTTCATATGCCCTGGTTGCTTACATTCAAAGCAAATTATTTTATCAGAGTTAGACTCTTTACCTGTCTTACCTGATTTAGATGATGAGGGCTGATTCTTTCTGAACTTTCCTCTATTCTGCAACATTCTTTTGATCTTTCTTCTTAGGAGAGCAAGATCATTATCATCTTTTGAGATATTTTCAGAGTCTTCATCTGCCTCTGAAACTTCCTCAGCTTGCATAGCCTTGATGTTGCCATGCCTAGACTGTTTGGCCTTAGAGTTTAGAGCTAGAGACTTCTTCTTGTTGTCATCTTCTCCAAGCTCAAGCTCGTGGACTTTGAGAGATCCCAACAGTTCTTCCACTCTAAGAGAGTTCAAATCTCTTGCCTCTTGAATGGCAGTTACTTTGGGTCTCCAGGACTTAGGCAAACTCCTTAGAATTTTTCTGTTGTTATCTCCAGAATTATAAGTTCTGCCTAAGGACCTGAGTCCATTGGTTATGGTCTGAAACCTTCCAAACATCTGGTCAATGGTTTCAGATTCTTCCATCTTAAACATCTCATACTGATGTATGAGCATACTTATTTTAGATTGCTTGACAGTCTCAGTTCCTTCATGGGCTGCTGCAAGAGTATCCCAAATCTCCTTAGCAGAGGTACATCCATGAACCTTCTCATATTCTGATTTATTCAAGGAACATATCAGATAGAGTTTGGCTTTAGCATTCATCTGGACTCTAGCCTTCTGCTACAAGGTCCATTCAGTCTTAGGTATAGGCACACCATTTTGCATAGGCACATAGTCTCCATCAGTGACCACATCCCAAACATCAATGTTGGTGTTCTCAATGAACAGCTTCATTCTATCTCTCCAGTAGTGGTAATCCTCTCCATTGAATGCTGGGGGTCTTGTGATAGAGGCTCCTTCTGTGATGTATTGCCTGTTGCTGTTAGAAGCTTCCATATGGATCTTTCAGTCCTCAAACACTTGTTAGGTGCTTCAACCCTGAGTTAAGCTCTGGTACCAACTGTTGGAACACAGGGAAACACTAGAAGGGGGGTTGAATAGTGTTTCTGAATATTTTAGAAAGCTTTTCGCAAACAGGTTCTCAAAGCAAAGTTTCAGACAGGCTCTTGGAGGGCTGTCTGAAGTTTTTCAAACGGCTTGTAAAAATGATTTTAAAAGATGTTTTGCCTTTTAAAATATTAGATAAATTACTCAGACCCCTTGATTAGTTTAAAACTGAATTTACAAGAGATAAGGGTAAGAAGACTTAGCCACAGAATTTATCCTGGTTCACTCACTACCACTTGTGAGCTATGTCCAGTCCCAATGCCAACTAGCAATTGGATTTTCTCTTAATCTCTCAAGATTACAAGTATTATTTTACAGTCAAGCCTCTTCAGGCTCTACAACCAAGTATTCTTTTTCAGACAAGCCTCTCCAGGCTCAACAACCAAGTATTCTTTTTCAGACAAGCCTCTCTAGGCTCAACAACAAATACAGAGAAAAGAAAATGCTTAAGCTCACAAACTATATCAGTTTTGAGACTTAAACAATTACAGATGTACAAAGATTATTGAGGTATGCTCAGGATAATACAATATGTGTGTACAAAGATGATAAATTCTATCAGAGTGTTGCAGCTAAAAACTTGCAGAGTTTTTGTTCTTTTTCAAAATCTTCTCTCTGAGGTTTTCAAGGTTGGGGGTATTTATACCCAAATGATTTGCCCCTTGAAGAAAATCATTGCTTGTGAAAACCATGATAGCCGTTGTGAGACAGCCTGCTGCAGTACAGAATATTCTTTGACATATTCTGATATTCCCTGACAATCCTGACATTCTCTGACACGTTACAAGGTTTGCTTCTGCCAAAAAGGTGCTTTTTGTTGCTGTTGCAATTGTTGCGTAGCAGAGGACGTGTTGTGGCAGAGAACGTGCTTAAAATGCAATACAGGGTGCCATTTGTTGTAGCAGAGAACGTGCGTGAAACAAAAAGGTACAGATGAGTCTTCACAACTTCAGACAAGAGATGCCATGACATCAAGAGACTTCAGACAGCCTTGATGTATCAGACGAGTTGAACTTCTTCAGATAGCTTCTGCTTCTTCAGACAGTTTCAACACTTGGTCCTTTTAATTTTGCTTTTGATGGCTCTTGCTGAAATCATAGATAAGAGATTGAGTTAAGTATGTATCTATGATAAATATTTTAAGTTAAATTTGTTAACCATTAAAACTTGGGAATATTTCTGTCTTTAAAACATCATAAACCTCTTTATGATATTTTTGAGACTCAACAGTCTGAAGTCTCATTTATGACGTGGCACCTTTTGCTGAAGTTTATGAAGACTTTTCTGAATCTCTGCTGCACGTACCTTTTCAAACACATTTATGGCAAGGAACACAGAGACCTTTCCTGGTGTTTTTGAATTTCATACACCACTGAGGAAATCTCTGCAACGCAACCTCTGCAGCAACAATAGTAGCAGCTTTATGGCAGCACCAACCTTGTACAGTGTCAGAGAAATCAGAACTCTCAGAAGCATGTCTCACAACGGATTAAATAGAATTTAATGCTATCTGTAAACGGTGGTTTTTCAATGGATTGAAGTTTCAACAGATTGAAGATTGGGTATAAATACCTCTTCATGAAGTCCATCAGCAGGTAGTGATTCATTATACAAGAAAGTCTAAGAGAATATCACGCTGCAAGTTTTTATCCTTTAAAAACACTCTGATAAAATTATCTTTGTACACAATTTGTATATCCTGAGCATACCTCAGTTATATTGTACATTGTCTCTGTTTAAGCTTCAAACTGATATAGTTTAAGAGCTTAGACTTATTTTCTTTGTAAAATTGTTTTTGAGCCTGGAGAGGCTTGTCTGTAAAGGAATACTTGGTTGTTGAGCCTGGAGAGGCTTGTCTGTAAAAGAATACTTGGTTGTTGAGCCTGGAGAGGCTTGTCTGTAAAAGAATACTTGGTTGTTGAGCCTGGAGAGGCTTGTCTGTAAAAGAATACTTGGTTGTAGAGCCTGAAGAGGCTTGACTGCAAAAGAATACTTGTAATCTTGGTAAAGATTAAAAGAAAATCCAAGTGCTTGTTGGCATTGGGACTGGACGTAGCTCACAGTGGTAGTGAGTGAACCAGGATAAATCTCTTGGCTAAGTTTTCTTACCCTTATCTCTTGTCAATTTATTTATACTAATCAAAGGGTGTTGAAAAACTGTTCTAATATTTTAAAAGTAAGAAATCTCTTAAAAGATATTTTCAGAAGCCGTCTTAAGAAACTTCAGACAGCTTCTTAAACCTGTCTGAAATGTTTTTAAAACTCACTGTTTGCGAAAAACTTCCATAAAATATTAAGAAACACCATTCAACCCCCTTCTAGTGTTTCCCTGTGTTTCTATAGTTGGTATCAGAGCTCAACTCAGGGTTGAGCACCTAAAAGTGTTGAGGACTAAAGATCCAGATGGAAGCTTCCAACAACAGGCAATACATCACCGAAGGAGCCTCTATTACAAGACCCCCAGCATTCAATGGAGTGGACTACCACTACTGGAGGGATCGTATGAAGTTGTTCATTGAGAGCAACAACATTGATGTCTGGGACGTGGTCACTGATGGAGACTATGTGCCTATGCATAATGGAGTGCCAATACCTAAGGCTGAATGGACCTTGGAGCAGAAGGCTAGAGTTCAAATGAACGCTAAAGCCAAACTCTATCTGATATGTTCTTTGAATAAATCAGAGTATGAGAAGGTTCATGGATGTTCATCTGCCAAGGAGATTTGGGATACTCTTGCAGCTGCCCATGAAGGGACTGAGACTGTAAAGCAATCCAAAATCAGCAAGCTCATACATCAATATGAGATGTTCAAGATGGAAGAATCTGAAACCATTGATCAAATGTATGGGAGGTTTCAGACCATAACTAATGGACTCAGGTCCTTGGGTTGAAATTATGAATTTGGAGACAACAATAGAAAGATTCTAAGAAGTTTGCCTAAGTCCTGGAGACCTAAAGTTATAGCCATTCAAGAGGTAAGAGACTTAAACTCTCTTAGAATGGAAGAACTGTTAGGATCTCTCAAAGTTCATGAGCTTGAGCTTGGGGAAGATGACATCCAGAAGAAATCTCTAGCACTAAACTCCAAGGCCAAACAGCATAGGCATGGCAGCATGAAAGCTATGCAAGCTGAGGAAACTTCAGAAGCAAATGAAGATTCTGAAGATAGCTCAGAAGATGATGATTTTGCTCTTCTCAGCAGGAAAATCAAAAGGATGCTGCAGAACAGAGGAAAGTTCAGAAATAACCAACCCTCAACCTCTAAAGTAGGTAAGTCAGGTAAGGATTCTCAAAATGACAAAGTTATTTGTTATGAGTGTAAACAGCCAGGTCATATGAAGGCTGATTGTCCAAGATTGAAGAAGAACAACTTCAAAAAGAAGAAATTCTTCAAAAAGAAGAAAGGTCTGATGGCAACATGGGAGGATCTTGATGAGTCTACCTCAGAAGAAGAGGAAGACACTTCAGAAGAGGCCAACCTATGTCTTATGGCCAGCTTGCCCTCATCAGATAGCTTAGAGTCTGAGGTTTTTCCCTTAACTCTGCAAGAAATGTATGATGACCTGATGGAAAGTTCCAAGGAACTCTTCCATGAGTATAAGAATATGTCAAGGCCCACACATAAATGTGTAGTAAATATGAGGCTCTTGAGATAAAACAAAAAACTTCAGAAACAAGTTAAGGAACTGACAAAAGACTTAGCCAAATTTGTCAAGGGAACAGAAAATCTTAACAGATTGCTTGGCAATCAAAGACATCCTCTTGACAAAAGTGGTCTAGGCTTTTGTGATCATGATACTTCTGAACCTCATATTTTCAAAAATTTTACTAGAGGAAAAAAGAAAGCTATTGGGTGTTCTCACTGTGGTAAGCCTGGACACAATGTGGCTCAGTGCAAACATAAAGGGAAAGCAAAACCCAAACCTAACAAGAAAGGACCCAAAAGAATATGGGTACCTAAAAACTTGATCATTCCTGTTGCAGATGTGTTTAACAGGACAAAGGAAACCCCACAAATGGTACCTGCACAGTGGGTTCTCGCGACACATGACAGGAGACAGGTCTTTGTTCCAAAACCTTAAGCCTAGAGCAGGAGGTGTGGTCACCTTTGGTGGAAACCAGCAAGGGAAGATCACAGGAATAGGGACTGTAGGTATATCTCCTCTATCCCTTATTAAGAATGTTCTTCTAGTAGAGGGACTTCAGCACAATCTACTGAGCATAAGTCAATTGTGTGACAGTGGATATATGGTCTCTTTTACTAAAGAAGGATGTATAGTCAAAGACTCTCTTGATCAAATCCTTTTTACTGCTAAGAGACGCAACAATGTGTATAAAATTGATCTAGAGGAGTTGGCAAGTCAAAATGTAAAATGTTTTATTTCTGTTGAAGATGAAAAACAGATTTGGCACCAAATACTTGGGCATGCCAGCTTGAGATTAATCTCAAAGTTAGCAAAATACAATCTGGTTAAAGGACTGCCCAAGCTTTCTTACAAATCTGACATTTTATGTGAAAGCTGTCTGAAAGGGAAACAAACAAGACACTCTTTTAAGAGTAAGGATGTTGTTTCCACTAGCAGACCTTTAGAACTGTTACATATTGACTTGTTTGGTCCTATTAGAACAAAAAGTATTAGTGGTAAAAATTTTGGTTTGGTCATTGTTGATGACTATTCTAGATTCACATGGGTGTTATTCCTAAAAAGCAAGGATGAGACTTTCAGGAATTTCACAATATTCTGCAAGAAGGTACAGAATGAAAAAGGATTTTGTATATCTGTTATCAGAAGTGATCATGGTGGAGAGTTTGAGAATGCAAACTTTCAACTGTTCTGTGATGAGAATGGGATCTCACACAATTTCTCTGTGGCAAGAACACCTCAGCAAAATGGGGTTGTTGAGAGAAAGAATAGAAGTTTGCAAGAAATGGGGAGAACCATGCTCAACTCTTGCAATCTACCAAGATCTTTCTGGGCAGAAGCTATTAACACAGCTTGCTACCTTCAAAACAGAATATTGGTAAGACCAATTATGAAAAAGACTCCTTATGAATTGTGAAAGGAAGAAAACCCAACATATCATATTTCCATCCCTTTGGATGTGAGTGTTTTATACTCAACACCAAAGATGATCTTGGAAAATTTGATGCAAAGTCTGACAAAGAATTTTTCATTGGATATTCTGAAACTTCTAAAGCCTATAGAGTCTATAACTCTAGAACTTTAATTGTAGAGGAATCTATTCATGTTAAATTCAATGACAAGAAAGAGACTAATAGGGAACTATCAGATCTAGAAGATGATTTTGCAGGAATGGAGCTGAATACTCATGTCAGCAGGAAGGATGAACAGGTGTCTAAAGCACCATTTGTCACTGAACCTCTTCAGACAAATGTTGAATCTCAAAATGATCTTGTATCACCTCAGAAACCTGACTGGAGATACAAGTCACATCATCCAAAAGAGCAAATCATTGGCAGCACTTCAGAAGGAGTTAAGACAAGATCAAAATTCAAGAATCTGAATTCTCTTGCTCTTCTGTCTGAAATTGAGCCAAAGAACATTGATGAAGCTCTGCATGATGAAGGGTGGATCCTAGCCATGCAAGAGGAGCTAAATCAATTTGCTAGGAGTAATGTCTGGACACGTGTTCCTAAACCCCATGGGAAAACAATTATTGGAACCAAATGGGTGTTCAGAAACAAGCTGCCTGAAGAAGGGAAAGTGGTCAGAAACAAAGCAAGATTGGTGGCTCAAGGGTACAATCAACAAGAAGGTATTGACTTCACTGAAACCTTTGCCCCTGTTGCTAGGTTAGAAGCAATTAGAATTCTTCTCTCTTATGCTGTAAATAATGGCATCAAACTATATCAAATGGATGTCAAAAGTGCTTTTCTCAATGGATTCTTTGAAGAAGAAGTTTTTGTTAGACAACCCCCTGGTTTTGAGGACATTGCTTTTCCTGATCATGTTTTCAAACTGAAAAAGGCTCTTTATGGTCTGAAACAAGCCCCAAGAGCTTGGTATGACAGATTGATCAGTTTTCTTATCAAAAATGGTTTTGAAAGAGGAAAAGTGGATACAACTCTTTTTAGAAAACAGTCTAACAAAAATCTTATACTTGTCCAGATATATGTTGATGACATTATATTTGGTTCAACTGATTCTTCTCTGTGCAAAGAGTTTTTTGAGTTAATGCAATCAGAGTTTGAAATGAGTTTAATGGGAGAACTAAAATTTTTCTTAGGACTTCAAATTAAGCAAGATTCTGATTGTATATGGATCCATCAGGAAAAATATACAAAAGAAATGCTTAAGAAGTTCAACTTAAGTGATTGCAAACCCATGTCAACTCCTATGCATCCCACTGCTTCTTTGAGCAAGGATGAAAAAGAACCAGTGAATCAAACTTTGTATAGAGGAATGATTGGCTCTTTATTGTATCTAACAGCAAGCAGACCTGACATAATGTTTAGTGTGTGTCTTTGTGCTAGATTTCAATCAGATCCAAGAACTACTCATTACAAAGTTGTTAAGAGGATTTTTAGATATCTTAAAGGTACTACTAATCTTGGTCTGTGCTATAAGAAGAGCAAAGATTACAGGTTAACAGGATACTGTGATGCTGACTTTGCTGGAGATAGAATAGAAAGAAAAAGCACCAGTGGAGGATGTCATTTCTTTGGAAATAACATGATCAGCTGGTCGAGCAAAAGGCAAAGCACCATTGCTTTATCAACAGCAGAAGCAGAATACATCTCAGCAGCCAGTTGTTGTTCACAACTGCTATGGGTGAAGTATCAGCTTGAAG
Source organism: Sesbania bispinosa (assembly GCA_026901365.1). Classification (NCBI taxonomy): domain Eukaryota; kingdom Viridiplantae; phylum Streptophyta; class Magnoliopsida; order Fabales; family Fabaceae; genus Sesbania; species Sesbania bispinosa. The sequence continues at coordinate 88,395 of QLOH01000643.1, read as the reverse complement.
ATTTTAATATTCCTATCTCTGCTATACCTGTTTTGTGTGATAATACAAGTGCAATTAATTTGTCTAAAAACCCTATTCAACATTCTAGGGCTAAGCATATAGAAATCAAGCATCATTTCATTAGAGACTGTTCAGAAAGGTGTTTTTGATATACAGTTCATTGACACAGAGCATCAATGGGCAGATATATTCACAAAACCCCTGGCTGAAGATAGATTTAAGTTCATACGGAATAATTTGAACATATATGCATTTTCAAATAATTGACTTTATATGCTGTCTGATATGCTAAGAGCGTCTGAAATTTCAGGGTGTCTGAAATTGTGACATGTCTGAAATTTTGGGGTATCTGAAATCTATATGTGTGTCTGAAACTTCTCACTTGTCTGAAATGACTTGATGACGTGGCTATCTGAGACGGTTTAATTCCATTTATTTTGTCTCTTCCACTTTGCACGTTACCCAATGTCTGCGCAGCCAGTACAAGCCATCATTGCATCATAGGTCTATAAATGCAGGAGTTAGTGTGTTGGAGAAGCCTTACAATTTCTCTCAGCTCACTGTTTGAACTTCTTCGTCTTCTTGCAACCGTTTTTCTCTCAAGTTTTTCTCTACAACTTCATTGGCACCAAAGAAGTCTTCCAGCTCTGGTGGAAACATTGTCAGATCAAAAGGTGTGGACCTTGAAGACCTCAGAAATCTTGGCATGGATTTAGTTAAGGAGTTTGATGCTGTTGGCTGGACTCCATTCTTTGACAACGTTTACTGCTCGTGGCATGAGCAGAGTGTGATTGATTTCTGGGCTTCAGCCAGAGGAATCCCTAACTCCAAGGGAATATGTCTTAGCATCAGGGCTGATGTTCGTGGTGTTCCTGTGTTCGTGGATGAAAGCATTCTGGCTACTATTACTGGTGTAAAGGCAGAGGGAGTATCTTTCACTCCTGGTGGGAGATGAAGAATGGAGGACAGAAGAAATATACAAAGATGCTGTATGGGACTGAAGAACCCAAGAATATGGATTCAAAGTTCATGCTGGATAAAGTTAGGGTTTTACACTCCATCTTAGGATGCTCAATAATTCCTAAGAGTGGGAGCAGAAATCACGTGTCTGAGTTGGAGAGATTCTACTTGATTCACTTGCTGCAGAAGGAGAAGATGAATCTTCCACGCATTCTTATGTTCCATATGCAAAAGAAGATCAGAGACTCCGGTGCAAATCTACCCCACAACACTCTCATTACCAAGGTACTCTTTCACTTTAAAGTACCCATTGAGAGACTATATGATCACAAGGCACCTGCATTCTTTGGTGAGGCCAATCTGAAGAGCATGAATCTGAAGAATCCTCTCACCCCAAGACCTCCATCTCCTACTGAAGGAGAGTGTTCTTTCAGAGAAGGCCTCAAGAAGAGGAAGCACCATTGAACTTCTTGAGCAAGAACTTCAGGGAGACATTAGAAAAAGAGAGTTCAAGCCCTCTAAGTCATTCCCTCAACTGAAACTGAGGAAGCTCCTTGTAAGGAGTTCAGCAAAGGTATCTTCAGAAGCTAAGACTTTGCACACTCAGGCATCTGAACCTGTTCAGAAGGCTTTGCCAAAGCCCTCTGAAATTGTGGGTCAGGGCTCTGAAGGTGTAAAACCTCCTACTCCTAAGCCTACTTCTGAAATAGAAGGACAGGCTCATGAGGAAGAGCTAGCTGTCTTTGATGATTCTGAAGCTGTTGCAGCAGCACCTCTGGCTGCATGTCCCTCTGATCCAGAACTGATTAAAGTAGCAGCCATTGCTACTGCTTTGGAGCAAGAAGAGTTGGAGAAGAAGGCTGGGCAAGAGAAGACTGATTATGCTCTTGCTGTGGCATCTCAGCTAGCCTTGGATGAAGATGAGAGGCTGGCTACAATGGCTCAGGGAACCAAGAAAAGGAAAAGATCAAGTGCACAACATAGAAAGAAGAAGAAAAGCAAAATTCTCGAGACAACTCCTGAACCCACTGTCAGGGTTACAAGGAGTATTGCTAGCCAACTGGATGCAATGGATGAGGCCAGCAAATACCAGAATTTTGTGAAGGCAAACCTGTACTTCAAGAAAAGGAGGGAAGAAAAGCAAGCAGAAAGAGAAAAGGAGAGGGTGTCTGAACCTATGAAAACTCAACCTGAGAAGAAGAGGTTGAGAGTGAGGTTTGACAATGTGACTCCATCACCACCCTCATCACCAGAAAAGAAACAAGAGGAGAAGAAAAAGGAAGAAAAGTGATGACATATTAGTAGAAGCTTGGACCTGCAAGACCTACATTGGAGGAAATGCACCAACTTTTGGCATGAGCTTCAAGCAAGGAAGAGTTAGAGAAATTAGTGTCCTACAAATAAAGGGTCACTACCCTACAAAATAAAGGTCACTACCCTACAGAAGGACACCTTGACCTTGGATAGGACCCTTGTCCTATAGACCACCCTTAATTAGGACTTTCTTGTAATTTCTTTTATTCTTGTAATTTTCTTTTAATTCCTCCTTCTTGGGAGATATCTTTAGTGGTTTTATTGGTTAGTAGGTTGCCTTGCTATAAGGCTTAGGAGGTCATGGGTTCTATTCCCACATAGGATAGAAATTTGATTCATCTTGTATTTTCCTACATAGTTGGGCGCCTTTTTAGAGGTTTAATGGTTTAAGGCTTAGCTTGACCATAAGCCATTAGGGGCATGGGTTCAAATCCCACTTGGGATGGATTTGCACCCATCTTTTTATTTTTCCCCCTTTATTTCCATGAGTAGGCTGCCCCCTTCCCCCTCCCACTCCTATATAAAGGAGTCTCCTCTCTTGTATTTACATCATCATTTTTATAGTAAAGGCATTATGCCAAATTTTCTCCTCTCTTGAGAGTTGAGTGAGGCTTGGTGGTTGTTGCTTAAACCATGGTGAGACTTATCTAATTCTCCTGAATTAGTGGCGTCTGGCGATTGAACTTATCTGCTGCAAGAAGGGACTTGCACCAGTGGCGTTCTCCACTTCTTTCTCCTCCACTTTTTCTTTCATTTTCCTTCAATTTCTTGCATTTTCTCATGCCATATAGCTGCTGTTCCAGCACTATATTTCGTGAATTATTTGCTATTTCTTGGTGCTAATTGGTTTGTTTTGCTCAATTCTAGATCCTGTGCAATTCCTGTCATCATTTGGTATCAAGAGCTTGATGGATTAAGCAAATTGGGGGCTGTTTTTGTGGCTGTTTGGAGCGTGTGGCTGCACTTCTTTTGTGCAGAATTTTGCTTCAATTTAGTGTAATTCAATCCCTCTTTTCATTGTAATTTGGACTTGGACTGTTTCCCGGGCCCGAGGTGCCTTTCTACTACTACTTTGTGCTTGTTTGCTTGATTGAATTGGGTGAATTCTTGCTAGATTGTGGGCTGTTTTGGGCCGCTAATTCCCACCCCCTAGGTGTTTGATAAATTGTCTCTTAATTGCTCATACTTGTTCTTGAGTGATTTCTACATATACTTGCTATAAATTGTTTGTTTGTTGGTGAAGTGTGGTAAGAGGAGGCATTTTTGTCTTCATTTTTCCAAAGATCGTTCACCTACATTTTCTCCCAATCACCTTTACATTGTCATCCCCCATATATCATCTCTTTACTTTCCGCCTTTTAATTTCCGCCATTTAATTTCCGCTTCTCCCATCCCATTTAATTTCAGCTTTTCCCCTTTACTTTCAGTCATTTAATTTTCAGTCCTCCCCATCCTTTTAATTTTAGCTTCCCCCTTTACATTTCAGTCATTTACATTCTTGTCATCCCCATCCTTTTAATTTCAGTTTCCCCCTTTACTTTCTTGTCATTTAATTTTGCGCAATTTTCTCCTTTCTTTTTGCCATTTATGCGCATTTTTGGGCTTATGTTTTGTTCATATTCTACTCTTGTTATGTCTGTTTGATTGGCATTCTGATTGCAAATTTGGATTGACTGCTATCTCTACCTAGAACTTTCCCTGTTTGATTGTGCAAAACGCTCACCTATAGGATCTTTTTTTGGTTCATAGTATTGGAAGAAGATCAACAAATTCTAATTGTTGATTTTCCTTCAAATTTAATTCCAAACTTAAAATTGAACCAAGCACGTTTCTGTGACCACACTGGTCTTGTATAATCAACAAGGAAGTGCTAAGCAATTTTTTGGCCATTTTTGAAAATCAGTTGCCATCACGTTTTTACAGTTTTTAGAAATCAGTTTATTCATTATTTTTGCTTTTCTGGGCCACTTGGACCAGTTTACTGTCAGAAAATTCCTAAAATATTACAGTAGGTTCAGTATATTTTCTTTTCATTGTGTACAAATTTCTGTAATTTTCTGTTGGGAAAAAAGTCAGAAAAAGAAAAAGAAGACAAAAAAATATAAAGAGTACGTACGTGCCAAAAATAGAAAAAGAGGTGTAAAAAGCAAAAAAAGGGTGCAAACGAAGAAAAAGACAAAAAGACACCCAAAAAGAGTCAAAATTCAAAAAAAAATTCAAAAAAAAAATTCAGAAAAATAGAAAATTCAAAACAAAGAGATATCCCAACAATACAGTGACAGTTTTACTGTAATTTTTTGTTTCTTTTCCCTGTATACTGTAATTGAGTTGTATTTGCTGTTTTTTCTTAAAAACGACAATTTTGGCAACTCTTTTAAAAAAATCACCAAAAACAATTCTCTTTGCAATTTCTTCCGTCTTGTCTGTTTTGCTGTCTGCTCTTGTGTATAAGCTTGTTTGAGTGCCAGCTTTTCTTGTTTGTCATATCAATTCTTCTGTTTTGTCTTAGGATTTCTAATTCTCTTCCGGTAGATCTTTTCTTTTTTTAGCGCGCTTCTATTTTGGGTAAGGGTTAAGACTTAGACTCAATCTGGTCTTTGCAACTTCAATCAACCTCCAACCGAGTAGAAGAGGCTAGAGAGTATCATTATAGAAAAAGCCTAAAAAGAGTGACATACACGAGTGATACATTCCATTGATTGTAAACACTTAGTGAGTGGTGAGGTCCCTTAAAATAAAATCAATTTAAGATGTCATATAGAATGTGGAGAAAGGAGCTAGATGAAGATAGGAGAGAATTTAGAAGAGAAAAAGAAGTGAGAAGACACTCTTCTCATGATAAAATTGATGAAAGGTATAGGAAAGAAAGGAGAGAAATAAATAGGTATCATTTTGAAGATAAGGAAAGGAGTTATGATAACTCTAACCATGAAAGGAGAAGATATGAAGAAGAAAGAAAACTTAGGAGAAATTATGAGAGTGAAATTAGAAGAAAAGATCATGAAAAAGAGGAAAGGAGAAGAAGAGAAAATAGGAAAGTTACAAGAGAAGATAGACTTGGAAGAAGGATAGAAAGATTTTCAAATGAAATCGAAGATAAAATTTCAAAATTCTTTTCAAAATCCTTAATTGAGATAGAAGAGATAAGAAAATTAGAAAAAGAAGAAGAAGAAGAAAGGTTGAAGAGAGAAAAAGAAAAGGAGGTAGAAAAAGTACAAATAGAAGAAAAGAAAAACAAAGAAGAAGCAAACTTATCTTGTGATCAATTAAATGCTAACTCTTCTAGTTTAAACTTGAATAGGTTAATGGCAAGCACTTCTAGTGTTGCAAGGAGGACAACTCAAGTGATTGAAAGGGAGTTTCCTAGACTAACTTTCTTTATGCATGAAATGCCTTCTTCTATGCACAATTATATGCCTCAAAGCATTCCTTGTTTGAATGAAATAGAAAATGATGATGATGCTTTGAAACCTATTGCATGTTTAGAAAAGTCAACTAAGTTTAAGAGTACCATGAAACTTATTAGAGAGGCATGTTTAGTCAAATCCTTTGATCAATTTAGATTGCATGATAACAAAGTTGGATTGGATATGCATATGCCTTTGGTTTGTATCTATAATGTGCATACACATTTTGGTCCTAAAATAATTGTTTCATATAAAGATGTGTATTATGCTCTTGAACTAGTTAGTGAAAAGAATAAAAATTTTGATGAAGTTGTCACATATGGGAATACTTGTTTAACATCTAATTCATATGATGATATGCTTCTTGATATGCACACTCAATGTGATTCTTTTTGTATTTCACCTTACATCAACACATTTGATAATATGCAAAAGGTGTCATCTTACTTGAGTGAGTGTCTTAGCATGAATATGGCTCTTACGCAAACTTGCATGAATTCTTCATAGCACAAACACATGCACTATAAATTTAACAATCATATTCAAGATGTGTCTCATATATTCAATGAGCATGATGTGGTCTCACTTCCAAGAAATAGGACATTCATGCCACATAGTTTTAATTGTGCATTCATTTTGCAATATATTGTAGATTATCTTGTTGGTTTGAAACATGCATATCACTTGCTTAAATTTTGTTTTAACCAACTAACCCTTTTACTTGAAAAGAAGGGCTTCAAAAGATTAATCTTTGACCCAGGATCTAAATCCACAAAGTACATGGACAAGATGGCTCATTCTTCATTAAGGGAGTCTTCTAACCCTTATCTCAAACACCTCTTGTTCATCTCCTATGATTTTCTTTTGATAATCTTTATGATTCCCAAGTATTTCTGTTATGAGCCTTCACTTTGCTTGCTTGGGAATAAAACTAATGGGTCTTCTTCTTGTTGTCTAGGCTCAAGGAAGATGTTCAACTTGAGGACCTCTAACTCTACTCTCCAAGGGCTAAGGGAAGTATCTTCTTAATTTCTTGTTGTCATTCATCCCCTTCTTCTAGCCAGTTCATTATTCTTATGGCTTCTTTTTGAATTTTCAGATTTGAGGTCAAATCATTTTCAAGGGGGAGGGAAAAATGATGACAGGAATTGCACAGGATCTAGAATTGAGCAAAACAAACCAATTAGCACAAAGAAATAACAAATAATTCACGAAATATAGTGCTGGAACAGCAGCTATATGGCGTGAGAAAATGCAAGAAAGTGAAGGAAAATGAAAGAAAAAGTGGAGGAGAAAGAAGTGGAGAACGCCACTGGTGCAAGTCCCTTCTTGCAGCAGATAAGTTCAATCGCCAGACGCCACTAATTCAGGAGAATTAGATAAGTCTCACCATGGTTTAAGCAACAACCACCAAGCCTCACTCAACTCTCAAGAGAGGACAAAATTTGGCATAATGCCTTTACTATAAAAATGATGATGTAAATACAAGAGAGGAGACTCCTTTATATAGGAGTGGGAGGGGGAAGGGGGCGGCCTACTCATGGAAATAAAGGGGGAAAAATAAAAAGATGGGTGCAAATCCATCCCAAGTGGGATTTGAACCCATGCCCCTAATGGCTTATGGTCAAGCTAAGCCTTAAACCATTAAACCTCTAAAAAGGCGCCCAACTATGTAGGAAAATACAAGATGAATCAAATTTCTATCCTATGTGGGAATAGAACCCATGACCTCCTAAGCCTTATAGCAAGGCAACCTACTAACCAATAAAACCACTAAAGATATCTCCCAAGAAGGAAGAATTAAAAGAAAATTACAAGAATAAAAGAAATTACAAGAAAGTCCTAATTAAGGGTGGTCTATAGGACAAGGGTCCTATCCAAGGTCAAGGTGTCCTTCTGTAGGGTAGTGACCTTTATTTTGTAGGGTAGTGACCCTTTATTTGTAGGACACTAATTTCTCTAACTCTTCCTTGCTTGAAGCTCATGCCAAAAGTTGGTGCATTTCCTCCAATGTAGGTCTTGCAGGTCCAAGCTTCTACTAATATGTCATCAAAAAGAAAGACGAAAAAGAGAAGGAAGATGTTCAGCAACCTATGGAGACAGAAGAAGAACCAGCACCACCATCACCAGCACCACCATCTCCATCATCATCATCATCATCATCTTCAGAGTCAACCCAATCTGAAGAACCTTTTGTGGAGATTCAGCAAGGAGAAAGCTCAAAGGTGTGGAAAGGGAGTATGCTTCCTGAACACATAAGGCTAGGACCCAAGAGTAGGGATTTCTTCACAGAACCCACTTTTGATCCTTATGCATTTCCTTTCACTAAACATCAATATGAAGAAGAAGCTGAAGTGCCCCATAAGAGGTATGAAGGACTCTTCTTTGAAAGAGAAAGGGTTCTCAAGTTCCCAAACCTCTATGAAGAACTCCTATACTTCAGAGATGCACCACCTATCTCTCTTCACCATGGGCTTATCAAGCACTCAGCAGCTGAAGAAAGGGAAAAGTATCAAGGAGGACTAGATCAGATGTATTCAGGGCAGTTAGAAAAGATCAGAAAGGGTGTGGTACCACCTGCTCACAAGTTGGCTCCACTCAACCCCTTCTCTGATGAAGATTGTCTGAAGCTGTCCAATGAAGATTGGAGTTTTGCAAGGCATTTATACACAGAGGGAGAATTGTTTGAGAGGGACTGCATCAAATCTGTTGGCATGAGAGGATACAGGCCTCCTAGAGCATTTTCCATCAGGCCAACCACCAAGATCCTGGTGCAACCTGATAGGATTGTTCCTAGGTACCCTCTGAAGGAAGGTCTTGATGATAAGTTCAAGGAACCAAAGGCTTATCCAGCCCCCATCAAGCCTCTGACTCCAAGAGAATGGAAGGAGCTACCAGCAAGGGTGAAAAGACAAGGAGGAGGAATGGATCATAGTTCCAGAGACAGAGTTTGGGCATCTTACTGGAAGATCAGAGAGGATGCTGGATCCTCTTCTGGGTCAACTGGACCAGATGCTGATTCTCTCATTAACTATGGGAGATCCATGAATGTGCAGTACATGTACATCAGAGGCCACTTCCCACCTCTGTCTGCACCTTTTAATGATGAATGGGAGATGATCAACCCCATTGGAATATTCTTTTGCCCAGTCTACCATCCACATGAGTATGGACTGCTTCGAGGATTTGATGTGCTGAGGTTTGTGTGTAGACACATTCAACTTATATTCTATGAAGCAGAACCAGATCTTGAAGAAGAAAACAGGAGACTGAGGATGAAGATAAAGAAGCTGGAGAAGAAGAATGCTGATCTCATTGCTAAACAAGACCAGATTCTACATGAGCAACAGCAGATTAAGAGTGGCCAGGAAGACATGAAGATTGCTCTCATCTCTCAGATTGACAAAGCAAAGGATGAGCTGATATCTTTCATGAAAGAAGCTTTGCTGAAGAAGGATGGGTAGTCAATGATGTAGCCATGTCTCATGTTTATTTCTGCCAAGTGATTAATTTCTTGTTTGTCTGAACTCTTTTGTTTAATATATTCATTTTTCCCTCATAAATGCTGTGATTGCTCTGTGCATGCTTTTACTGTGCTTATGTTGTTGTTAGCTTTACTAATGTTATCCTCTAGCATCCCTTTTGATTGATGACAAAAGGGGGAGTATTTAAATCTAACAAAATCTGAAGCAATTACAGGTCTCAGGGGGAGTAGTATTTGATCGGAATTGAGATCACTATCTGAGGGGGAGTTATCTCTTTATACTTAAAACTCCTTTCAGATTTATGAATTTTAAAGCAAATTTGACATCATTAAAAAGGGGGAGAATGTTGAGTCTCAAAAATATCATAATGGAAATTATGATGTTTAAGACAGGTAAATCCCAAGTTTTAATGCTTAACAAATTTGAGTTAAAATATTTATCATAGATGCATATATGGTTTAATGATTTATCTATGATTTCAGCAAGCCACTTAGAATATATAAGATTATGTGAAGTGTCTTCAACCTGTCTGAGGAGTTAAAGCCTTCTGAAGGTTCAACCTGTCTGAAGTGTTGAAGCCATCTGAAGTTCCCAACCCGTCTGAAGTGTTGAAGCCGTCTGAAGTCTCATTTATGACGTGGCACCCTTTGCTGAAGTTTGTGAAGACTTTTCTGAATCTCTGCTACACGTACCTTTTCAAACACATTTATGACAAGGAACACAAAGACCTTTCCTGGTGTTTTTGAATTTCATACACCACTGAGGAAATCTCTGCAACGCAGCCTCTGCATCAACAATAGTAGCAGCTTTATGGCAGCACCAACCTTGTACAGTGTCAGAGAAATCAGAACTCTCAGAAGCATGTCTCACAACGGATTAAATAGCATTTAATGCTATCTGCAAACGGTGGTTTTTCAACGGATTGAAGTTTCAACAGATTGAAGATTGGGTATAAATACCTCTTCATGAAGACCATCGGCAGTTAGTGATTCATTATACAAGAAAGTCTAAGAGAATATCACGCTGCAAGCTTTTATCCTTTAAAAACACTCTGATAAAATTATCTTTGTACACAATTTGTATATCCTGAGCATACCTCGGTTATATTGTACAGTGTCTCTGTTTAAGCTTCAAACTGATATAGTTTAAGAGCTTAGACTTATTTTCTTTGTAAAATTGTTTTTGAGCCTGGAGAGGATTATCTGTAAAAGAATACTTGGTTGTTGAGCCTGGAGAGGCTTGTCTGTAAAAGAATACTTGGTTGTTGAGCCTAGAGAGGCTTGTCTGTAAAAGAATACTTGGTTGTAGAGCCTGAAGAGGCTTGACTGCAAAAGAATACTTGTAATCTTGGTAAAGATTAAAAGAAAATCCAAGTGCTAGTTGGCATTGGGACTGGACGTAGCTCACAGTGGTAGTGAGTGAACCAGGATAAATCTCTTAGCTAAGTTTTCTTACCCTTATCTCTTGTCAATTTATTTATACTAATCAAAAGGTGTTGAAAAACTGTTCTAATATTTTAAAAGCAAGAAATCTCTTAAAAGATATTTTCAGAAGCCGTCTTAAGAAACTTCAGACAACTTCTTAAACTTGTCTGAAACGTTTTTAAAACTCACTGTTTGCGAAAAGCTTCCATAAAATATTAAGAAACACTATTCAACCCGCTTCTAGTGTTTCCCTGTGTTTCTACACTTCTCCTTTAGAATTCTGATTTGGTTTCGGAATTGGATTTGAACACTTGTTGATGATTCAATTTTGTTCTTCACTTAGAATTCTGGTTTAGTTTGCTTAATTCTAAACAACCAATTGTTTTCTTAATTCAGGAGGTAAAGGAGTAGAAATCTCATAACCAGTTCGCTTAGTTCTAGCAAGTTCGCTTAGTTCTTGAGTGACAAAATTGATGAATTAATTGATGCTTGTTTTGTTAATTCAAAATATGTTCTGGAAATTGAGAACGATGTATTTTAACTGATGAAGAATCCAATTGTAAATGAACAAGAGAATCAATATGTTTTCTTACATCGTTTTACTCTTACTTCTTTATTGCGAAATTCTGTTCTAAAACAACAATCAAAACCCCCTGTTTTCTGTTACGTTTCTGCACTTTTCAGAAAGTCTCTGAAATTCTGCATGTTGAGAACCTTCTGAAGTGTACTTGCTGAAGTATACTTTCTGAAGTCTTACCTTCTGAAGTTCTGCAGTATCAAACTTCTATTTGAAATCTGTAATTTGAAATTGTTTTTGAATTCCTTGAGAGACGACTTTGGGTTTCTAACCCTTACTATACTTTAATTCATATTATTTGATTGGGCACGACCTCGACCATTGGTGTTACGATGTCAACACTCCTCTGGGGCCGCCAGTGTTGGGGTTTCTCAACACGATGCAGTAGCTAAGACTGCTTCCATTCTTCAACGGTACAGGGATTCCGAGGTTGTGACCGCGGAGTCTGCCGGGATAGTTCGAAAGCACTCTCGTATAGACTCATCATGTTCAACTTCTGACATGTTGTATGGACGTTTGAACATGTCCGAGATGGGAAGGTGGAAAATCCATACCTCTCTCGCAACGAACTACCCCGTTCTACCGAATTTGGCTTCTATGACTTGGGTAGATGATAAGTGCAAATTATATGATATATTCTTGAAATTTTACTGCACTTATGAAGATTAAAATAGTACTTTATGCCCTAAAATAATCCCTTTTTAGCAATAATTGTGTTTATTTGATTTGAATTTGAATTTGATGCTATTTTAATAGAAAATATGTTAATTTTGCAGATTTATGAGAAGATTTGAATGAGGAAAGAAGATAGCATTATTTGAGGATAGGATCTATAGATTTGAAGTTTAAATGAGAGCAAATAACGATGAGATAAGCAACCATTTAAACAAGGATTATGCGGATAACTTCCCAATTTAAATTCAAAGGCAAGATAAATACAAAATCAGATCAAAAAGAGGGAAACAAGGAAAGCCAAGCAAGCAAGGATAAGATCAGGAAGAGATCAAGTTAAAAAGAGAGAGAATCAAGGAAAGCTGGAACGAGAAATACGCTTCACTTGTGCTGAGCGCAAGTGAAACGCAACTATCAGGATTCCTCTCTGGATCCTGCGCTTCAAACGCCCTGAGCGCAGGTGAAGCGCAGGAACGCGGATTTAAATTTTAGATCTGTTTTCAAATAGATTCCTTCCAGATTTAAGATAGATTTCCTTAGTCTATAAATAGAACCTTTTGTAAAGTGCAGGGGGGAGGTTAGCAAAAGGAGCGTTTAGGAAGGAGATTAGAGAGACGGCAAAGGCAGAGCTAGGATTGGAGCAAGGTGACAGCTTCTCCATTAGGTTGTAATGGCTACCATGCGTAGCTAAGCGTCTCAGTAGGATTGAATGTAGTTGATTCAATCCCCAAGTGTATGTGAATTCTCTTTATTATTTATGAATCCTTATTCTATAATATCGGTGCTTTTATACTTTACTTAATGCACAGCTTCCGCAATGGTGCCGGAGTTATAGGTTGTTTTTATAAAATACATTGGTAAATAGTTTTATTAATTCAACAGCCAGTTTGGGGGAACTGATACTTAGGAAAATCAAATTCTGATTAGTAAAAGTACTCATTACTTGGTATAGGAATATAGAGGGAATAAATGATTGAATAATTGGAATGTGACAGCCTCTTCATAGTAGTCTCTATAGGAATATATGGCTATTTTATAGTGTTAACGAACGGAAAGGTAGAGCAATCAAGCCGGGGTAATTTGTCGCCTGGGAGAAATCACATGGATTATCTTCGAGTGGTTTACTACATGGTAACTCGAGGTAAAGCAATATAGTTTGGCTAGGATATTATAGAAATACATTCATAAATAATATAGGGATTCACATGCATAAGGGGTGCGATGATACGAAGTTCATTCCTGATCCAAGTAACGTATTTTACCTTCTCTCAATTGTCTCTTTACTCTATGCAAATTTACTTTCTTCATCACAAATTCTCAAAATACTATTTCTTACTTGATAGTCTGATCACTAGTAAATATGAAGCGAACCGTTCCCTATGGATACGATAAACACATACTTACTATTATATTGCTGAAATTTTGGTACGCTTGCCAGAATCTCATCAAGTATTTTTGGCGCCGTTGCTGGGGAACGGTGTATCAATTCGTATACTCTATCTTTGGACTTTAGATTTTTATTTGTTATTTTTAGGAATTTTTTCTTTTTGTTTTTAAGTTTTCTTTTTATTAAAAATCTCTTCCACACTTACCTTTTTCATGTTTCTTGTTTATGATTTTGAGAGGCCAGGTGTCCGCAAATCAGTTACAATTTGATCCAGAAATAGAAAGGACATCGAGGAGGAACAAAAGTAGAAACAGGAGAAGGAGAAGAAGGATACTTGAGGGAGAACCCAAAAATATGGCAGAAGAACAACCACCAAGAAGAAGGACCTTAGGAGAATATGTCATGAATTAAGGACCTCGCCATTATTCAAGCATTGTCATACCCACAACTGCGAAGTCCTTGGAATTGAAGGCTGCTCACCTCAATCTTATCAGCGCCAATCAATTCGCAGGATTGGATCATGAGGATCCAAATACACATCTCTCAAACTTTTATGAACTAATAGGCACTATGGGTTTTGAGGAAGGTGAAATAGAGTTTGTATACTTATGCTTATTTCCTTTTTCATTGATAGGTAAAGCTAAGGAGTGGCTGAAGTTGCATCCAAACCAAAGTCTAAACAACTGGGATGTGGTTGAAGAAAAATTTCTGACAAGATTTTTCCCACCAGGAAAACACATACAAGCCAAAACAGACATCTCCACATTCAGACAAGGGTCAGATGAACCATTATGTGAAGCTTGGGAGATATACAAGTCTATGCTACGCCATGTAAGACTGGTGCATGGGAGGGGAAATGCTTGCCTAATACTTCGTCGGGGCCACGAGGGATCTGGCCGCTCTTCCCACACTCAAGAAAAGCTTCCATTAGGTAACTGCCAAGCTGTAGGTAGACGAGCTTATGTTGCAAACTACGCTTGGGCAGGTGAAGTTGCTGACTAACGAAAGAGACAAACTAAGCACAAGTGTCTTTGAGCTCAGCCTTCAAAACCAAACTTTCACTGAGGAGAACCAGAGGCCCTTGACGATGCTAAAGCAACTGCTGACGAGGCCAAGGCGGCTACTAGGGAGCTGGAGCTTCTTTAAGAGGAGATTAAGGAATTGAAGAAGAAGGATGAAGAGAAGGGGAAGGAAATAGAGAACCTCGGGAAACTCTGGGAGGAATCTGCATGGGTGTACTTTCATGCCGCCATTCAGCAGATGAAATTCCTCAATCCCGGGGTATGTCGACGTTGTGCCTGATTGAAATGGCAAGTGGTATCGAGCTCAACCTGATAGCAACATGGAGTGCGAACCCGGGGATGAGGAGCTGGGAAGACCAGTGCTTGAAGTTCAAGGGGAATGGGTTCCGAATGAAGAATGTGCAACTGGGGAGGAGAAGGTTCTCCCTGATCAAGATGCAGCTGATGGTGAGAAGGTCTCCCCCAGGCTGAAGGTGAATGAAGAGCTGGTATACCGGTTGTCCTTTTTATTTCCTTTCCTTTTTCTTCTGCATTTTGCGCCCATGTTTCACCGTGTTTCAATAAGCGCTTACTGTATGTGTTATAGTCCCTGTCAGGGTCTTAAGGATTAAATCCGAAAACAAGTTGAGGAACTAAGTCTGATGTGGTCGAGGAATAAATCTGAGATAATCAAGGAATAAATCCGATAATAATCGTGGAACTTAGTCCAACGTAGTCGAGGAATAAATCCAACATAATCAAGGAATTGATCCGATAACAATCAAGGAACTTAGTTTGACGTAGTCGAGGAATAAATCCGACATAATCAAGGAATTGATCCGATAATAGTCAAGGAACTTAGTCCGACGCAGTCGAGGAATAAATCTGGCATAATCGAGGAATTAATCCGGTAATAGTCAAGGAACTTAGTCTGACATATAATGAAATAATAAATTTCAAGAATAATCATGAAATAACTTGCTTTTTATTAAACTTCATCTTACGAGTCTCAAGGGACTAGCCTGAGATACATGACGACACCATAAGCCGATGTGGGGATTAGTCAACCCTGTGATCTACATAAGGAAAACTTAACTAAAATACCTATGGAGTTTCTCCAAGTTCCATGTCCGGGGAATGGCTTCTCCTGGTAGTGTCTCCAAGGAGTATGCTCTAGTGCCGATCTTGGCCACTATCCTATAAGGTCCTTCCCAGTTTTTAGCCAACTTTCCTTGGGATGCATTCTTGTTTCCGACGTCTCCCCGTCTAAGGACAAGGTCTCCGACTTCAAACATTTGAGGAATTACCTTCTTATTGTGACGTCGGGCCGACTGTTGCTTTATTGAGGCTTCACGGATAGAGGCTTTTTCCCAGATTTCCTCGATCAGATCAAGTTCTTCTCGCATCCTGCTGTCATTGAAGTCGGGATCATATGCCTGTAACCTGAAGCACTATTCTTCGATTTCCACCTGAATCATGGCGTCTACCCCATATGCAAGGAAAAAAGGAATTTCTTCGGTGGTTGAATGCGTGTTGTGTGGCAAGCCCACAAGACGTTCGATAGTTGTTCCGCCCAGAGGCCCTTTGCTGTGTCTAAGAGTTTCTTAAGGCCTTTCAATATAATTTTGTTGGCTACTTCTGCTGGACCGTTGGTTTGGGGGTGCTCTACCAACGACCATCTATGACGAATATGGAAGTTGGATAGCATTTACAAAAACTCTTATCTGTGAATTGGGTCCCATTATCCAATACCATTGTACGGGGAATGCCAAATCTGCAAATGATAAGATGGTAGATGAATTTGGCTAAGTTCTTTGTCGTGATCTTTGCTAAGGGTTGTGTCTCGATCCACTTGGTGAAATAATCAACTGCAACCGCGAGGTACTTCAGCTGCCCCGAGGCTACAGGGAACAGTTCGAGGATGTCGACTCCCCACCACGAGAAAGGCCATGGTGCTGAGATTGACCACAACTCCTCAGTAGGGGCTCGATGTATGTCGGTGTGCCTTTGGCAAGACGAAGACTCCTTAACATTATTGGCAGAGTCTGCTTCCATAATCAGCCAATAATATCCAGCTCGGAGGATATTTCGTGCCAATGAATGGCCCCCGAGATGGTGACCACAGATACCCTCATGTGCTTCAGCCATTATATAGTCGGAAAGATCTTCAGAAATGCACTTCAGGAGTGGATGTGCTAGCCCTCTCCTGTATAGGGTTCCTTGGATTAAGCAGTAACGTGTCGCCTGCCTCTATATCCGATGAGCGTCTTTGAGCTGCTGGGGAAGTATTCCGACTTAGAGGTATTTTGAATTCCTATGTACCTGCATTCTTCGGCTTCCAAAGCCATGACTATGGTTGGGAAAGGAATAACCTCCTGTATCACGGATCTGTTATTCTCGGAGGACCTTGTGCTTGCCATCTTAGATAACACATCCTCTGTCGCAATTGTTTTACGTTTTCAAGGTATTTTAATAGTAAAGGGTCTCTAATCTGATAATCACCCTTCACCTGAGAAACAACAAGCTTAGAGTCACTGTTGATCCTTATCCTACATGCTCCTCCCTCAGATGCCATTCGCAGGCCGATGATCAATGCTTCATATTCAACTTGATTATTGGATATCGGAAATGAGAAGCTCAAGGAATGTTCAAGTATCATACCCTGAGGGCTCTCAAGCAATATCCCGGAACCACTTCCTTTTAGACTCAAAGATCTGTCCACGTGAACTTCCCAACATCCATCTGAGGTTTCTGAGGCTGGCTTAAGTTTTGCCATGAAATTTGAGAGAGCTCGTGCCTTGATTGCCTGTCGGGATTCGTAGGTTACTCCAAACTTGGAGAGCTCTACCACCTATGAAATCATCCTGCTTTGGTGAAGCACTTGTCTAATTGGTTGATTGGTTTGGATGACAATTTGGTGCACCTGAAAGTACTGTCGAAGGCAGCGTGCTGCCGCGATAAAGGATAATGAAATCTTTTCAACCTTAGGTTACCTGAGTTTCGGGCCTTGTAGCGCCTTTCTCACAAAGAATACAGGCATCTAGATTCCCTCCACTTCTCTTATCAGCACCACGGCTACGATTCATAGGCAACTGATAGGTACAGGAATAAAACTTCTCCGACATGGGGTCGGGTTAAGATGGGAGGAGATGCTAAAATCTTTTTGATCTACTGGAAATCTGCTTCACACTATTGATCCCATGAGAATGTTTTTCCCTTTTTCAATAGCCGAAAGAAGGGAAGTGCCCAAGATGTTGATCTGGCAATAAATCTGGTAAGGGCGACAAGACTTCCTGTTAGTTGTTGGACTTCTTTCATTTAGGTTGGTCTCTTAATGTCATGGACGACCCTGCACTTATCCGGGTTGGCTTCTACACCCTGTTTTGTAAGCATAAAGCCATGAATTTTCCTGCCTGGATACCAAAGGTGCACTTTTTACGATTCAGACGCATGTTATACCGCCTCAATTGATAAAAAATGAATCTGAGGTCTTGAACGTGTTCTGTACCCGTATTGATTTTAGCGATCATGTGGTCTACATAGACCTCAATCACCCTGCCAATCTGATCACGAAAGACTTTGTTCATTATCCGCTGATATGTTGCCCCGACATTTTTCAATCCAAACGACATCATTCGATAACAGTAATTGGCGCCTTCCATCATGAAGGTGGTTTTTTCTTGATCCGGTGGACACATCAGAATTTGATTGTAGCTGAAATAGGCATCCATGAAAGATAAAAAGCAGAAGCTGGAAGATCATTCGACCAAATGGTCGATGTTAGGCAGAGGGTAAGAATCCTCGGGGCATGATTTATTTAAATTTGTATAATCTACCCACACCCATCATTTCCCATTTGGTTTTTTCACAAGGACTACATTAGACAACCAGGTGGTATATTTAACCTTTCTAATAAAACCGACGTCAACGAGCTCGAAAACTTGTTGTTGGGTGGCTTCAGCTCACTCTACCGACATCTTCCGACTCTTCTGCTCGAAGGTCCTGACCCTCGAGTCCGTGGATAGGTGATGGAAGATTACCTTAGGATCCAATCCTGGCATGTCAGTTGCAGTCCACGCTAATAAATCTGAATTTTGGCAAATTAGTGTACAGAGGACCTTGTCATCTTCCGTTCTGAGTCCATTTCCGACTTGGATGACTTGATCCGAGTTGGGGACAATTTGTAGTGGATGGAAAGTGCCTTCTAGAACTGGTCGCAAGTTGGCAAAGTCTTCCCTAACGTCCAAATCAGTTAGCATTACCCCGGTGGAGGACGACTGATTCTCGGTCTTTTGCTCCAGAGGCTCAGGTTTCTCCGGCTTTGAGATCTTCAAAGATTCCTTGTATCAAGCTCGGGCAATGACCTAGTCACCCCAGATACCGATGACCTCATCCTCATCACTCCAAAACTTCATCATGAGATGGCTTATGGAGATCATTTCCCTAATGGCGTTCAATGTTGGTCTACCCAGAATTGTGTAATAAGTAGTGGGGCAGTCCACCACCAGAAAATGGACCTTGGCCGTCTTTGAGACTAGGTTTGCCCAAAAGTAACAAGAAGCTCCACATAACCTTCCGAGCGTATCTTATCGCGAGTGAAGCCTATCAAGTCGCCGCCATTATACGGTAATAAGTCTGACTCCAGAATGTGCAATTTTCGAAATTTTTTGTAGAACATTATGTCGGCAAAACTTCCCTGAACCATAAATACTCTATGGAGCTCATGATTTTCCATAAAAGATGAGATAAGGAGGGGGTCGTCATGACCCGGGATAACTGGACCATAGTCGTCTTCAAAGAAACTAAGAGGGGGTAGCTTCCGCCTTTGAGAATTGTGATCTGGACGCAAAGAGGATTAAGCTGATAGGATTTCTTTCAGGTGCCCCTTCTTAGCGTTCCTACTTTCGCCTCCCCCAGAAAAATCTCCCGCGATGACATAGATGACGGGATTCTCAGGAGGTGGACACCCATCCCTAGATGGGGATTGTTGCCGAGATGATGGTGGTGGGTCGCGACGATCCCTTCTGGTTGTAGACGGTGGGGTAATATCTACCACGGGCCGTCTTGATCTTGACCTATCTCTCCTCGGTGATCTGGTTCGGGATCTGCTGCGCCCATGTCGGCTAGATTCATGGCGGTGGTCATCAAGCCGGTAATCACTTCTTCGCATGTCAGTTTTAGGACTGCGGGAGTTCTCAATGCCTTCCCCCTTTTGTATCTATCCAACTTGCCACGCTGGATCAGTTCTTCGATTGCATCCTTCAGTTGAATACAGCGGTCGGTATCATGCCCCTGAGACTTGTGAAATCTATAGTACTTGGACTTTTCAGTTGAGGATGTCGACTTCATAGGCTTTGGTCTTCTCATCTCGGCCTCATACATTTCAACATTCCAGATTTCATTGAAGATCTTGCTCCGGGATTTGTTTAAGGGGGTGTAGGAGTTATAGCGTCCTAAAACCTCGCGATCCCTTTTACCTTCTTGTCGGCCACCCTTGTCATTCTTCTGTCCCTGAGCCTTGGAGGTTTCGCCGGGGTTGAGTCCCTTTACATTGAGGTCAAGTTCTTCATCCTCAAGACTAATATACTCCTCGGCCCGGCTTAGGAATTCTTCCATTGTGGACGGCTTCCTTTTGGATAAATCAATCCAAAAAGGAGAATATGGAATGAGGCCATCCTTAGCCAACATCAGCTACACCCCAGGCTGTATTCCCTAAACGAGCAGAGCCTCCTTGGTAAAACGACTAATATAGCCTTAGAGTGATTCTAAGGGTCCTTGTTGGATCTACTTCAAGGATGCCTCTGTCTTTGGATTCACTTTGCTGGTGGTGAAGTTGGTTATGACATTTGCTCTCAAGTCGGCCCAGGTATTGATGAACCTCGGCGACAATGTTTGAAACCACCTAAGGGCAGTCTTATTCAACGATAACGGAAATACTCTGCACATGATCGGCCCGGAGGCGTTCCTAATTGACATCGCAGATTCATAAATATCAAGGTGTTCCAAGGGATCTCCCATCCCGTCATAGAGTTCTGGCACTGGAATCTTCTCGAAACGCTTATCCACAGGGAAAAGCATTCTTTGCTCTAAAAATGGCAAAACGACATGGATGACCTTGTCGTTGTGAATATGGCGGGACTTAGCGTGAGACGGCGCTGTACGGTTACATGGCAGGAATTAGAGTGCACTGATTGCACCAAAGGTTGCGGGGAATGTTGGCGCTCCGACCTGGATGATGGTTGACGCTCACACTAAGGTGAGGAATGATGCTTAGGCTAGGGAGAGGCTCTAGTTGCATGCCTTGGAGAAGGTGGGCGCTCTGGTCCGGCTTCTTGATTGGCCAAATGGCGCTGTAAACGCTTCAGTTGCTGCTCAATTTCAAGTTTCTCAAGAGGCTGAGCATATTACTCTAACATGGCGCCTTGACGGTAGAATTCCAGCCGTGCTGGGACTGGACTGGTGGTTGCAGAGAAAACATCTTGAGTTGTTCCACTGGTGATGAAGGGACTTGCATTGTCTCCAGCATTGAAGGAGCTGCTCCTGGTTCCTACCATTGTGAGGATCGAGTTGGAGGATCTTGAAGAAAAATGAAGAGCAATAAGACTGTAAGAATTACGTCATTATCCCTACAGACGACACCACTGATCTTCCAGTAATCTCGTAATGGCAGCAGGAGGTGATCTTCACAACGGAGAGACGACGGAGGACAGTGGTGTACCTGTAGGGACTCTAATTCTTAGGTCAGAAAGGGTTTGAGCAGAGTTTCAGCAAGCAAGAGTGAAATCGTACCTGAGACGGAGGCCACCACCGTGTATTTATAAAGATATTTGGGCGGGAAATTCCGTTAGGCAATGCAACGGCTTCCTGCAGTTGTCCTCACGCACTCTACCGAGGTGGTGTACACGCGTCGGGGTATAGCCGGGACCCAGCCGAGCTGTAATGTCGGCGTGGTGAAGATGGTCATATTTGAAAGCGTGTCACGAAGGGTATGAGCGAACGAAGGAGTTTTATACAATGACCCTGGAGACGTATGTCAGAATTACAAAGTCTATATGTCGGTTTCTGTATTCGACGTCGACGCTGGCCGTGTCTGATCCAGGTCCAAAAAAACAAAGCTAAAAATCGGAAAATATTCAAAGATTGTTTTGCCCCAAATGATCACAATACGATTTCAAGCATAGATCAAAATATTTCAAAGTGATAGTGGGAAAAATTTTTCAACAAATATCTAAATCATTCTTCTTCAAAAAGAAATCATCCATCAAACTTCGTGTGTGTGACATTCCACAATAAAATGGAGTAGTTAAAAGAAAGAATAAACATTTAACAGAAGTTACTAGAGCATTATTTTGTCAAAATGTTGTATTTAAAAGTGTATTTGGTAAGACATTTTACCTAGTTGAAAGCTAAAATTAGTAGTTGAAATTATTTCAAGTGAGTTTGAGTGTTTTGTTTTTGGATAAATGGAATGTTGGAGTGTTGGAAAGGTAGTTTTTTTTTAAAGAAATTACTTGAGGTAGCTTTTTTGAAGAAGCTCATATTTTCAGCTATCAGTTGGAAATTTATTACAATTTTATTTCTCAACAACTCTTACTCATCATTATTTAATAACTAATGACCTCTTTGTATGTCATTTTACCATTTTCCAGCTATTTCAATATAGTTAGTTTTACAAAATACTTTCAATCAAATAAGTTATCTTTTTAGCTAGATATTCAGCTTTCAACTAGATTTTCAACTAATTTTACCAAATACACTCTAAATATCTTTGGGGTGAAGCAATTTTGAGTTCAACTTATTTGATTAACAATATGCCTAGCAAAAATTTGAATTTTAAACTCTTTTCAATGTCAAGATGGATACTACCTCTGGTTTTAATGATAAGAAACATAAGACTAAATCATCATGACCTAATAAAAAACTTGAAATTAGTTAATTTTAATTAATTATGCCATAATTAAAATAGGGAAATAAAAGTACTCCTAATTAAAGTCATTATTAAAATAGTACCTCATAGTGTACTATATCAACTATAGTAGGAAATATGTAAGTAGTGGTCAATAAAATAAGAGTATAAAAAGAACTTCATAATTCATATAATTTAAAATAGTTATGTGTTTTTTATATTTATGACCAAGAAAAAATGTAACGTCCCTTAATTTTCTATAATTACTAAAATAAGAAAAAATGAATAAATTAGTAGAAATAGGAAATAGTAAATTAGTTAATTAGAAAATACTCTGAACACGGAAAAACAGATTAAAATAATGAAAATGGGGAATAGGGAAGGAAACGAGGCCTGGGACCGCAACTTGGAGAAGAAAAGAAAGGACGCATCAAAGAGAGAGGGCGAGTTAGTGGGACATTTGGACTCCAAAATCAAGACACCACTCACAAAATTTGCCCTCGCAGAGAGGGGAGGAAGAGAGGAAGCTTGGAGGTTATTTTTGGCAAGAAAAGGAAGAAGAAGAGGAAGCCCTGGACCCTTTGGGACTTTGAATATTGTTTGGTTTGAGGTGACTGTAATCCACTAACTCACTCTGATCATGTTTGGAAAACCCTAAATGGTTTTCTTTCTTTAATCCCCTTCTTTGCTTGTGAATGCTTTGATTGATGATTATATTTGGTTTGTGAATGAGATTGCTAAAGATTGATGTATGAATATGAAATTTTAATGGTTTTTGGAGGCCCAATCTTAGGGTTTGGGTTCATTGGGGTTAATAGGGGAATATTTTGATTTATACTCTATGATTGCATGGCTTGAGGTAGGAAAAAAGGTTAAAGTTATTTATTAAATCTCATGGAAGATTTCTTTACTCATAATCTTGACCATTGTCACATGCTTCACAAGTAATACATGTTTTCATGATATTAAACACTTAAAGGATAAAGAATGGGGATTATTCATGTTGAGCTTAGGCTTCATGGATCTCTGATGAAAGAGGAAAATAATAAGGAAGATAAAAATAAATCATGATTGTTTGATAATAAGACAACACGTGTTAAATGGCGAGGTCTTTACGACTGCAAAGGAATCATTCCTTGCAAAGATTCAGAGCTTAGGTCTGACCGAGAGGATAAGTGAAAAGACCCCTGATGTTGGGTAAAGCATTGAGGTCTTACTTATGCATTGATGACTAACATTTGATGAGATGACTTATGTATATATGTTGTATTGTTGCATTGTCATTTGTATGTTATTCCTACACTGCTTGTATGATTATACTCACCGGAACGTTAGTCTCACCACACATTTTGTGGGTTTTTTAGATGTCCAGGACTTTTAGTCTGATTCATGACTCGGGGAGAATTGGATGGCCAAGAGCTGGATCCTCCATATTTTCTCAATTTCATTAGAAAACATATGTTTTGTCGTATATAAGTTTAAGCTGAATTATTTGTTTAGGTTGGATTTATCCCCTTGTTTGCATAATATTGTTATTAACAGTTTATGTTTGCTAGATTTATGATGGATGCTTGTGTAAAGTTGGATTTACCTAAGCGAATTTATGTGATGTATGTCGTATCGATATCGGTATTATCACTAAATAATTTTGAATATTAGGGAATAGTGCTTCCAACGGGCATTATTCATTAATTAAGTAATTAGAACGTTACATTATGGTATCAGAGCAGTTCAATCAAATCAGATTATGGTAGGATCATGTCTAGGATAGAACTATTTGTGGCTTTTTATAATCCTATATTACCTTTCATACAATATAGGGACTGATCACCCCCACATTGTGTGTGTGGTGAGTAGGATTACAGTCGGTGACAAATAGACTTAGACTTGAATAGGATATCCTTGGCTAGTGAATCTCAGGTTATTTTCCTAGCGAAGTTAGTACCTATCACTTGACAAGGGATAGAGTTTATCATAAACCTTCTCCTAAAGACAGGACCCATATCCTAAGCACTCTATTGGATGCCACCTGTAGACCGAAGTGAACTTAGGGCACAACTAGAAGAATGGATAAAAAGAAATCCTTTAGGCTTAACGTTTCACCTTGCGGGTGGGGGGCACAAATACTGTGCGCTGAAAGAAAAATGGGATGATTTACTGGTTTAGTGACAAGTAGGAGTAGTAACTCTCATTGGTATAGGAATCAGACTTGATGATCAAGAGAGAATATTTATCCCTTCCAATTTTATTATTGCCCAATAGGTTGTTAAAACTACTGACTGATTTTTTGTTTAGATTCTATTAAAAGGTTTGGTACTATCAAAGTGAGTTATGCCTCGAGCAAAACTGATATTTTAGTTGATAGGAAAATGATTTTTGCATGCTTGAATTTGTGAAACCTATTACTTACAAGTAGTCTGGACTATATGTAACATCCCAAATTTCAAAAATTACTTTCATAAGATAAATAGGGTTAGAAAGGTATTTTTATAAAAAGGAATTAGGAAAATGGTTAAAAAGTAATGAAAGAGTCTGGGGATGGAAAACTAGAGTTTCCATTCTGTAAAGGCTCACTCAAGCAAGAGCATCCTTGCTTGAGCGAGCATATCAGTAAAAATGGGTGTTTTTGCTTCTGATTTTCTCGGTCAAGCGAGAAGCCCCTCGCTTGAGAGCAATTGAGGGAAAAATTCAGAGTTGCTTGTTGGGATCTTGGCAAGTGTACCAATATCGCAATAGTATAATAGTTTAAAAGTAGGGGTTGTCGTACCCACGAGGAATGGTACAAATTAAAGTCTTAGTAGTCAAACTTACTTAGCAAATATGGTTGCAAAAAGTTTGAGTTTATTTTATGAAAAGTAAATTGAAAGGTGCAATAAAAGAAATTGAGACAAAGAGAAACTTGGATGAAATTGAGCAGTTGAGAAGCTATGATTGAATTTCGTCTATCGCACCCCTCTTGTATTTTGGGTCTCAATAATATATAGGAATTTGTAATTAGCAATACTGAAGCACAAATAATTTCCATTCATATTGATCCCTCAAATATGAAATTCTTAGAACAATTCCCTAAACACTAATCCCTCGGATGTTTAACAAATTGCCTAGCATTAAGAAAAGTTGTTAAAAGCTAGCAATAAATTGAACCCTATTCCTAGTGATTCAACCTATTAAGTGTAACATCCCGATATTTTGTTTTCTTTATAAAATCAATCTCATAGTTAAAAGTAGAATTAGAGAATGACTACATAAAAGTAACTAGGAAAGGAGGATGAGAGAACAGGCCCAAAATTGAGAAGCCCACTTGAGATATCACTTAACCACTTGGATAGGGCTCATAAGTTAGAGAGAGAAGCAAGAGAGTATAGAAAAAGAGAGAGAAACACCGTCCCTTTGAGAGAGAAAAGGAGAGAAACAATTCCCGTATTTTTACAGAGCAGCTTCTGAAAAATCATCATTACTGATTCGTTCACCGTTGGATCGGGCTCCAACTTTAGCAGGAGGTTGGGAACAACTGATTTTGCATTCGGAACGGTTGGATCGTTGATACGAGGTCTGATTCAGGAGTTATCTAGCTCACACAGCAGCGTTTTTAAAACGCGTTCTTCTCCTTCTTTTCATTTTCCTCCGTTCCCATGGGTTCCTAGAGAGGGAGGGAGAGGGTTTTTAGTGAGAGAAAGCTTAGGGAAATGGAGAGGAAGCTATGGAGGGCTTGGATGGAGTTCTCCATCACCATCTTCAAGCTTGGAGCTAGGGATTATGGCCCTTTTCTTCATCTTCTTCCCCAAACCTTCCTCTATTCCATGTGAGTGTGGTTCTCTCTTTCTTGTTCTCTTGATTATTCTCCTATATATGCTCCCTATCCTTCCTTTCCCTTTCTTTTCTTGATGATTATGTTTAGATTTATGCAAAACCTAGGGTTGATTGTTAGATTTGTGGAATGAATGATTTTGGCTCAAACCCTAAGTTAGAAAATTGGGGATTTTGGTGAAGTTGATGATTGTGATGTTGAAATCTTGAAATGTTGTTCATAGAATCATTGTCACCTTTCCCGCCCATTTATGAACGTTTTGGGAAAATAAGGAAATTGGGTCTTAGGACCTCATGTTTTATTGTAAAAAGGATTTTTGGGTCTTTTAGACCTCATGTTGAACTTAATGACTTTGAATCCCTGGACTTCACGTTTTAAAAAGAATTATTTCGGGTCCCTGGATTTCATGTTGAGATTAATCATGTTAAACACTCAGACTTTTGGTCCTTGGACTCATGTTCTTGAGACCTTGTCTTCGGTCCTTGGACTCATGTGAATTAATGAGGTTAATCCCTGGACTCATGTTTATGAGACTTTGTCTCCAGTCATTGGATTCATGTTGCAAGAGAGGCAATTACATTTACCTCTAGGCCAAGGGGTATATGGGATTACTCAATTAAAAATGAATTGTACTTGTCTATTAATAAAACTTAACAAGGGTGGCCCTGGACGACAGTCCTTGGTCACATGGCCAAGCGCTCAAAAGAGGTAATATTGAAAAGACCCCGTGGGTGTTCGGGTTATAACACTTGAGGACTGACTCTGCATTGTTTACTTATGTGACTGACTCATGTTTCTAGTTCCCATTCTTCAGGTGCATATACTTAATGTTTTTGAGGTCATGTCCTAAGTTCATAATGCCATTTCATGTAATTTATTCTCATGTATGTGATATGCTTGGTTGTTGCCTTTCCCCCACACTGCACACACTATTATCACATTCACTGGGACGTAGTCTCACCCCATGCTATGGGGAATTACTTTCAGTTATGCAGGGCAAGGTTCCTTGGCATCGGAAGAAGAGTTGAAGTCATGCGGCGGATCTTTCTGCCCTTGCCACCATTAGTCCATAGTTGTTTAGGCCTAATCAAGCTATGTATTGATTATGGATTGCAAATGGATGTGTATGTAATTCAGTTATTGTGAGGATTACGTGGATGTCTATGTTCGGTCACAGAGGCCTATTCAATTATAAGGAATTGATTTAGTTATGGAATACATGTAAATATATAAAATGTACTGGTGTTTTGCTGGTTTTCAGGTGAATTTGGAAATTGGGAAAACGTCCAGTTTTCAGGGGAAACTCTGCCGGATTTCCGATTAAGGTTTTATGAACCTTAATACACCAAGTGTGGGTTCCTCCCTGTTTTCTTTATGGAATGTTTTAGGTTGGTGTTTTGAATGTTGAGGAAGCCTAAGCAAACGTTGGATTGCTTAGGCATGTGTTTGTATAACGATACTTGAAATGGCGCGAAATAATTTCAGAAATTCGGGAATAGTTTTTCCAACGGACATTATTCTTGAGTTGAGAAATTAGGACGTTACGTTAAGTGTTTTTATCCAAATCGGACTTAGAGAACAACTTCCCATCTAATTTAAGAAATCAAATCATAATTTTGTTACAAGAAGGGAATTAAGCATTAAGAATAGAAATAAAACACTGGTATTGATAAAACAAGGAACCCTAAATATCAATGATCCAAAATACAAATGAGGTTTGAGTTGACTACATTAATTCCTAAGTAAAGTTTAGCTACTAATGGTAGCCATTACAAAACACAAGAATTAAGGATAAAGATCGCAGCGAAGCTTTCCAGCTCTGTTGTCTTCTTTTCCTTGCTCCAGATTGGTCTCTGCTCTTCTCCAAAACTCCGTATCTCCAAAACTCTCTTAGTATTTAAAAACTGTCTTCAAAACCAGCAAAAACTCTTCAAAAACTGTCCGACGGCTCATTAAAGGCTAGGTTTATGAATCATGCGCTTCACCTGCACTCAACCCAAGTGAAGCGCAGGAAACAGTAGCGAATGGGCAATCCTGCGCTCAACGCAAGTGAAGCGCAGGAAACAGAACCAATTGAGCAATCCTGATCTTCACCTGCAGTTAGCGCAGGAAACAATAAGAATTGAGCAATCCTTCACTTCATCTTGCGCTCAGTGCAAGTAATGCGCAGGAAACAGAACCTATTAAGCAATCCTGAGCTTCATCTTGCGCTCAGCCTAGGAGACAACATCCTTTGAAACTTGCTTTGCACTGCTCCTGTCTCTGCTCATTGCTCACTTGATGCTTCAACTTGTACTTTAACTTCTCATCTTTAAAAATCAACAATTTCTTCATTGAAATAGCATCAAGTTCAAATTAGAATTCATTATTTACAACATTCACAAACTAAGCAAGGATGAGTGATTATGGAGTATAAATTCATGAAATTACTCTCAACAAGTACTTTATTTACACAGAAATCTACTAAATATTAGCACTTATCATTGCTCTCTGACTTCGTCTCGCTCAAGCGAGAATATCCTCGCATGAGCGAGAATGCAAAAATAGAAAGCACTCAGTGTTCTCGCTCAAGCGAGAAAGTCTTGCTTGAGCGAGAATGCACTATTCCAGTTTTTAAAAGTAGAGCCCTTGGGGCTTGACCTCATTTATTGTTGCATTTATTCCTCTAGAGAGAGAAGTTAGAGAGAGAGAGAGAGACTTAGAGCTTGAGGAAGGAGAAGATCAACGGAGGTTGCCATCCACAACCCTCATTACCCCTCTCCATCTTCATTCTTGAGCCACTTTAGATTAGTATAGCTCACACACTTTTACCCCATATTGCTTTAGTCTCTCCAATGAACCTTAATCTCTCTCTTTCCCTTTCTTGGACCTGTGTATTGATTGCTCTCTATTATGCTTTATTGTATGTTTGGAACATGAGTTACGATTCAGGTGAAATTAGGGCTTTGTCCAAAGATCATGACATGCATTGTTGTCCATGTTTCCAATGTGAATATTCTTATAAATGTTAAGTGTTTTTGGGTTCAAACCAAGTTATCTTGAAAAAGATGTATTTGGCCTCGGCCACCAAATGCTAATCTAATCAAGATTGACTTCGGTCCAGAATAAGACAAAAATGTGTTTGGCTTCGGCCTAGATTAGTTGGCTTTGACTCAGCTAATTTATTTGAAAACACGACTTTGGTCTAGTTAAAGGCTAATGGCATGCTACTAGAAGAGAAGAAGACTGCTTGGGCCTGCAAAACCAATATTATGGAATATAACCCAACCTCAAGCAAGGAAGGAATAAAGAAATTAGTGTCCTACAATTTTAGGGACACTACCCTTCGGGAGGGCACTACCCAACGGAAGGACATCCATGACCCTGGATAGGACCCTAGTCCTATGTACCACCCTTAATTACGACTCTCTTGTATTTTCTTTTATTTTTTAATTTTCCTTTTTATTTCTCTAGTAGGAGGCGCTATTTTTAATGGCTTTATTGGCTAAGAGTTAGATTAGCTAAAAGCCTGGGAGATCATGGGATCAAATCCCATTGGGAGCAGACTTTTAGTCTTCCTTATTTTCCTTTCCTTTTTGGCTGCCCACATTTCCTATAAATAGGGGGCTTCTCTTCTTCATTTTTAACTTGAATTTTGAGTAATGACATAATGTCAAAATTCCTCCTCAAACTTGTGAGCAGAGAAGACTTGGTGGTTCTTGATCAAACCATTTGATTCCCCCGAATCAATGGCGACTAGCAACGATCTTATCTGTCGTAGAAGTTTCCTTCTGCAGTGGAGATCACCTCCACCTCAATCCTCTTCCATTTTCTCATTTTTCTTTTTCAATTTTCCTTACTTTTATGCGTTGTTTTTCTGGTTATTTTGACCATCTTGGCCGAATTCTAACATTGATTTTGGTCCCTTGCTTCAAATTCTAGATCTGAAAAGTCAACTGCTATCAAGTGGTAATCAGAGCTCGGGGATTTTGGAGCTGTTTGGGGGCCATTTCTCACCATTTAAGTCACGTCATACTGCACTTGTAGGTGCATAATTTTTATTCATTTCACTTAATTTTTCCATGTATTCAAGGTCAATTTTCCTGTAACTATTGACTCTTGGACTGTTCTGAGCCTGAGGTGCTATTCTGCTGCACTACAGCTCTGGATTGCATGTCTTCTTGCTTGATTTGAGCTAGTATAGGCGGTGTATGGGGCAGTTTATTGAGCTCCTCTAGGTTTTTGATTAAATTCTTGCTCAAGTGTTCATCCTTGTTCTTGAGTTTTTCTTACTATAACAATTTGCTTGATTTTGGTAGAGTGTGGTAAGTGGAGACATTGTTGTCTTCATTTTCCAAATATCGTTCACCTACATTAATTCAATCCACATTCCATCCCCATTCTCATATTCAATTGCTTTACATTTCAGTTCATCTCTATCCTTTTAATTTTCGCTCATCCCCTTTACTTTCTGCTGTTTAAATTCTGCTCTTCCCTATCCTTTTAATTTCTGCTCATCCCCTCTACATTTCTTCCATTTACTTCTGTCCTCCCCATCCTTTTAATTTCAGTTCATCCCCTTTACATTTCAATCATTTAATTTTGCACATTTTCTCTTAATTTTTGCCCATTTTTGGGTTTATTTTGTTCAATTTTCTGCTTCTGCTCTATCAGTTACTCTTCTATTCCAGTTGCAAATTTGAATTGCTCGCTAGAAAATCCTAAGGAAACACTTGTTCGATTAAGCAAAACGCTTAAGTTTAGGCTGTGTTTGTAGCTTAGAAAAGAGGCAAATAATTCACCAAGTTCTTTGTTGAACTATTTACTGTTTTCTCAGTTTGATCCATAAAATCAATCCAGCTTTCTTGAATTGTTGTGTACAAAATTTTTGTGTAATCCAAGGAAAATGCTAAGCAATTTTTGGTTCAATTTTTTTATTCAAGTTGCCATTAAATTTTTCAAAACAAGTTATAGAAAACAGAGAATTTTTATCAGTTTTGGTACCATTTTAGTCCTATTTTTAGGCCATATACATGCAAATTTGTCTTTTAGAATAGGCATTAATTACTTGTAATTTTATTACATTTTTTGTTGGGGCAAAAGACAAAAGAAAGAAAAATTGTCAAAAAAAGTTAAAAAAATATAAAAAATGGTGCAAAAACTAAAAGAAAAAGAAATTCAAGTAAAAAAACTATTTGAGGAAAAGATGAATCCTCCAATTTAAAAAAAAGTTAAGAAATAGCCGAACAATACAGTTTCCCTTTTTACTATAAATTTTCTATTTCCTTGTACATGTTCTATTTTTGTGTTGTAATTTATTATTTTCAAAAAATTTGGCAGCTTTCCCTTTTGAATCAAAACTTAAACCAAAACAATTCTCTTTGCAATTTCTATGTGTTTTGTCTTATTTTTTGTCTATTCTTGTGTATAAGCGTTTTTGGTAGCTAGCTTTTCTTACTTGTCAAACTCAATTATTAGTTTTGTCTTAGGCAACTTCTAGCTTCCTATAGATAATTTTTTTGCTTGCGTGTTCTCTAGTTTGGGTAGAGTTGGATTAAGACTCGCTTTGGTTTTTGAAAGCCTGACCAAACCTTACCCGAGTAGAAGAGGCAAGAGTGCTTGATTATAGAAAAAGCCAAAAAGAGTGACATACACGAGTGAATACATTCCATTGAGTGTAAAAATTTAGTAGAGTGGAGAGGTCCTTAAAAGCTTTCAAATAAGAAACATTTTAGGATGTCATATAGGTTGTGGAGAAATGAGCTAGATGAAGATAGGAAAGAACTTAGAAAAAAAAGGAAGTGAGAAGACGCTCTTCCCATGATATAATTGATGAAAGGTATAGGCGAGAAAGGAGAGAAATAAATAAATAAATATCATTTTGAAGATAATAAGAAGGAAAGGAGTTATGATAACTCTAACTAAGAAAGGAGAAGGTATAAATAAATAGAGCA
The DNA here is from genome assembly GCA_026901365.1 of Sesbania bispinosa. NCBI lineage: Eukaryota > Viridiplantae > Streptophyta > Magnoliopsida > Fabales > Fabaceae > Sesbania > Sesbania bispinosa. The sequence continues at coordinate 56,521 of QLOH01000643.1, read as the reverse complement.
TTGAAGAAACGATTATTATAGGGATAGTGATGAAAGGAAGGATAAGAAAAGAAAATAGAAAAAGTTATAAGGAAAATTCTTCTGAGGATTATTGGGAAAGAAAAATAGAAAAATTTGCTAAAAAGGTTGAAAATGAAATGTCAAGGCACTTAAATAGGATCGAAGAAATATGAAAATTAGAGAAAGAAGAACAATTAGAAAAAGAGAAAGTAGAAAAACATAAGAGAGAAAAAGAAAAGAAGAGAAAGAGTGTGAAAATTTGGGATCAAAAAATAACCAATTCCATTAAACCAACATGTAAATGCTAAGCCTTTTTATGAAAACGTGAATAGGTTGATGACAAATACTCCTAGTGATACAAAACGGACAACTCAAGCTGTTTAAAGGGAGTTTCCTAAACTTACTTTTTTTATGCATGAAATATTTTACTATATGCCTAATTATATGCCACAAAGTATTGCATGTTTGAAAGAAATAAACAATATTGATAATGCTTTGAAACCTATTGGTTTAGGAAAACCAATTCAGTTTAAGAGTATCTTGAAACCTATTGAAGTTGCATGTTTAATCAATCCCTTTAGACAACTTGCAATGCATGATGGATTACATATGCAGCAACAATTGGTTTGTATATATGACTTGCTTACAAATTCTATATTGATCTCTTTATCTCATAATGATGTGTATTATGATCTTGAACTAGTTTTGGGAATGGATAGAAATTTGGATAAGGCTATCACATGTAACAAGTCTTGCATGACTTAAAAGATATAATGATATGACTCATGATACACTGACTCAATATGATTCCATAAATATCTCACCTTGCATGCAATATCATGATTATTTTGATATAAATAAGGTGTCATCATCTATCTACTTGAGTAAGTGCATTAGTATAGATATGCCTCTTGAACTAACTTGCATGAATACTTCATGGCACATGATCATATGCAAAATTCCTATCATAAGCATGAACACCATGCATATAATATTATCTTTGCGCATAATGAGCATATAATGAGCAAATTTAAGACAAATATATGCCACATAGTTTCAAATGTGCATTTATCTGGGAACATAGTATGGAATATTTTGATGATTGCACACCTTTGACACTTTCTTGGAACTTTTGTGAAAATTTATTCCTATATCTTCTTTGCGACCACCTTATTCTTTTGCTTTCATGGAAATGCTTCAAGAGGATAGTTCTTGACTTGGGGTCTAGAACCTTGATCTCTAAGGAGTGCAAGAGCTTAAGGGCTCACCCTTCACAACACTGAGGACACCTTGCTGAGTAAGGACATCTTGAACTCCTCAACAATAAAGGAAGTCACTTCTTATTTCCTATGCAGTTTTCATCCATGATTTCATCTTACTTCTCATCTACTCACCTCTTCCTATTTTGGTTTATTTTCAGCCCTTGTCTTTTTTATTCGAGGTCAAATTCTTTTCAAGGGGGAGGGAATGATGACATGCTACTAGAAGAGAACAAGACTGCTTGGGCCTGCAAGACCAATACCATGGAATATAACCCAGCTTCAAGCAAGGAAGGAATGAAGAAATTAGTGTCCTACAATTTTAGGGAAACTACACTTTGGGACGGAACTACCCTACAGAAGGAAACCCATGACCCTGGATAGGACCCTAGTCCTATGTACCACCCTTAATTAGGACTCTCTTGTATTTTCTTTTATTTTTTAATTTTCCTTTTTATTTCTCTTGTAGGAGGCGCTATTTGTAATGGCTTTATTTGCTAAGTGTTAGCTTAACTAAAAGCCTAGGAGATCATGAGATCAAATCCCATTAGGAATAGAATTTTAGTCTTCCTTATTTTCCTTGAGCCACTAGTTGGAATTGAATTTTATCTAAAATTGTAAATTGATATTTAATGTTTATGTAAACATTGGACTATCTAAGATTTTCATGTGTTGTAGGTTTACAATATCGATAATATCGCGAAAAATAATTTTGTAAATTTGGAAATGTGCTTACAACGGACACTATTCCTAGGTTATCAGAATTAGGACATTACAAATATGTCATCTAATGTGTTATTAAACTCAATAAATGATGTGAATGACATATTATCAAATGAAGTGTAAAACCTTTTTACATTGACAATATTTAAATAGTAAACTGACATTTTATATATAAATTGGTGTTAATTATAAACATTTTACTTATAAATGTAAATGTAATAATTAATAAATTTATACAGTTAATTTAAAATGATTTAATTTTAAAATTTAAAGTAATAGAAGTTATGAATGACATGTTATTTTTCTAAGCATATGTAACGTCCTAATTTCTTAATTTGAAAACAATGCCGGTTGGAAGAACTGCTTACAATTTTGGGAAATTATTTCGCACATTTAAGTATCACAAGCATCATATAAACGCTTAGGTAATCCAACACCTTACATAAGCTAAAATACAATAAACAAGCATAATTAACTAGTTATTGACAACCCAGGCATCCAACAAAATACAACTGACAATCCATCTAAATGGGATACAATGATACATGCCACCTGTAACAATTACCACAATGCCGACTAGGCTTTACATGTACTACAATATCCCATTACAAAATAACAAGTCACACACACACACAGATATATATATATATATATATATATATACACAACAACCAAAGTATTCCAAATCTCCAAAACAAAAACAAAAGAGTCAGGACATCATAATCTCCCATCCACTCATGCATCCGGCCTAGGAACCTGTGAAGCTTAACACAAATATTGTATATTGAGACTAAAGTCCCAGTGAGTGTGTATAAATAGACAGTGAGAGAAGTATCAACAAGTTTCAGGTAATAACCAGAAGGAATAATAATATTAATCAAGCAGACATGACATTAAAGCGGTAATTTATGCTTAACATGAAGTGTTTAACCCAACACCCAAGGGGTCTTTCCACTTATCTGTGAAGGCAAGACTGAGCTCAGGCTAACAGGCGTCGTCGTCCCTGAAGGCCACAGGGACCTTAACCCATTACTGTGATAGATTCAAACAATTATTATTCCTTTTTTATACATGAGATCCAATGCCCCAAATACCTCAATTACTTATGAAGGCCAAGGATCCAACAGTTAGTTCATAATTTATATTGTGAGGCCACAAGGACCCAAATCAACTCTTTTCCAAACTCAGTGAAATACTTCATGAATAGGTACAATAATATTTCTTATACAATTCATAACATGAGAGTAGGAACCTATTCAATTTTTCATCACCAAAATCAAGTAATAGCAAAAATCCCCAATTTACTACCCTAGGGTTTGTTCCAATCATAGATATAAACAAGCAACACATTTAATAGCTCAAAATAAAATATAAACCAACATAGATATTCAATGCAAGCAAGGAAGAGAGGAAAAAGGGAACATTCATTGAGAATACACAAAAAGGGGAGTGTGGGTGGTTGATAAGTGTAAAATTAGCGTTATTTTCATATAGTTTTTATTACACTTATCAAGGTTAAAATAGTAATTTATGTCCCAAAATATCCCTTTTTATTAATATTTACAATATTTGTATTTATTTGGTTCAAATTTGAATATGATGCTATTTTGAATAGAAATCTGTTATTTTATGCAGATTTACAGGAGATTTGGAAAGAGAGAGAAAATAGCATCAGAAAGGAGGTTGTTGTAGATTCAAATTCAAATAAAGAGGAGATAATCAGAGAATCTTGTGGATAACCTCTTCAATTCAATTTCAAATTAAATAAATACAAAAATAATTCGGATAAAGGGATAAAGGAAAACCAGATAAGATCAGAAAGAGATCCAGAGGTTAGATCCAGATTTGAAGGAAAGTTGCAGCGTGTAACACGCTCCATACGTGCTAAGCGCATATGGAGCGCAGATGTAGATTGATCAGGCTCCACTTGCGCTAAGCGCACGTGGAGCGCAGCAGCCGATTAACTAGGCTTCACACATGCTAAGCGCGCATGAAGCGCAACTCCTGATTGATAGGCTTCGCGCAAGTGACGTCAATTTATGGAAAGGCAGCTCCTGATTGGATAGACTTCGTGCAAGTGACGTCAATTTATGAAAAGGCAGCTCTTGATTGGATAAGCTTCACGCAAGTGACATCACAGCCTGATCTCTTCCAATTTGAATAGGGTTTTCCAACTCTATAAATAGAGCCCTTTGCATAGGTCACAAGAAGAGAGACAGGGAGAGAGAGTAGTTCTAGGATTAAGAAAGGTGATAGATTTCTCAGTGGTTTGTAATGGCTACTATGAGTAGCTAAGCTCTCTAGTAGGATTTGATGTAGTGGATTCAATCCCCTTGTGTATATAGAATTCTCTTTCTTTTTAATTATGATTCTTTATTTGTAATTTATCGGTATCTTTATGCTGTTTGTAATGCATCACCTCCGCGCGTGCGCCGGGGTGGTAGGCTAGTGCTCTGGATACAAAAAGTGGAACTCCGGCTAGTAGCAGAGTTAGGTGAGCATGGAGCTGTCTATGAAGCTTAATCTCAGATTGCTGAAGATACTCGGTTTAGTCATATCGTAGTATAAGGATTGTATTCTAACGATTGAAGGTTCAGTGAGTGACACACCCCTTCATAGGTGCCTTATATGAAAGTATGACTAAATCGATATCGTTGATTGCAAAATACGGGGAATGTTCGGGGTCGCCAAGCCACTTTGAATGCCTGTAGAGAATATCTTTTGGTGTTTAATTATGATGTTATAGGGGAATTTGTGGGTACGATAATTACCAGGCATGCCTTATAATTATTGTAATTAAACAATGCTAAGGTGATTACGATTATGATCATAATTAAGGGAAGGGATTTGCATACACAGGGGGGGAGATGAAACGAAGTCAAACCCTAGTCTGAAATATTACTTTCCTCGTATTTATCTGTTTTCTTTATTTTTATTTTATTTTATTATTATCGCGAAAACAACCAAACCATTTTACAAACCGTTTTTATTGAAAATACAATCGCTACTATTTTACAAATTAAAACCGCTCCCTGTGGATACGATATCTTACTTACTCTATAACTGTTGGACTTTTGGTACACTTGCCAGGAATCCATCAGTGGTGAACACACTCACTTGAATGGAGAAAGGAGGAGGAAAGATAAAGATGGTGAAGGAGGAGAGATGCTTCCAAGCTTCCAAATGGTGGTGGCAACCTCAAATTTCTCTTCCCTTCTTCTTCCTTGAGCTTTCTCTCTCTAAAATGTCTCTAAGCTCTCTCAAGAACCCTAAGAAAGAGGAAGAAAAATGAGAAGGAAAAGAGAGACAGCGCGTTTTAAAATTCTGGTCGCGCGCGCGTTTTAAACACCCACCTAGCGCGTTCAAACGCGCAAGGTCTCTGTCCCCTGCAACAGCGCGCGTTCAAACCTCCCCCCTGCGTGTTTAAACCTCCTCTGCGCGTTTCAACGCCCCCCTGGCGCGTTTAAACGCGCGTGCCTTTTTTTTTCCTCCTCTCTTTACCCATTCTAACCCTTCCAAAGCCAAACTCTAATCTTCAAAAACTAACACCTTACCCTCTCCAACTTCTATAATTTTAGCTACCACTTGGTTTACTATAATCTTTAATATTTTTACCGAAAATTCGGCAGAGTCTCCCCTAAAAACTGGAGATTTCCAAAATTCTTCCTTAATCCTGAAACTCAGAAAACCCAATCCCAACAATACAATAATATCATAGAGGAGCCTCCATGGCAAAAATAGAAATCTAAAAAGGGGTGTTACAACTCAACCCCCCTAAAAATTAATTTTGTCCTCAAAATTTGTTAAGAAAAAGGATTAAAAGAAAAGATTTACCTTAAACAAACAATTCTGGAAATTGATTGCGAACGTCGTCCTCCTTCTCCCAAGTGGCTTCTTCAGGCGATTGACCCACCCAAATCACCTTCACTAACGGAATTGTCTTATTCCGTAGGGTCTTGACGCTCTGGTCAATAATTTGTGCAGGCTGGGTTGGGATTGTCAGATCATCCCGTAATTGTACTGATTCTGTGTTAGTATATGCACTAGAGACCTATTTGTTTTTTGAACATCCATCACTTGTATCATATTATTATTCTACAAAGGCATTTCATTTTATTAATTCTTTTTAGAATATAATTATTGTCCTTAGAATAGTAAGCTTAAACTTCATAACAAATCAAGTGGATGACTTGATCGTGAGATCTTATGAAGAACTATTCTTAAAATAGTCCCTAGTCAAATATCATCTTAGGACAAAGATTCATTTAGACTAGTATGTGAGTTCATTGATGATCACATCTCACAGATCATGGATATGAGATATCATGTGCTCACATGGGTACACATTAAGAGTAATGGTGTACTGGACAGACCCACCTTAAGAACGTTGCATGGGTTGTTACATAAGTGTCATGAACGTTTCTTAAATTGATAAATAACATATGAAGTCCTTCGACCTGAAATCACTACGATTCCTACATAAGGAATTATGTGTTTTGAATATCATCAAACGTTGCCCATAACAGGGTGATCATAAAGTTGGTGTTTGGACATATAATAAATTATGTGGAGGAATGTGAGTGCCCTAAATGGGATTTGTCCCTCCTATGTAACAGGAGTTATATTTGTAGGCCTCTTGATAAAGTGAGACTGCAAAATGCATGGCCATGCTTAGGAGGATAAATATGAGATATTTATTTTCTGTACAGTCTACTTTGGGATCAAGAAAATATAAAATTGAACTATACAAGGTTGACACAATCCATGCCCTTGTGTTCAATTAGATATTTGGACAAAGGGACAGATCTTATAAATTATTATCATAAAATAGGATTTATCAAAGTTATTGATAAACTCAATATTTGGATAGTGATGTGTTGCTAGATACTGCTCACTATTTATGATATTAAATATAAAAGGGTTTTATTTTAATATTATAACCAAATATTAAAAGCCTATTGGGTCACACGCATACAACAAGCCACGAGGAAAGGGATAATAATTCTAATTAAATTAAATTAGAATTATTACATAATGGGCCAGACCCATAAGTGTGAGGGTTAAGTGAGTGAGGGAGTAAAACCCTAGCCACCACTATATAAATAGAGCATAAGATGCACTACCCTGATACACATGAGCAATCGCTTCTTACTTTCTAAGGCTACTAGCAGATCTGAGGAGGGTATCCTAGTTCGGCTGTTGGCGTGGATACCAATAGAGACGTGGCTACACTTGCCTCGTTTATAATCCTAATAAGGTACGACCTTTCGTTTCAATACCTTTTATGCCTTGATTCGTGTTTTCGCAAAACGATTATAACAAGGGAGGGAATCCATTTATTTCCGCTGCACCCTGACCACATGTTTGATTCCCTTCATTTTGTGCTTATGATGTGGGAAGGATTGGGAACATACTTCCGAAGTTGAGACACATGAAAAAAATCATGAATATTGGACAGGTGAGGTGGAAGGGCAATGTGGTATGCAAGAGGACCGATTCTTTGCAGGATTTGAAAAGGACTAATGAATCGGGGATTGAGCTTTTTTGCCTTGATGGCCCTTCCTATGCCTGTGACAGGAGTAACTTTTAGAAACACATGATTACTTTCCTCAAACTCTAGATCCCTCCTCTATTTATCAGCATAACTCTTCTGCCGACTTTGGCCAGTTACCAGTTTCTCCCTAATCCTCTTGTTTTCTCAGTGGTTTCCTGAACCAACTCCGGACCTAACAAACTCTTTTCTACCAATTCACACCTACAAAGTGGGGACCTACACCTCCTGCCATACAAAGCCTCATAGGGTGCCATGCCTATATTGCTATGAAAACTGTTGTTGTAGGCAAACTCTATGAGAGGCAGATACCTATCCCAGCTCCCTTTTTCCTCTAGCACACAAGCTCTAAGCATGTCCTCTAAGGTCTGGATGGTCCTCTGAGGCTGCCCATCAGTCTGAGGATGGTAAGCAGTACTGAACCTAAGTTTAGTACCAAAAGCTTGATGTAAAGCGCCCCAGAACCTAGAGGTGAACCTAGGATCTCTATCTAATACAATGCTAGAGAGTACACTGTGGAGCTTCACTATCTCCTTAATGTACAGGTCAGCTAACTTACTCAAAGGGTAGGTTGCCCTAATGGGTAAGAAATGGGCCGATTTGGTGAGTCGATCCACTATGACCCAAATGGCATCAAAGCCTGCAGGGACTCTAGGTAATCCCATCACAAAATCCATAGCTATGGCCTCCGATTTCCACTCGGGGATATATAGGGGTGGGAGTGTTCCTGAGGGCTTCTGATGTTCTATCTTGACCTATTGGCATACTAAACACTTGGAAACATACTCGGCTACCTCTCTTTTCATGCCATCCCACCAAAACATGCTCTTCAAGTCTTGGTACATCTTGGTAATCCCAGGATGCATCGTAAACTTGCTCCTATGGGCTTCTTCTAAAATCTCTTGCCTAAGACTACCCCCTTTAGGGACTCATACTCTCCCTTGGAAAAGAATTGTCCCATCACCCAACTCGATGAAACCAGGCTACCCCTTACGAGCCTGAAGATCAAAATCTAATGCTTGGGCTTCTCTATTCTTGATTTTCAATTCATTGGTAACCTCTAACCTAAAGAGACTGCAGCGGCTCCCCTCAAAATTTACCTCAAGTCTAAGGTTCCTAAATTTCTCCTATTGCTCTAACTCCTGCACCATCATAGATGATGCATGGAGAGACTTCCTACTTAGGGCATCAGCCACTACATTGGCCTTGCCCGGATGATACTTCAATTCAAAGTCATAATCTTTCAAGAACTCCATCCATCTCCTCTGCCTCATATTGAGCTCTTTTTTATCAAAAAGATACTCTAGGATCTTATGGTCTCTAAAAACCTCAAACTTAACTCCACAAAGGTAATGCCTCCAGATTTTGAGGGCAAAAACTACAACTGCTAGCTCTAGGTCATGGGTGGGGTAATTCTCCTCATGGGGCCTAAGCTGCCTAGAGGCATAGGCTACCACTCTCCTCTCCTGCATCAATACACAACCTAAACCCTTCCCTGATGCATCACTATAAACCTCAAAGGGTTTAGACATATCTGGTAATACTAGGACGGGGGTGGTAGTCAATCTCTCCTTGAGTTCCAAGAAACTCTTCTCACATTTCTCATCCCAGACAAAAGCATGACCCTTACGGGTCAACCTAGTGAGAGGCAAGGCTAACTGGGAGAATCCCTTAATGAATCTCCGGTAGTAACTAGCTAAACCTAGAAAACTCCTCACCTCAGTAACGGACTTGTGTCTCTCCCACTCTACTACAGCTTCTATCTTGCTGAGGTCAACCGACACCCCTTCCTTAGAAATGACATGTCCTAGAAAGTGAACCCTATCCACCCAAAATTCACACTTTTCAGGGTTTGCAAACAACTTGTTCTCCCTCAGCACTCCTAACACAGTCCTAAGATGTTGCTCATGTTCCTCTAAGGTTTGGGAGTAGATAAGGATGTCATTAATGAACACAACAACAAACTTATCCAGGTAGGGCCGAAAAATCCGGTTCATGTAATCCATGAACACTGCAGGAGCATTGGTTAAACCAAAAGGCATCACCAAATACTCATAATGCCCGTATCAGGTTCTAAAGGCAGTTTTTGGAATATCCTCACTCTTTATTTTAATCTGATGATACCCTGACCTTAAGTCTATTTTAGAGAAAACAGATGCTCCCCTAAGCTGGTCTAGAAGGTCAACTATCCTAGGCAAAGGATACTTATTCTTAATGGTTACCTTATTCAACTGCCTAAAGTCTACACACAATCTCATACTCCCATTCTTCTTTTTAACCAAGAGCACAAGTGCTCCCCAAGGTGACACACTAGGTCTGATAAACTTTTTTTCTCAATTAACTCCTCCAACTGACTCTTAAGTTCACTCATCTCAAGTGGTGACATCCTATAGGGGGCTTTGGAGATTGGTCCGGTGCCTGGCAACAAGTCTATGGAAAACTCAACTTCCCGGTCCGGAGGTAAAGTGGTTACCTCACTAGGGAAAACATCCTGGAACTCCCTCACCGTAGCTATATTATTCAAATCAGGTTGGGATTCTACAGTGGAGGAAAGCAATAAAATAAAATAATAACTCCCATCAGACAGGCATTCAGAAATTTGAGTATGGCTAGAAAGTAAGCATGCAAGATTCTCCCTTGGAACAAGAGGGAGACTTGGAAAAACAATCTCTTTATTGAAACAATCGAGCATAACTTGATTTTGGGACAACCAATTCATGCCTAAGATGACATCAATGCCATGCAAAGGTAAACAAATCAAATCCACAACAAAGGACTTCCCTTGTATATCAATGGAACAACCTAAGCAAGCAAGGGAAGTGGGAATCGCCTCTTTGGCTGGGGTAAGAACATTTAAGTGAACAGGCAAAGAGGTGATATGCAATTTCAATCGTTCCACACAATCACAAGCAATAAATGAGTGGGTTGCCCCAGAATCATACATCACAATCAAGGGAATCTCATTAAGTGTACACATACCTTGCATCAAATTACTGGCCTTAGCGGCAGTTTCCCCACTAAGAGTGAAGACTCTTTCGGTAGCTTGGGGCTTGGACTGATCCTTCTTCCCCTTCGGGAACTCACCAACCATGTGGCCCGCCTCAAAACAGTAATAACATTTCTTTTGGCCGACCAGACACTCACCTTTGTGGCCCTTGCCACACTTAGGACAAGAAGGAACAATAGGGGTAGAAGGTGGGGCAACATGCTTGCCTTTCCCTCCTTGGAAGTTTGGCTGGTAGTTCCTCACTGCAGGTGCTTCTTCTCTCTTTCTCTTCTCGTCCACATAAGTCTTCATAGCGGGTTTGGGTGCATCATCCATCATACTTTGTTCTACCACCATGCATTTGGTAACCAAATCAGGGAACTCCCTCAGCTGGAGAATAGCAACACTCCTCCTGATTTCGGGCTTTAAGCCTGACTCAAAATGGGTACATTTCCAACCCTTATTAGGGTTGGCCTGGAGTAGGGAATGGTACTTGGCGAGCTCCTCAAACTTTGCCATGTATTGGCCCACGGTCATATCCCCCTGCTTTAATTGTAGGAACTACAACTCCTTCCTTTGCCTCACAAGCTCCGGAAAGTACTTCTCTAGGAACACAATTCGAAACATCTCCCAAGTGGGCAGAGTCCCTAGAGGAGTCAATCCAACCCTGGCGGACTTCCACCAATTCTCAGCTTCCCCTTGCAACATGTAGGTTGCGAAACGCACCTTGAACTTATCAGAGCATACCATAACCTCAAAGATCTTGTTCGAAGCATTAAGCCATGAGTTGGCAGCTTCGGGATTGTATACTCCGGTAAAGGCGGGAGGATGATGCTTCCTGAATTCCGCCAACCCTTGAACAAACGGGTCAACAACATTCAAGGGTGGTGGTGGTGTGTCTCTTGGTCTCCGGCTGAGCTCCTGAAGCATTGCAGCATTGTTGGCATTCTGTTCTCCCATCATTTGTGCCAAGGTTTGTATGGTTGCCGCCACGGGGTCAGGAGTGGCACCGTGAGGTGGAGGAGGTGAAGGGTTAGCCCTAGGCCTGCCTCTTCTTCTGCCAGCCATAATACTCTACACATCATTAATAAAATATCGAGGTGATCGATCTCTCAATTTCATAACAATGTATAAAGAAATAGCTAACTTTAGAAGACAAACAATTCCACAGTCCAATTGGATTGAACTGCTCTGATACAAAAATGTAACATCCTAATTTCTTAATTTGAAAACAATACCTGTTGGAAGCACTATTTACAATTTTGGGAAATTATTTCGCGCATTTTAAGTATCACAAGTATCATATAAACGCTTAGGTAATCCAAAAACTTACATAAGCTAAAATACAATAAACAAGCATAATTAACTAGTCATTGACAACCCAAGCATCAAACAAAATACAACTGAAAATCCATCTAAATGGGATATAATGATACATGCCACCTGTAACAATTACCACAATGCCGACTAGGCTCTACATGTACTACAATATCCCATTACAAAATAACAAGTCACACACACACACATTTATATATACAACAACCAAAGTATTCCAAATCTCCAAAACAAAAACAAAAGAGTCAGGACATCATAATCTCCCATCCACTCATGCATCCGGCCTAGGAACCTGCGAAGCTTAACACAAATATTGTATAATGAGACTAATGTCCCGGTGAGTGTGTATAAATAGACAGTGAGAGAAGTATCAACAAGTGTCAGGTAATAACCAGAAGGAATAATAATATTAATAAAGCTGACATGACATTAAAGAGTTAATTTATGCTTAACATGAAGTGTTTAACCCAACACTCAAGGGGTTTTTCCACTTATCTGTGAAGGCAAGACTGAGCTCAGGCTAACAGGGACCGTCGTCGCTGAAGGCCACAGAGACCTTACCCCATTACTGTGATAGATTCAAACAATTATTATTCCTTTTTTATACACGAGATCCAATGCCCCAAATACCTTAATTACATATGAAGGCCAAGGATCCAACAGTTAATTCATAAATTATAATGTGAGGCCATAAGGACCCAAATCAACTCTTTTCCAAACTCAGTGAAACACTTCATGAATAGGTACAATAATATTTCTTATACATTTCATAATATGAGAGTAGGAACCTATTCAATTTTTCATCACCAAAATCAAGTAATAGCAAAAATCCCCAATTTTCTACCCTAGGGTTTGTTCCAATAATAGATATCAACAGGCAACACGTTTAATAGCTCAAAATCAAATATAAACTGTAACATCTTAATTTCTCAATTATAGAATAGTATCCGTTGGAAACACCATTCTTGAATTTCTGAAATTATTTCGTTCAATTTCGATATCGTCAAACAAAAGCTTAGGCTTTCCAACGATTTGCTTAGGCTATTATTGATACATACATCACAACTCATAAAAGCTAAAAATCTTAATTAAATTAAGGGAAAGAACCTACACTTGGAGTGTCGTGGTTCTTAAGACTCACACCGGAATTTCGGCAGAATCTCCCCTAAAAACTAGAGGTATATCAATCCTAAACTTAACCTGAAACTCAGTAAAACCACCAGCACAGTTTAATAACATAAATTCAATAATAACATAATAGGGCCTCTGTGGCCAGGATAGAACATACATACATATATGCATCAATATTTAACTAACTAACGATACATAAAAACAAATTCCACTAAATGAGTCTTCTACTGGAAGTGATATTCAGCTTCACCATTTCTTTCCCTGCTTCATCATCACCTGGGATCACCTGCACAACTAGAGTATATCCCCGAAACGTGGGGTGAGACTACGGTCTCAGCGAGTACAACTATGCAAATGTAGTGCAGGGAAACAATTACATAAAAATGCAGCATCATACTTATACTAAATTCTAATCCTTCACAAAGAATAACTTATTCTAACTCAAGGTAAGGATATGTATACAATTCTAATACATAATAGTTATGGCATAAAACTCATATATCACAATCAACTCAATATAACTGCAAATATGATGCAACTCACTGTTCTGCCCAGCAAGCATGATCTTATCACTTAAACTGGAGTTAGAACTAAGCTCAGACTACGGGAAACGTCTTTGGCGGGGAGGAATCCCACCCATTATTGGACCGAAGTGAAGTTTTCACATAATACTTAATTTTCTTAACTCACAACACAAAGGCCAGCTTATTTAACTCACGGTCGAAACCGGCTTACATGAAACAATGACTAAAACTGAAAATTTAAGCATTTCGATAGTTTCGTAACTTTCTTAAGTTTCGTAAGTTTCGCAAGTTTCGTAAATTTCGATATCCTAAGGTTTTCAATGCAAAACCTAACAACAATTACTCAATCTCATGCAAACATCACTAATCCATCCAAAATAACCATACAAAAAGGGAATTAGAGAGTAGGGTTCATACATTTAAGCATTTCAACAATTTCGTAAGTTTCGTAATCTCGTAATTTCATAACCTAAGGTTCCTAATATCAATTCAACATGCGTTTACACTTAATCACTTAAATTATCATACAGTTATCACTAATTCAACATCAATAAGCATAAGAAAGGGAAAAACAAGATTAGGGTTCATGCATGGAAACAAAGGGATTGAATTGTGAAAGTGTGTGAGTTATACTCACTAAATGTTGAAATTTAAGAGAAGAAGAAGGAGTAGAGATGGGCCACTTGATGATTCCTTGCTTCAAATCTCTTCTCAAACCTCAATCCAAGCTTTCTCTCTCTAGGATTCTCTCTCTCTCTAGGTCGAAGAAGAAGAAGGAAATAAAACATGCATCTGATTTTTGAGCACCAGATTTTATATATATAAGTGACGGTAATCGATTACAGACCCACTGTAATTGATTACCAGCAGCGAAAAATGACACTAGAAAACCCTTCTGGAAATCTGGTAATCGATTACAACACCTGGTAATCGATTACCAAAAACTCAGCTCTCGGGTAATCGATTACATAATCAGTTACCAAAAACTCAGCTCTCTGGTAATCGATTACAGACCCACTGTAATCGATTACCAGCAACCCAAACTCCCTATATTCATTTAAGCGAAATCCTGAAACTTGGTTTTATAACAAAGTTTAACCCCTAATTCCTCAACTTTCCTTTCCAATTTACTAACACATAATTCTCTGTTTTCAGCCTAATGAATTATTAGAATTTCTAATTTGCGGGATGTTACATTCTACCCCCCTTCAAGTAATTTTGACCTCAAAATTGTTTAAGAAGACAGAAATTAAGGACTACCTCAACTAAAAAGTTCCGGAAATTGTTCCCGAATGACATCTTCTTTCTCTCATGTTGCCTCTTCAAATCCTGATACTTCTTGGTAGAACCAGGAAGTACAGAAAACTTACCTCTATGAGCTTCCTCTAAAACCTGCTGCCTGCGGATACCCCCCCCCTAGGGACACAGACTCTCCCTTGGAAGAGAATCATCCCATCTTCTGATTCAGAAAACCCTAACTGTTGTCTTCTCTCTTGGAGGCTTGAGTCCAAACTCTGAGCCTCCCTGATTAGAGCTCTTAGCTCACTGGTGATCTCAATTCTATGAAGTCTGACACTATGCTCTCCAGCTGTAACACCTAAACTTAGGTTCCTGAACTCCTCTAACAAACTCATTTCATGTATCATCATGAAAGACACATGAAGAGACTTTCTACTCTATTTGAGTATACTTGACTGGTCTGGTTAGACAACACACTTGATAAAATCTAATGATAGGAAAAGATCTCACGCAACAACTAAGTAAGGATTCTAATTCAATACCCAAACCCATCAACCACCGGTTGGTTTTAAGTCTTATGTTCTTAATGATCTAGCTACGTTTGAGAAAATTCCAAGTGATTTACATGTTTACATTCTAAGTTCTACTATATTACTAACAATAAGTCATGTACACATAATTACTCAATCCCTCGAATCACTAAGTTTGTGTTGGCGAAATAATCCAACACTCACGTCATGTTCGAGGAATTAAGCTCACATAATCACATAGACAAACACCGCACCCAAGAGAGAGGAAAGTCACTCATTCTTCTAAGAAAATAACGGAATCCTAACAACACTCATGCCATAAACGTAGGTATAATACCTACCGGTTACAGCATGAACACGGTAAACTCTCCTAGTCTCCTATCTTCCCGTAATGGGATCTTTCTCTATCCCACCTTACCGGTCAGGGCTTTTACTTAATTTGGTTCTAAGTTTCATTGAAAAGGAGAGTGACATAATGTCATCCCCACTCTAATCTTCCTATAAGTAAGGACTTCCAATTGCTTTAAAGTTTTAACCTAGTGAGTGAGCCTAACAACCTCTCAATCCTTCCTAACACTCTGGCCAGGCCTAACTATTCACAGTCAAATCTAACTTTCAGGTTGAGTAAAACTTAGTCGTGATCGGGTACTGAGTGCCTTTTATGGCTTCACATGCCCTGCCTATAAGACTACCACCCCTTAAGGCTTCAGGCTCTTTCTACTATTTCTCAGTGTTCTAAATCTTGATTTCTCTCTTGGAGAGATAAAGCCTACATCCAGATACCTAACTAATTTGTTTCCCCTTCCCATAAACTCCAGAGTTATTACTATTATGGTGTGAAAAGGAATTTCCTATTTCTATTTGGAATGTGAACATATGTAAACATGGTCACGACTACAACATATAGATATAAGGTTTAAAGTTCTAGAATTTCACTCCTGGAATACATGGATAAGGTTGATTATCTAGACTGGAAGATATTTATAGTTGCTTGACAATTTCTCAGAAAATTTTAAGGTGTCCTGGGTAATCTTCTAGTTCTATTCATTTCCTAACAAGACTTCAATTTCCCTCCCCTCTCCTTCCTAGTTGGCTCAAAACTGTCTAATTTCTTTTACTATCTTTCTATCCTTATTGATGTGTTTGATTCATTTACGATATGTTCTGATAATCCCCTCTGATAATTCCTAATCCTTTTCTACAAGGTTATCTCTAATGTGGTCTAATTTGAAAATATCGTTCTCACTTAAGTTTGTAAGCACTACACTACTATTCTAAGAAGTTTGCACTAAAATTCTTAATTTCCTTGACTAAGGGTCTCCCCCCTAAAAGGGCTATGACTAAGGTTTCCCTCACTTAACACTAATAGGGTCATTTAGGTGACTTGGATGATGTTTCGACAAAGTTAACTTTCTGTGAAAAATTTGGTTCATACTCACTATCCTGACTAAAGACCTTTACCTCACTCTTCTCCCGAGTCTTCGAAGTTAAAGCCGGTATGATTAGACTGAAGGTATGAATGAAGTGTTCACATTGGAAAATTTCTAGATCCTCAGGGTTATAAAGAATTACTTTCTAAGATTACTAAGTACTTTCCAAAGGTGAAAAAGAAGAGTGAAGGTATGGTTTTCTCGTGACAACTTACTCACTCGGTAGGGTGCAAGGATGTTACTAATTGTAACTCCTGAGAGGGTGATAATATTAGATAACTGAGAACTCACTACCTTTACTATGAATCTCTAACTTATTCATCTCCTAAACATGTCCTCAACTCCTAGTGGGTTATCAATTAATGTTGTAGTCCTAAGGTATAGGTATAGTGTCCTCACCTAAGGGTTTCTAGGATATTAGGGTCACAAGACACTGCCTCTAGGGCCACTAAGTGTTCTATAAATGTGGGATGAAAGGTGAGGAGATAATGGTCCCCATGACCACCTAGCCGTCTGGTGGGGTCTAGGGGTCTTATCCATGCAATTCTTGGATAAGGCATAGGGTTAGTAGCTAGAAGAATCATTACTCGCCCGGCAAGTCTCCTGACTACCCTCAAGGTGGTATAAGGAAATACCCCCTTTAACTTTATCCTGCTCTAAAGGAACCTCAATTTCCTAACCCCCTTAAGTTTATATCTAAATGTCTATATGTCCCTGCTAAGTTTGTTGACTTGAGGCGAGATCTTAGGCCTACTTAGATTACAATTCTCTACACACTTCCCCGATGGTTTGGAATCCTTATGGGTGCCTCTGCGACTTCTAGTTTACCCTGAGTAAAGTTTCTATTTTAATCTGGGCTACAACCCCCATATTCCCTCTAGTATGACCTAAACAAGGGTTTAAATTAAAAGAACTTTAACCTTGTGAGTTAATACCCAACAAGCACACATACCCTAACATAATATGTCATAAAATCACTCATACAACCAATGTCATAAACAGACAGCAATTCACCAAACACTTTCAGATTATACACATTACACAAATAGAATCACATCATAAGTCAAGCAACAACCATCCTTAAAATATTGAATTAATCTCCACTAACTAGCTCAAGGGTGTCTGACTTTTGTTAGGTTTTCAGGGTCACATTCTATAAGGCTCCTAAGGTAAGGGTTCCATTAAAAAAATTAATCTAAGTTACCCTCTTTCTCACACAAGAAGGGGTGGCTTTAACTTTGTTAGTGAAGTATCCTAACTTCCGGACCAAAGTATCCTACTCACATAACTGACCATGATCTCCATATACATCACACATCATAAGAGTGATCAGTTCCTATAATGAGTACACGTATTAGAAGATCATAGTAAGTCACGGGCAACTAACCTAACCACAGTCCAATTGGATTGAACTGCTCAGACACCAAAATGTAACATCCTAATTTCTCAATTCTAGAACAGTATCCGTTGGAAACACCATTCCTGAATTTCTGAAATTATTTCGTTCAATTTCGATATCGTCAAACAAAAGCTTAGGTTTTCCAACGATTTGCTTAAGCTATTACTGATACATACATCACAACTCATACAAGCTAAAAATCTTAATTAAATTTAGGGAAAGAACCTACACTTGGAGTGTCGTGGTTCTTAAGACTCACACCGGAATTCTGGCAGAATCTCCCCTAAAAACTGGAGGTATACCAAACCTAAACTTAACCTGAAACTCAGTAAAACCACCAGCATAATTTAATAACATAAATTCATTAATATCATAATAGGGCTTCGTGGCCAGGACAGAACATACATACATATATGCATCAATATTTAACTAACTAACGATACATAAAACCTAATTCCACTAAATGAGTCTTCTATTGGAAGTGATATTCAGCTTCACCATTCCTTTCCCTACTTCATCATCACCTGGGATCACCTGCACAACTAGAGTATATCCACGAAACATGGGGTGAGACTACGGATTCAGCGAGTACAACTATGCAAATGTAGTGCAGGGAAACAATTACATAAAAATGCAGCATCATACTTATACTAAATTTTAATCCTTCACAAAGAATAACTTATTCTAACTCAAGGTAAGGATATGTATACAATTCTAATATATAATAGTTATGGCAAAAAACTCATATATCACAATCAACTCAATATAACTGCAAATATGATGCAACTCACTATTGTGCCCAGCAGGCATGATCTTATCACTTAAACCGGAGTTAGAACTGAGCTCAAACTACGGGAAACGTCTTTCCCGGGGACGAATCCCACCCATTACTGGACCGAAGTGAAGTTTTCACATAATACTTAATTTTCTTAACTCACAGCACAAAGGCCAACTTATTTAACTCATGGTCGAAACCGGCTTACATGAAACAATGACTAAAACTAAAAATTTAAGCATTTCGATAGTTTCGTAAGTTTCGCAAGTTTCATAAATTTCGATATCCTAAGGTTTTCAATGCAAAACCTAACAACAATTACTCAATCTCATGCAAACATCACTAATCCATCCAAAATAACCATACAGAAAGGGAATTAGAGAGTAGGGTTCATACATTTAAGCATTTCAACAATTTTGTAAGTTTCGTAATCTCGTAATTTCATAACCTAAGGTTCCTAATATCAATTCAACATGTGTTTACACTTAATCACTTAAATTATCATACAGTTATCACTAATTCAACATCAATAAGCATAAGAAAGGGAAAAACAAGATTAGGGTTCATGCATGGAAACAAAGGGATTGAATTGTGAAAGTGTGTGAGTTATACTCATTAAATGTTGAAACTTAAGAGAAGAAGAAGGAGTAGAGATGGTCCACTTGATGATTCCTTGCTTCAAATCCCTTCTCAAACCTCAATCCAAGCGTTCTCTCTCTAGGATTCTCTCTCTCTCTCTAGGTCGAAGAAGAAGAAAGAAATAAAACATGCATCTGATTTTAAGCACCAGATTTTATATATATAAGTGACGGTAATCGATTACAGACCCACTGTAATCGATTACCAGCAGCGAAAATGACACTAGAAAACCCTTCTGGAAATCTGGTAATCGATTACAACACCTGGTAATCGATTACCAAAAACTCAACTCTCGGGTAATCGATTACATAATCGGTTACCAAAAACTCAGCTCTCGGGTAATTGATTACATAATCGATTACCAAAAACTCAGCTCTCTGGTGGCTAAGGGGATATTGAAATTCATCAAACTCAATCATTAAGAATTTGTGAAGATTGGAAATTTCTTTAAACTCTGATAAACCCATAGTTAAAAATCCCCATGTTTGTTATATCATTTTTTGTTATTTTTTAAAATTTTGATTTTCTAAAGTGTCATTGTGGTATGAAAAAAAAACCATAGCTTTTGTTTATTTTGTCACTGGCCATTGTTGTAATCAGCTTTGCAGACCTTTTGTTTTTTTATTATCTGTGCATTATCAAAGTTTTTGTAACTTCTTTAGTACCTTATGTAGGTGTTGTGAAGTTTGAGAATTTCTACTTTGACTGTTTATAACACAGCCTCTTTGTATGCATAGACTTTATTTTCCTCTTCTTCCTGTATTGTCTATAATGCTTCTTTTTCCTTATTTGTAGTTATGGATAGTATGGATGCTATATAGATTTTGAGTGCTGAAGCTGGCCAAATTTTTGCTACATATGAATGAATGGTGCATGACTAATGTACAGAAATCCAGCAACAAAGAACACAAAAGAAATAAAGGTATTGTTTCGATGTAGAAAAATTTAGATCGATTATATGTTTTACTCTTTTCTTCCCTCAACTTGATTTATATTTATATTGATCAAAATAATTGGTACAAGCAGAAACTGAAATGAAGCTATGAAGTTTATTGATAAAAACGACTGGTATTATGCTGTGTTTATTGCTCAGTATGTGTTTTTCTAATTTCATATCTGTTGGGGATTGCTTTTTATACTGATTAGTCATTTCAGGATTGAGGTTGGATTTTTGCTTTATGGGTATTTAAGAATTTGATTCCTCTTTCTTTACCCTCTTATTTGTTTACATATGGACATTCAGTTAATTACTCTGATGAGGTAACTAACTTTAACTTTATTTGCCATAACACAATAACATTATATCCAATTATCCATTGATTAGGCCACCACTATCATTTGGGTTTCATGCTTTTGTTTCCTTTCTTATTTCTTCTCCTCTCTGTACCTTTTCTTCTTTCGTTAGATTCATATAATATACTTCTGTATAAAAATCAAAATGATACAAGAATTCTTATTTCCTTTTTAATTTGACAAATTTGAAGTGTCTGACTGAATGTTTTAGCCTTAAACTGTGTTTTTGTCTGCAATGATGTTATAGGGCTTTTTGACCGTACTGGTGCAAAAAAAAAAATTAATTACCTAAATAATGTGCAAAAAAATAAATTTACCAAAGTGGGTGGATTGTGCCACGGTGGAATGAGATGCGCTAACTGGGTTGGCGCTTCATGAGACACCAACTCAGTTAGCGCATCATGTATTGAGTAATATAACACATGATGCGCTAACTGAGTTAGCGCATCATGATGAGCTATGATGAGCTAACTCAGTTAGCTCATCATGATGCGCTAACTCAGTTAGTACATCATGTGTTATATTACTCAATACATGATGCGCTAACTGAGTTGGTGTCTCATGAGTGAAAAAAAATTGCAAAAAAATAATTTAAAGTTTAAATAAATGTTACGGGAAAATAATTTTAAATAATTATATGTTATATATATAAATGATGGTATTTAATACAAGTTAATTATTTGCGGGGAATGGAGAGAGAATACAATGTCATCGACGGTTCCTAGCATCATGAGGTGGGTTTCTTCTTGGTTCCATGTCGTCTTGTTCACCTTCCACTATGAGCTAACTGAGTTAGCTCATCATGATGCGCTAACTCAGTTAGCGCATCATGTGTTATATTACTCAATACATGATGCGCTAACTGAGTTGGTGTCTCATGAGTGAAAAAAAATTGCAAGAAAATAATTTAAAGTTTAAATAAATGTTACGGGAAAATAATTTTAAATAATTATATGTTATATATATAAATGATGGTATTTAATACAAGTTAATTATTTGCGGGGAATGGAGAGAGAATACAATGTCGTCGACGGTTCCTAACATCCCGAGGTGGGTTTCTTCTTGGTTCCATGTTGTCTTGTTCACCTTCCACTATATTTCCATATGCACTAGCTTCTTAGGAAAATGCTTCATTTATGTTAAAACCTTGGCCCGGTGGGTCGTGCTGTGTGGAAGTGCCGGCTTGGTATGTGAACCCACCATATAATTATTTAAAATTATTTTCCCGTAACATTTATTTAAACTTTAAATTATTTTTTTGCAATTTTTTTTCACTCATGAGACACCAACTCAGTTAGCGCATCATGTATTGAGTAATATAACACATGATGCGCTAACTGAGTTAGCGCATCATGATGAGCTAACTCAGTTAGCTCATCATGATGCGCTAACTCAGTTAGCACATCATGTGTTATATTACTCAATACATGATGCGCTAACTGAGTTGGTGTCTCATGAAGCGCCAACCCAGTTAGCGCATCTCATTCCACCGTGGCACAATCCACCCCACTTTGGTAAATTTATTTTTTTGCACATTATTTAGGTAATTAAATTTTTTTTTGGCACCAGTAGGGTCAAAAAGCCCACATTTGTTTGATTTAACTTGCAAAAGCTACTTGACTTGTACATATAGGGACCTAATTGTGATTATCTATTCTTATTAACTTCAATCATTCAATGACTTAATTGTGATAATCTATTCCTATCTTTTTTGTACATCAGTAGTTCAATTGCATAGGTTTCTTTTCAAATGTTTGTTATGATCATTGCAATATATATTTCTGCTAAATAGATATCCGTAGAACTCATGAATTTTTTTGTCTTTCTGTCTTTGCATTGTAAGTACATGGTTTTATACTTGAGATCACCAATTGAGGATTTGCTCCAATTTAACAATATTTAATTCATGCCTGTATGACTCTTAATTTATGTTTGATGTTCAAACGTTGATATAATACTTAAATGTTTGACCTTGATGCACTTTGGTTGTATGATTGATTGAAACTGTGGTTGTATTATTCCGTTGAACACTTTTTTAGATATATCCCTAATACTTCTTTTTTTGGAAATCTAAATGATCACTTTCATTTATTCTTAAATTGCAAAGGCTTGGTGCGTATGTGTAATTTATTCTCTTTTAGCAGTTGCAGGTGGGTCTATGTGGCCACTTTGGATGACCTTAATTTGATGGTGGAATGAAGAAAATGTTGTATGGAAGTGTGTGATATGTTTTATGCTTCAGACATTGAAAAAGTTACCCGGAGGTATTTTTCTATATGAGAGAAAGAAATACAATATCCATTGGTAATTTGGTATGCTCAGAAGTATTGGAACCACATCTAATTTGCCCACTGCTGGATAAATAGATAATACAAGCCTATACGCTTTTCCTAAAGAGGCCTCACCCTCATTTCTCCAGGGTCGGTCCAAGGGCCAAGCTGCTAAAGCAATGACTTTAAGCCCCCATTATTACATAGGCCTCATAATTTTATACCTATATTTAAAACTTATATAAATATAGAATTTTATGTATATACACTGACACTGTAAAAAAAAGTTTATATTGTCATTCAATGATGTGTTACCACATCAATTAATGAGCTAATAATACATGAGGTGTTTTACTCATTAAATGATGATGTAATACATCATTGGATGACAATGTAAAATTTAATGTATAGTGATTAAACTCTTAATAAAATTCTCATTTGATTAAAATAACAGACCTCATCTTACTATAACTTTTTCTCATAATTAATAATTATTTTATTTATTTTATTTATTTTATTAGTTGATTTTTCTTATCATGTTAATCCTAGTTATAATACATATATTTCTATTATGTAATATAATAAATATTGTAATATATAAAATCACCAAAAATACTAATATAAACGTTAATTATACATAATATTTATTTAATAAGTAATTTTATATCTAAAAAATTAAAAAAAATTAATAATTTTTTAATTAATTAAAAAGTTCTCATCTCAAAATTTTGCCTTAGGCCTCAACATGTGTTGGGTCGGCCCTACAGTCCTCAGATATTCAAGATGGTTAGAAGGCCTTGGTTTGAGGTTTTATTTGAATGTGTCATTTTTCTTCTCTTTGCTTTGCAAAAGACTTCTAAGATGCATTCCTTCATTTATCACTTAATCATTTCTATATGAAGTGATATATTTTTTTTCCTTTTTTATACTTAAAAAATAAACTCTTGCAATCAAGAGAAATATTCAGAGTGATTTGCTTATTTCTGGATTCATTACTTTTTGGTATTAGAAAAAGCAATTTAATTAAGGAAGAAAAGAAGAACACGCAGCTAGAGGACAAGGCATCCTTACAATAAACTCACGGTATTTTTTATGCTTCATGTTCTTCAAGGTTCCATAAACATTGCAAGTTTCATTTAATAAAACAAGACAGGTTACATGAAAAAAATTTATTATTTAAGTGATTAAATATGTCATGTATTATCTTCATTTTCACATTTTTCCCTTTTCTGTGAATTCTAAAATAAATCATATATTGTACAAGTGATGTTTGAAATATAAAAAATTGAACTTATAAAGTATAGATAATAATTATATATATATATATATATATATAAAGTATACAAACATCATAATGTTATAATACTTATCTCAATTTCTAAATAACAAGGGATATCCTACTTTTATAGGAAAGTGATATCGTATTTAGGAACGTTGATTGATATTAATGAACGAATATTATATCTCTGTTATTTTTAATAGGTAGTTAGTTTGTGGATATCACCTTTCATCTTTGTTTTGTTAATGAGTAGTTATAACTTAACAAAATTTTGAATCGAACATTTTGAGGTCTTAATTTTGAGCGTATATCGATTTAATTTGAATTTAGAATAACATAATATAACAATTTAAGTGTAAAATATATTACTTTGGAATGGTTATTCAACTTATAATAAGTAACTCCATATTAACAATCCCAAGACTATTACTAATTTCGTATGATAAAAGGATAATTCAAATTACACTTTAATTATTTTATTATGTTTTGGTTTTAGTCTTCCAAAATTAACTTAGGTAACTAGCTTATTATTTTATAAATGCATACTTATTGAAAAATATTATTACAACAATTTTTATATTGTTTTAGCACAGATATCCTCCACCGGGGGCAATCCTGTTTAAGCCAAGAAAATCTATATCATGGTGGGGATAACTCTTTGAGTGGTGATTTTTTCTATCCACAAGATTCAAACTCCGAGATCTTACTTAAGGGGAATCAAACATGTACTAGCTCCCGTTGGTTATTATTAATAACAATTTTAATTTAACAAATTTTACAGGAGTTTGATTATTTACATTTGTATGATTTATATTTGATCTATCATAAGTAATTTGAATTTTTATTCATTTTTAGGTAGATCTACATAGTAGCTCATATTAAAAATCACATTTTGTAATATCGATTAATATTAACATAAGTGGCTTGATATATAGTTTTATAATTTTTTTTAACATAAATTAATATAAAAAACAAGACTGAGTTAACATGTATAAATAGGAATTGAACATACCTTTACACACTAGTTAAAGTACAATTTATAATCAGTCAGTACAATTTTTTGGTAACAACCTCTTATATCAATTATTAATTAATATATTCCTTTTTCATAATTTCTTTTATTACTACTTTTATCATTCTATTAAATCAGATTCGAATCTTCTCACAAAAAAAAAGTTCAAGTCTCACTCATAAAATGAGCACGAATTATGTTTTGAGTGAATACGAAACTTCACCCAACAATAACAATTTTTTTTAAAAGGAAGATATCAAAAGATATATATATCCATCATTATTAATAGTATTATGTTAATTATTTTACAAGTAATTAAGTTTAAATTTTTTTTCTCCTCCATATATATCACACAAGTTTGCTCACCATACAGTATAAACTATACATATCATGCTGAAAAGGAGAAATAAAATATATATTTTCCCAAAAAAATCATCACTAACACAACTTATTTCTAGATAATACATCAAAGGAAATACTGCAAAAGTACTAAATTATATTATTTCTTTGTTTCTTTAAAATAATTTTTAAAAAATTGTAATATTATTGATCTCATACTTTCTAAAAATATATCCTATTAAAATTATTTCCTTACTTTCATTAGCATATAATATAATGATATAATGCAACAGTATATCTAACAATATATGTTACATTATTTCCATAATTTTATTAAATTTTTTAAAAATAATTAACAATATAACCGAGAAACGGTGAAACGATATACAATAGGAAATAAGGAAACTAAGATATTTTTTTTAATAAATATGTTATATAGATAGATATAGAGACACTATAAAATTATAAACATTCTTTATGCTCACTTGTGTTTCATTTTAAATTCTAATTCACTTTATACAAATCATTTGTTAATTTGTTAAAGAAACACTTTCTTTCTCATTTTCTCTTTTGTTTTTCTACTTAGGAACTATTCATCAAGATGGGTGATATACATTGTGATCAATGTAACAAAAGCTTCCTAGTGATAAGTGAAAAATATATAATAAATTAGAGTACTTTTTAGTGCACTTATCAAGGATAAAATGATATTTTATGCCCCAAATTAATCCCTTTTTGTTAATAATTAGATAAATTGTATTTGTTAGTCTTGAATTTGAATTTGATTCTATTTTAATATAAATTGTGCTGACTCCACTATCTGAATCCACAGATACAAGTATTCTTTCCACAGCCTCTTCAGGTCAAACACAAGTATTCCTTTATTTTCAACTGCCTCTCCAGGCAACTCATGCAGTATTATTTTACAGACAAGCCTCTCCAGGCTCAACAACAAGTATTCTTTTACAGACAAGCCTCTCCAGGCTCAACAACAAGTATTCTTTTACGGACAAGCATCTCCAGGCTCAACAACAAGTATTCTTTCTTCCACCAAGTCTCTCCAGGCTCTCAGACACATATAGTGTTTACAAATTAGACTAAGTTTAAGTTTCCACGAAACATAAACTTAATCTCCTCCTGTACTAGAGGTTAACTGAGTACTACTCAGAATACAATGAATAAATCTAAGTACAAGGGTAAGACAGTGATACAAGTGTATAAGTTTAGGTACAGTCTTGTCTCTAATATGAGGAATAACATCCTCTGAGAATTGGCTAAGTAAGTATTGAATTTAAGCTTCAGCCCTGTTCTCTAACCATTGGCTTCCTTGGGTTACATTCTCACCCTTTTTAAATGGAATCGCCAAGGTATATGCATGGCATCCAACCTGTGGATTACAGGCTTGCCAACCTGCATGCAACCAGCTCTTGGTTAGCAATCAGCCAACTTTTAGGGTGTGTTTTGATGCAGGAAAGGAGAGTGGTAGCTCATGATTCTAGGCAGTTGAGGCCTCATGAGGAAAATTATCCTACACATGCTTTAAAGTTAGCGGCTGTGGTTTTTGCCCTCAAAATTTGGAGGCATTACCTGTTTGGCGTGAGATTTGAGATCTTTAGTGATCATAAGAGTTTGAAATATCTCTTTGATAAGAAAGAACTCAACATGAGGCAGAGAAGGTGGATGGAGTTTCTTAAGGACTATGACTTTGAGTTGAAGTACCACCCGGGCAAAGCCAATGTAGTGGCTGATACTCTCAGTAGGAAATCCCTTCATGTGTCATCCCTGATGGTACATGAAATGAGCCTCTTAGAAGATTTTAGGAATTTGAGTCTTAGTGTTGAGATTGGTGAAAATAGTATCAGGTTATACAGGCTAGAGATCACTAGTGAGCTTCAAGCTCTGATCAAGGAAGCTCAGGGTTCGGACCCGGATCTTCAAAGTAAAATGGGACAATTAGGGTTTTCTGAGTCAGAGGATGGGATGGTTCTCTTCTAAGGAAGAGTCTGCGTCCCTAAGGGGGGTAGTGTGAGACAGTTAGTTTTAGAAGAGGCTCACAGGGGTAAGTTTTCTGTACATCCTGGCACTACCAAGATGTATCAGGACTTGAAGAGGATGTTTTGGTGGGAAGGTTGATAAGTGAAAATTATATGATAAATTAGAGCACTTTTTAGTTCACTTATCAAGAATAAAATGGTAATTTTGCCCCAGTTTAATCCCTTTTATTAAATATTAGATAAATTGTATTTATTAATCTTAGATTTGAATTTGATGCTATTTTGATAGAAATATTGTTGATTTTTGCAGGATATTGCAAGGATTTGATTTTAAGGAAAGATAACATTAAATGAGGGAGATATCTGCAAGATTTGAAGTTTGATTGAAGATATTTAATAAAGATTTGAAGAAGATTTGAAGCAATTAATGAAGATATTCACTTCTAATCAAACAAGGATTCTGCAGACAACCTTCCCAATAAATCAAAGATGCTCAATAAATACAAAGATTTCATCAAGAAAAGGGAAACAAGGAAAGGCAAATCAGCCAAAACCAGTCTCGGGGAGAGATCAAATTAAAAAGAGAAAGTTTGGAGCTGCAGGACGCATCCTGCGCTTCAACCTGCGCTACAGCGCAGGGTGAAGCACAGATCTCTGGAACCTGCGTTGCAGCCTACGCTGTAGCGCAGCTTGAAGCGCAGATCACACAGATTTGTTCCCTGTTGCCGTTTTTTAGATAGATTTCTCCCAATTTTCTTTGTCTTTTCCTTAGCCTATAAATAGGAAGCTCTTGCACCAGATCAGGGGTGCACGATTATTGTAATTCAGTGATATTTCAGTGATAATGCACCAGAGCTAACTTTATAGTAGGAAAGGAGAAGCGGTTTCACAAGGATTGAAGATGGTGACATCATCTTCGGTGGTTTGTATGGCTACCTTGTGTAGTTAACTCCTCCATTAGGATTGAATGTAATTGATTCCTTTCCTAAGTGTTTGTTGAACTCTATCTATTTATTTATGCAGTTCCCTAATTATAATGTTTGTAATCTCGTTCTGTGCTTTATTCCTAACTTCCGCGCTTGCGCCGGAGTTATAGGCTAGTTTGTAATTAACGTTACGACTAGGATTGAGTTTGGGGGAGCCTAGACATAGGAAACTCAACCTCTGATTGAATAAGAATACTCGGTTAACCAGTGACCGAAACATGGGTGTTGCTAATGATTGATGGATAGTGTGAGTATCCTAATGAAGGGCATCTAAAGGATAGGCATGGTCTAATGGATCGATAGCAAGGATTAGTTGATTGTCAATCCAGGAATCGAAACGTGGATGTATCCTGATGAGTGATGGGTAGTGACAGTACTCTAATGAAGGTGCGTCCAGAGGATTAGGCCTCGTTTATCAATTAATTCTTTTACAAACGAAATAAAGTAAGCAAAATAAGCTGAGGGTAAGTCTGTCGCTTGGGAGAGCCCGCATAGATTACCTTTGAGTGTGAGCGGCGCCTGGTAACTCGGGGTCTTAGCAATATAGTTTGTCTACAGTATTATAGTTCAAAGCCTATAATAATAGGTAGTCTCGGCATACATGGGGGGTGTGATGAGATAAATTTCAATCCTAATCCAAGTAAAGTGTCTCTAACTCTTCCTTTCTAATTCATTGATTATTAATTTGCTATTTACAATTTCCGCAACAATACTCTCAAAATCGTTGTTTCCCTTGATAAATAGATCACGAGTATACGTGAATTGACTGTTCCCTGTGGATACGATAACTCTCTTACTATTATACTACTGGATTTTTGGTTCGCTTGCTAGAAACCCATCAGGTCCTTCGGGGGATGTCTTTTATTATTCCAAGACATATGTATTTCTATATCCCATTATGTCTATTTATTTGATGTATGTATTTTGAGCCCGTGTTGGCAACATTACACCTTGTTGTATGGATGATTGGTTTCACTTAAGTAAGTGTTGGAATTACCTAAGCATTTTAATAAGTCAATTGTCGATATCATTAATGCGCAAAATAATTTCACGAATTTGGAAATAGTGCTTTCAACAGACATTATTTTCGAGTTTAGAAATCTAGACGTTACACCTCTCGATTCTATCATGAGTGATCCATATCGTATTTATATTTTACTTTCAAAATTACTTATTTAAGCTTACATATGTTAAATTGTTACTGCTTTTGACATGGTAAAAGAATTACAGACCAATGGATATTGGATACAAGCTTATTTGATATTGTTGGATTCATTGAACTCACTTGCTTAGAAGTGTTTATTGAGAAGTAAAATCTATACTGAGACTGATTTCTATTGAACAACTCATGCATTGGTGTGTTTCTCTTCTACTTCATGGTGGTTGTTAGGTCCTCACTTATTTGTTTGTGACTTACCCATTTTCATTGTTTTTCATCAAGATTCTCAGGCAGTTGAATAGTAGGTTTCTAGAAGATCCAGCTGGATAACTTGGTTGTTTATTCATTTTGGTAGGTTTCCTTTGCGTTGGTGGTTGATGTATTTTGTTTTATGTATGTTCTGAAGCTATAGGGAGTCTAGTTATGGGTTCATGTTGAGATGTATATTTTGATGTTTATTGGATAAATATATTGTTGTTGGAAACTTTGGCTGGTGATTTATACTAATAAATATATTGCTGGAGATTTATACTAATAACAGGACTTCTATAAATTTTGGGGTGTCCAAAATATAGGGGATACTCCAGTCAAAATTTCTGTAAAATTCTAGATGTTTATTTTAGAAAATCATTTGTAAGTGATGTACTATTGCTTATAGGCTTGCCAGGCTAAGGGTGTGATAAGTGTTAGAATTACGTAAATTTCCAGTAAATTACAACACTATTGATGATAATTGTTGAATTTATACCCCCAATTTCACCATTCTTAGCTTAAAAAATTGTGGTTCTTGTATTTATTGGAATTAAATATTGAACTTGATGTTATTTTGATGAAGAATCTGTTGTTTTTTACAGATAAAAGCTAAGGTACAAATGTGAGCATCAAGATACAGTGAGGAAAGACAGGAACAACATAGAACAAGCTCAACAAAGGATAATTCAAAGAAAACAGTTGATGTTTCCTGCGCTCCAACTGCGTTGAGCGAAGGCAAAGCGTAGGAATGCCTGTTCAGTTACTGTTTCCTCCCACGCTTCACCTGCGCTGAGTGCAGGAAATTAACCTAATTTTTAATGGGCCACAAGCAGAGTCTCAAAAGCCCGTCAGAACAATTTATAAGGGACTTTTATTAGCCCGTCAGACCTTTCCACCTCCCTCTTTCTGACTATCAAACCCCTCTCCACTTACTTAAGTGAGACATCAAGCATGATTCTCAATTTGGGCATTTTCTCCACATAGGAAGGGAGTCCAATACCCAACATATCTCCACCTCACAACTATGTGGATATAACCTCCAAACCGGCGATCTCATAACAAACTTCAAACTTTCCTCTTGGCAATGCTTTAGTCATCTTATCAGCACCATTATCATCAATATGAATTTTAACCAACTCCAACATCTTAGCATCCAAAGCATCACGTATCCAATGATACCTTACATCAATATGTTTGGACCTAGAATGGAAAATTGGATTCTTACCAAGATGGATAGCACTTTGATTGTCCACAAATAATGGATAGTTGTCCTGTACAAAACCAAGCTCTTGCAAGAATTTCTTCAACCATAACAACTCCTTACATGCTTCAGTAATGGCAATGAACTCTGCCTCTGTAGTAGACAATGCTACACACCTCTGCAGCTTTGATTGCCAAGCCACAACTCCCCTTGCAAAGTTAATCAAATAGCTCGAAGTGGACTTTCTGGAATCAATGTCTCCAGCCATATCTGAATCTGAGTAGCCAACCAAGGTAGGCTTATCACCTCCAAAACAAAGCTTCATATCAACAGTACCATGAAGATACCTTAGAATCCATTTCACAGCATTCCAATGTTCTTTACCTGAGTTTGACAAAAATCTACTGACTGTACCAACAAAATGTGCAATATCAGGTCTAGTACACACCATTGCATACATCAAACTACCCACTACAGATGCATAAGGAACTCTCTCCTGTAGGACTTCTCAACTTCATTTGAAGGACTCTGTTTAGCACTCAATTTAAAATGAGTTGCAAGAGGAGTGCTCACAACCTTAGCATTTTCCACCTGGAATCTCTGCAACACCCTTTCTATATAGTGTTCCTGTGACAACCAAAACTTCTTTTTCTCTCTATCACGAATGATTCTTATACCAAGAATCTGTTTAGCAGCGCCCATGTCTTTCATGGCAAATGACTCGCCCAATTGCTTCTTCAACCTGTCAATCCTGGAAACATCTTTCCCAACAATAAGCATGTCATCAACATACAATAACAGGATAATAAAATCATAATCAGAAAACTCTTTAACAAAGACACAATGATCAGAAGTAGTCTTCTTATAGCGTTGCTCACACATAAAAGACTCAAACTTCTTATACCACTGCCTCAGAGCCTGCTTCAGACCGTATAGGATTTTACTAAGCCTACCCACATAGTCTTCCCTACCTTTAACCTGAAAGCCATCAAGTTGCTTGATATAGAACTCTTCCTCCAAATCACCATGAAGGAAAGTAGTTTTCACATCCATTTGTTCTACCTACAAATCAAGACTAGCAGTCAAACTCAAAAAGGCTCTAATGGATGACATCTCCATCATAGGTGAGAAAATCTCATTGAAATCAACACCATTTCTCTGTCTGAAGCCTTTCACCACTAATCTGGCTTTGTACCTTGGAGACACATAATTACTCACATGCTTTACCCTGAATATCCACCTATTTTCTAAGGCCCTCTTGCCTTTAGGCAATTTCACCAAGTCATAAGTTTGATTATCATGCAAGGATTTCATCTCATCTTGTATTGCATCCAGCCACAATTGCTTTTCTTCACTCTCCAAAGCCTATTCAAAACACTCAGGTTCTCCACCATCAGTCAAGGTCACATACTCATTAGAAGAATATCTAGTAGAAGGTTGTCTCTGTCTGTTAGACCTCCGGAGTTGGACTTGAGTGTGATTCAGGTGCATCAGCAATATTCTCATCTTGCGACATCTCATGCTCCTCGTGGTCATCATCAATAAAAACATCTAATCCACCTCCAAGTTGTTCATCATCAACATCATCATGTTGTTCACCATGTTGAACACTTCCCTCAGCATTATCCAGATTGTGAATAGGCAATCGCATAGGATCACATCAGTCAGTTTTCTATCATTCTCGGGTGTAGTCTTCTCCACCTTATCAATGTCCTCAATGGTTTGGTCTTCCATAAATTGTACATCATGGATTCTTTCAAACTTGTTCTTAACAGGATAGAACCTGTAGACAAATTCATCTTCACCATAACCAATAAAGATGCATTGCCTTGTCTTCGCATCCAACTTGGATCTTTCATCCCTTGGAATATGAACAAACGCCTTGCAACCGAAGACATGCAAATGATCATAACTCACATTTTTGCCAAACCAATTTTATTTGGCACTTCACTGTCAAGAACAACAGTAGGAGTGAGATTAATAACATGCACCGCTACATATAGTGCCTCACCCCAGAAATGCTTGGGTAATTTAGCATCTGACAGAATACATCTCACCCTCTCAAGTAATGTCTTGTCCATCCTCTATGCTAAACCATTCAGCTGAGGAGTTTTGGGGGAGTCTTCTCATGTGCAATACCATGTTGCTTGCAATAAACATCAAAGGGTCCACAATACTCACCACCATTGTCAGTACGAATGCGTCTCAGCTTCTTGCCTGACTGTCTTTCAACCAAGGTGGGAAATAGTTTGAACCTCTCCAACACCTGGTCTTTTCTCTGCAAAGCATAGACCCATAGTTCCCTTGAACAAACATCAATAAAGGTAACAAAGTAAAGTGCACCACTAAAGGATTTTACCTTCAATGGACAACAAACATCAGAATGTACCAATTGCAACAACTCTGACTTCCTTGAAGTATGATGCTTTTTTAAGGATACTCTAGTTTGCTTGCCAGCCATGCAATGAGAGCATTCTCCAATTCTGCACTCTTTAACCCTTGAAGAACATCCTTTTTAGCAAAGAAATTCAGCCCATTTTCACTGATATGGCTGAGCCTTTGGTGCCACAAAGATGCCTCCATTTCCATGGCATTCAGACTGTCTTTAGCAACCAAAGCTTTTGTCCAATACAGTTTAGATGATTTCTCCCCTCTAGCCACAACCAAGTTACCTTTGGTAAGTTTCCACTTTCCAGAACCAAAGTGGTTATCAAAACCACCATCACCAAGCATCTGTACAGAGATAAAATTAAAACGGACATCAGGAGCATGTTTGACTCCTCTAAGCAACAACTTCATCCCCATGTTGGTTTGTAGGCAAACATCACCAACACCAATCACCGTAGACACACCATCATTACCCATCTTCAACACTCCAAAATCACCAGAAGTGTAAGATGTGAAGAACTTCTTCCTCGGTGTAACATGCAGTGTAGCACCACTATCAACAATCCACATGCTCTCATTCGATACAAGATTAACTGACTCATGGTCACTGAGAATAACAAGATCACCACAAGTAGCAGTAGCAACACGATCATCACCATCATCATGATCCTTATCTTTTGTTTACCCTTCTTGCCTTTGTTCTCCTTTTTCCATAGAAAACAATACTTTTGTATGTGCCCCGTTTTATGACAATAATGGCACTCCACATTCTTGTATTGGACATAGCTACTCCAGCTTTCTCCTACCTCCAACTACTTCTCCTCTTCTCTGCTCTCTCCACCCTTCGGTTCTTTTTTCTGACTTCTTCCCATGTTTTCAGTGACAAGTACCTCATACTGAGATGAAGAACCTTGTGTGATAGCAGTGAAGGTGCAGATCTAGAATTGAGCAAAAACAACCGGTTAGAATCAAGTAATAGCAATTAAAATGCGAAAAAAGGTGCAGGGCAACAACTATTTTGCGCATGAAAATGAAGGAAAAGAGAGAAAATGAAAGAAAAGTGGAAGAGAAAGCAATGGTTGGGACGCCACTGAAGAGGAATCCACCCACAGCAGATAAGTCCATGTTAGACGCCACTGATTCAGAGAGAATCAGATAAGTCTCTGGTTAGTTAAGCAAGAACCACCAAGCCTACTCTCAACTCACACATGAGGAGAAAAATGGGCATAATGCCTTTACTCTATTCATCCAAGTTGAATTTACAAGAGGGGAATCCTCCTATATATAGGGGTGAGGGGGCGGCCAACATGGGGGAAAAGGGGAAAAATAAAAGATGAGTGAAAAACACTCCTAAGTGGGTGTTATACCTTATTCCCTTGGCTAATTATCCAAGCTAATACTTAAGCCAAATAAAGCCACAAAATTAGCGCCCAAAATAGGAAGAAAAGGGAAAATTACAAGTATGTCCTAATTACATCCTAATTACATCTTAATCATAATATTAATCCTACTTTTATTAATCCTAATTAGATGGAGTCTTGCATGTTGACTTGAGTCCAAGGTCAAGGTCAATGGGTTGACCATGTTGAGGGTGACTCATGCTTGGTTCAGCCAAGCAATTCTAGCAGCTCCATGCTTGATCCTAGCTTCCAGCTGTTAGTCCAGGTACTATTGACAGGCGCAATCATTGTGCCTTCCTTCTCATCTCTTTATTAAGAGCACCACTCTTTTCGTTTGCAAAGAAACAAAACCATTAGGGGTTGAGTTGGTAATAGAAACCCGAAATGTCCCCAAGACTCAGGTAAAATGTTCAGTAGTCATAGTCCCAAAACTTCATCATCAAGTTTGATACCCATTCTTGATAACTGATCTAGGAACCCTTGAAATTCATTCAAGTGATCTGAAATGGAAGAACTCTCCCTGTACCTCAAATTCATTAGACAGTTCAACAAATACAATTTATATTCCCTGATTTAGAAGCATACAAGGACTCAATTCTCCCACAAAGTTCTAGCATGTGTCTCATTAGCAATGTGATTATAAACATTGTCTTCTACAAACTATCGAATAAAACCACAAATTTGTTAGTATTCAAAGTCCCAGTCTTCTTTAGACATAGAATCCGACTTCTGAGTAGCAAAGACAGGAAGATGCATTTTCTTCACAAATAGCAAGTCTTTCAACTTGCCCTTCCACAAGTGATAATTAGTGTCATTCAAGCAACCATTTTAGAATTGCCTCCATCACTCAAGCAAAACAGCCCCAAAACCAAAGCCAAAGAACTCTGATGCCACTCTGATGGGGGAACAACAACACAATAACAATACAAGCACATTCAAATAGTTAATGCAGCGGAAATAAATCCCCCTAACTTGCAAGAATCTATGAGGAGTAACAGCAAATGAATAACAATAATAACATCACCAAAATCACAAACAAAGACACCAAGATTTTAACGTGGAAAACCCCTCAAGCAAGGGTAAAAACCACGGGTCATCCAGACCAAAGAAATAGCTCCACTATGATCAACAAAGGGTACAAAGAGTCTCGATCAAGTGCATAAAACAGTCCTAACACTCAGCCAAACAACAAAGCAATAAAGCTTACAAATAGAGAATAAAGAAGATGAAAAATCCCAAATACACAGCTACTGTGCGAACTAAATATCTCCCAACCCAAACTTCGTATCAACGATCCAACCGTTCAGAATGAAGAACCAGATGTTCCGAATCAGCTGCCAAATTTCAACCTGATCCAACGGTGAACGAATCTGCAGTAGCGGTTTTACAGTTGCAGCTCTGTGTAAAAACGAGAATGACTTTCTCTCTTCCTCTCTCTCAAAGTGCTGGTGTTCAAAGTGACTTCAGACCTTTCCACTTCCCTCTTTCCGACTTCAAACCCCTCTCCACTTACTTAAGTGATACATCAAGCGGGCTTCTCAATTTGGGCTTTTTCTCCACATAGGAAGGTAGCGCAATACCCAACAAATCCATCATTAATGTGGGTACATGCAGTAATGACACGATGGTACAATGGACATCAAGACAAGCAGCAGCATCATAGAATGAAGCAACTAACACTTGGGGCAGTGTGCATAATTGACATTCAAAAAAGGAACAATGAAATTAACTGGTATTCTCTTTTGCCTTGTCCAATCTAAAACTTGTCGACCATGAATACAATCTGGTATATAAATTCAAAACCAAAGGCAGAGTAAGGTATATTTTCAAATGGTCTTAAGGAATTAGAGCATAGTTATCAATCTCAATCATAAGCAGCTTAGAAAATGGTTGCTTAGAAACATAATAGTTTAGTTTCTTTCAATAGCCAAAATACCTGCCTAGAGATAGTACTTCTCAAATTTCTTATCAACAACATAATAGAGTAAAAAAACAAGAAGACTAGCAATCTAGCATCCTTTGAGAACAATACGTTTAAGAATGTTGTCATTGCTCCAAATGCATAAAAAGAAGGAAATGATTCGTTGACACTCAAAAAATGAGTGTGATAGGAGTAGGGAGGAGAGACATAAAAAGAAAGAAGAAAGAATAGATAGAGGAAATGAATGATGAGATAATGAGAAGTGATATGATGGAAAAAAGAGAGAAGAAAGAAAGAAAAAGGAAGTGTGGAGGGAGATGTAAGAGAGCGGAGTATGAAAAAATCTGAATTGTTAAAAGAAACTTTTATTTGAAATTTGTGTATAGACCAATCATCTAATTCAACTTACTGGTTCAGCAGTCAACACAACAGACATAAAATATTTGACAGGGCAGGAAGGAGACCTTGAAATCTTTTGAGCATACCTTGCAAGGATTTTTCAAGGTTAGTCTTCAACTGTTTGGTTATGCACAGATTGCATTAAAAATTTCAACCCTTCTTTCATAAAGACATCCTCCTCTAAGGACCCTCCTACTTGAAGCAAGTCATCATAGAAAAGAACCCACTTCAAGGACAGAGCCTGCTAGCCTCAGCTGGTCATCCAATTCAGCTAGCAACAAGTGAACTTGACCATAAGATGGGTGATGTTTATCAGAAGCTGCAAATAGATGAATTTTCTTATTGATTTCAATCCAGCTAGACCCTGGACATCTCTTTTCTACACCAGATCCTTCATGGAAGTCCGAATCTTCGCAACCTCATTCCACCTATTAACTTCAGCATACATGTTAACAAGGAGACTGTAATACCCACTGTTACATGGCTCCAAAACATCAAACTCTGAACTGCAATATGAGCTATTTCCAAGTTTCTGTGAAGCTTACACCCATTCAATAAGGCCCCCCAAATATAAGAATTCGGTTCAAACGCCATGCCCCTTATCATCTCCAAAGCATCCTCAATCAAACCACCCTTGCTCAATAGGTCAACCATGCATCCATAATGTTCAACTTGAGGACTGATACAATAATCATGAATCATACTCTCAACCTGCAACGACCCTCTTCTATAAACCCTGCATGAGTGCAAGCAGTTAAGACACTAACAAATGTAACTCCATTTGGCCGGATTCCTTCTTTCTCCATTTCACCAAACATCCTTAACGCTTCTGCTGCATAGCCATGTGTTGCAAGCCCTTCAATCATAGAATTCCAACAAACAGGTTCTTTCCTTGCAATTTATAGAACACCAAAAGGGACCTTTCTATGCTCCCGCATTTCGCATACATATCAATCAACGAAGACCCAACATAAACATCAAGATCAAACCGATTCACCATCAATAAAAGTGCACCTCTTTTCCTAACCAAGCGCCCCTAGATGTGCACAAGCTGAAATCACAGTGGTCATGGCAACTTCATCAGGAACCATTCCTTTGTTAACCATTTCATGAAAAAGTGCTATCACAATAGCATACCTTTTGTTCCGTGAATAACAAG
This sequence comes from Sesbania bispinosa, assembly GCA_026901365.1. Taxonomy (NCBI): domain Eukaryota; kingdom Viridiplantae; phylum Streptophyta; class Magnoliopsida; order Fabales; family Fabaceae; genus Sesbania; species Sesbania bispinosa. The sequence goes on along the minus strand of QLOH01000643.1, from coordinate 17,948 downwards.
TCATCACAGTTGTCCAAGAAATAACATCCCTGCAAGGCATTTTGTTAAACAAAAACTCAACACACTCAACGTTCCCTGATTTAGCATACCCATCAATTATGGCATTCCATGTAGCAGTGTTTTTCTCAGGCATTTCATCGAACAACTTCACTGCAGATTCAATGTCATCATTCCGCACAAGCGCCGAATCATCGTCGTCCAAGCAATAACGTCCCTTTCAGGCATATCATCAAAGACCTTTCTGGAATCAGCCACGTGGCCCAACGTCGAGTAAAACTCAACCAGAGTGGTCTGAACAAACACGTGTGAATCGAACCCGCGTTCCACACGTGGCCATGAATAACCTTGCCGGAAACGGAATCCATCAACAACGTGCAAGCCTTAAACAAAGACGAAAAGGAATAGCTGGTAGGAACGACGTCGTTTCTCAGCATCTGCATGTAATATGCCAATGCTTGGTCCGAATAATAATGGCAACGAACGCAGGCTCTGATGGATGCGTTGTAAACGAGAACGTTGGGGTTTGCATGTGGGAAAAAGCCGAAGTTGCAAGGTCTATGCGAGAAGTGATTGAGCATGCGGTTATGAATTGGTTCATCAAGAAGCAGTCTTGGTTGGCGTTGGTCTTGATCATGGAGGCGTAGACGGATTCTAGTTTTTGCTCCCTTGAGCATCCCTTTATCTGGGCCAGGATTGTGTCTTTGAGAGTGTGGACGTTGCAGTGTTGAAAGGTGAGTTTTGGAAGTGAAATTGTTTAGCTAGCATTGCAGACAGAGGTGGACCTTAGTTTTTACGGAGAGCGTAGCATGCTGCTCCAAACTTTTTGCAAATTATTTTATATACATACATATTTATACATTTAATAAAAACATTTATAGTTTTAGTTATTAATAATGGTTTTTCTTATAATTCTCCTATAATATTCATTCAATTAGGAATAATTTTATATCTATATATTATTTTAATGGTCTATTTGTAATATTATTATACTATAAAGCTTAATTGCAATTTTAATCTTCTGGTTTGTACTTTGTGCAATATTGATCTTTTAAATTTAATTTTTTTAGCAAATTAAGTTCTCTACTTTAAAAATTAAGAAAATTTGGTTTCTGACAATTGTCTTCAATCTAAAACTCTCAAATTATCATTTTTTACTTAACGTTTCAACAAATTGAATTGATTAAATCATTTAAATCTTACACTACTGCAGAAAAGGCTTTCTACGACGGTTAAAAAGAGGCTTCTACGACGGTTGCACAACCGTCGTAGATCCAGGCGTCGTTGTTAAGTGGAATTTGTCACGACGCGTGCTAACCGTCGTTGTAAACTGACTTTCTACGACGGTTAGTACTGGTAACCGTCGTGAAAAGCCTTACTTTCCACGACGGTTAGTAAAGGAACCGTCGTGAAAAGCACTTTCCACGACGGTTGTGACCATAACCGTCGTGGAAACTACTTCAACCCACCCTTCTTGAGCAACTCTTCTACGACGGTTGTGACCACAACCGTCGTGAAAAGCCTACTTTCCACGACGGTTGTGGACACAACCGTCGTGGAAAGTTTTTTTTTTTAGTTCGTTTGTTTTTTACAATTTTCCCAAACCTGCAAACAGAAAATACAGTCCAGACAATCCCAGCAATGAAAAATCAGCAATACCAACATAGTAATGACACTTCACATACTCGGTGCACTAATCAATTTACATAATCACATTACACGTAAAATCTAATATAAAAGCTACTATAAGTAATGAAACTATATAAAAAAACTACTACAAGTAATCAAATACTGATCAACTACTCTAAAGTTTTGTTATACAAGTCAATAACATATGCAGCCCATGTCTTTCTGATGTAATCAATTGAAGCAGAGTTGAGTGGGCTACTATCCATGAAATACTGCAAAATAAAATAACTTGTAATTAGTGGATAGATCAATTGCATGACGATTGGTGTTAACTTGTTTGTTGGATTACCTTGTCCAATGCGACTTGAATTCCCCCTTGCACAATGCAAGACATCCATTGCATGACGTAATAGCCACACTCATACCCTCCAACTTGTTTGTTGGACTACAATTCAAAATGAATATTAGTCAAATAATTAAAACCGTAGACAACACTTTATTAAAATATCTTATTGAATCCATGTAAATACCTTGACGTATTTCCAGGTTAGCTTATGAGCTCTATGTCCAGCTCTACCCATCAACATTTGATATGTTGAATATGCACTAATATAAAAAATATCACACGATTTAGAGTTTAATAATTCAATAAAAGACTTCTAAAGTTAATAAATTCATTGTCATTACCTATTGACTATGTCAAAAAATCTCTTTGGGGGCCTCTTATGCAATGAACAAAACCACAGAGCGCTGTCTTCGTCGACAGATATAACCAGTAGTTGCCAGTGGCGTCTGCATTGAAAATTAGTTAATACTGCAAGATATTTATTTTGATAATGATAAAAATATTAAAAAACCTACAAGTATTTCCACTTACTCATGAAAGTAAGGTGCTAAATAAATCTTCTTGCCCTCATCTTGCAAGGCATTGGCGATGTACACCTGAATAGCTGTTCTTTCATTTACACCCTCACAGGTTAGATGAGGGTCAATGAATCCATACACATCCTCATGTGAGGATAACGAAGCCAAAAACCTGAAATAAGAAATATTTCGTTGTGAGGAAATTTCCTTCTAAAGTTACTTAATAATAAAACTACTTGGCAAAGTACTTACAACTCCCACACATGAATGACAGTGATGTTAAGATATTCATCGCCCGCCACAACCTCTCCTATATCTGAGACGGTTAAATACAGGGGTATGGACATCTGTATCGTACCAAAAACTTCTCATCCCATGGCAACTCGATAGAGCTGTATTTAATGGCGGATGCAACCTCTAACAAGCTAGCAAGGGGATCATCGGTTGGAAAAGGTCCCTTCTTGGTATTTTCTTTTTGTCGTTTTTTGTACTTTTTGCTGCACATAAAGAACAATGTATTGTGAAAAGTAGTAATATATATAGATACATTGTTGAGGATATAAAAAAGAAACATTTAATTGTGAAAAGTAGTAATATATATAAGTGTCAACTATACCATAGGGGTTGGAGTTTGCCTAACTAGATGCCGGGGCCAGGCAATAAAGGTCTGATATGCTTGTTGTACAATAGCAACCTCCAATGTCTGGATAGGCACAGGAGCATTCTCATCGAAAACCTTTTCCACTGATACCTTGACTGTGTCAGGTGAAAGAGGAATATTATGTACCGTGGTGGCCCCTATGAAAACCTTCCCCAAAGCCACCAACTTAGGGGATGGTGTGCACTCCACATACAGCTGACATGGGATTTCATCCACCTGACCCCCATCTGGTGAACAACTACCCTTTGTGCTGATTTTATTAGCATTAGTCACAAAGTCTTGACTAGGAGCACCTGTCTGCGATGCATTCAACAATTCCTGCTTGTACAACTCCAACTCGATCCTCATTTCATCTTTCACCTTATTTGTGATTTCAACTGTGAGCTGTTGTGTTAGCTTTTCGATGTGCTCACTGCTAGGCTCACTTGATGAGGAGTTCTTGGACTTTGATCCAAAAAATGACCGAATACCAACCCCTGCTCCAGCAGCACGAACACGACCAGGGTGCTCAGGTCGTCCAATAGCAGTAGCAAGTATATCATCACGACCTTCTGGTGTAAAGGTCCCCTGAGTAGATTGCTCAACCAAAGAATCCTGCAGTTAACAAATATAGTGACAGAGAGCGTGAGTATGGAATCAAGAATTTGTATAGTAAATAAAAAATCAATTACAAAATTAAAACTTACAATCTTCTCAGAGATAACGCGTGATTCTTCAGAGGTATATACCCCTGAGGGTTTAACACGGGCCTGCTTCCATTTTATCATGACGTGTAGGCGGTGATGGAGGGTCTGCAATAGGATCATCACCATCTGCAGCTCTGTCTTTCAACTTCTTCTTTATCATTTTTTCTTCAAGCAATTTATAACCCCCACGAGACAGAATGTGGGGGGTTACATTATGTGCTTGAATCTCCTTAGCCTTCCTCCTTACATCCTGTAGTGAATGAATAATAAATTACTACAAATCTATACAAAACTGAATGAGTAAAACAAACTGAATTGCACTAACCTGCCAATGTTCTTGTTCACGGAGTTCCACAAATTGTTCCCAAGTCCTCATCAATGCCCTGATATTTGGTACAAGGATTCTGACCCTTCTTTGGGCCAAAAATATATGTGGTCGTTAGCAGGGACTTAAACTGACGCCACTTCACCGCAATCGAAGACAATAACTTCGATTCCAATGACGGTACATTTGGTATATCAAAATGAGCCTATATGAAAAACAAAGATAGAATCAGTCATACATTAGAGTTAACATCAAATTCATAAAAAACTTGACAAAAAATCATATAAGTGTTTTACCAAAACATCCTTCCACAGCACGGTCTTCTCAGCCTCAGTCACATGCTCCCAAGTCGGTGTTAAAATTGAAATTTTGTCTCGGGCCAATACACCGAGATAACTGCTAAGGAGATCGGAGTTTGGCCCAGTAGCCACCCCGCTATCAACATTAATGGTCAGTGTTACCTTCTCCCCATTGGCGCATTTCTGTGCAAGCCATCTCAGCCTAGTAGGTCCTCTAACAGATCTTCTGGAGGATGACTCTGAATGATCCCCTGAAGGATCCCCTGAACATGGAGGCGGACCATGATCATCGGCCATATCTCTGTTGAAAAATGAAAAAAAAAACAAATATGAGTGACAATTATACACAAAGTAACCTTCAAAAGTAAAACTTATAAAAATAAGACATAAAATTAACACAATAAAATATAATGCATAATTAAATGAATCTACCTTTAAACTTGTTCCCATATTCCCTCATTATGGTCTGTTCGAGTGGCATGCACATCATCGACAACATCATCCTCGACATTGTTAACCATTAGTGAAGAAAATGATCGAGTTTCACCGACATCAAGGTTCAACTGGTCATACTCCGGAAGAATTTCTTGTTTCTTCCCATGGAGAACGATAGACCAATTTCCGACACAGGGTCCTTCACATAAAACACCTGTGAAGCTTGATGTGCCATGATAAATGGCTCGTCCTTATATCCAATCTTCCGAAAGTCGACCAAGGTCATTCCTGATTCGTCGATTTTCACACCACTCTTATTGTCAACCCATTTACACTTGAAAACAGGAACTGTAAACTTAGTGTAACCCACCTCCCAAATCTCTTCTATTACACCGTAGTACGGCATTGTTCCTACAACTGGGCTTCCGTCCTTTGATGAAGAGAATTGCATGGACTCTGCCTCTAAAGTGACCCCACTATTTTGCACTGTACTTTTGTCATCCATAGACTTCGTGGAGAACATACAATTGTTGATTTCATATCCAGCGCAAGCTAATACATCAAACTTCGGTCCATGTGCCAACCAAGTCAATGTTTCAGATGCAGTAGGATCTTTCATGATTTCATTTTTAAACCAAGCCATAAAAGACCTGTTATGCTCGTTCAACACCCACTTCTCCGGGTGTCTTGGGTTCTTGTCCTTCACTATTGCTTTGTGAGCAGTTATGTAAGGTAAAACCTCATCTGTGTTATTTAATATGTACAAATGTGCTGCAAGGATTTCTTCACGAGATTTGGTCACCATATGTACACCACGTGAGCACCTACTTGCGGTTGGTTGGTTGTTCCAACATTTGGAAGGAAGTCCTATAGGTTTTGCTTTGGACAAGTACCCCGTACAAAACTCAATAGCTTCTTCTGCAATGTACCTCTCTACAATAGAAGCCTCGGGACGATACTGATTCTTCACATATCCTTTCAAAATCTTCATGTACCGCTCAACTGGATACATCCATCTAAGATAAACCGGTCCGCACAATCTAACTTCTCTAACTACATGAACTAGCAAATGCACCATGATGTCAAAAAAGGATGGAGGAAAAAACATCTCCAACTGACACAAGATAACGACAATTTCTTCTTCAAGTTGGTCCAACTTCAAAGGATCAATGACTTTACTACAAATAGAATTGAAAAAGAAACACAATCGAGTATAGTATGCCTAACATTTTTTGGCAAGATACCACGAATGGCCACAGGCAGTAATTGTTGCATAAGGACATGACAATCATGAGATTTTAACCCAACTAGTTTCGTTTCCTTCACTATTACAAGGCTCTTGATATTTGAAGAGTATCCTTGTGGTACCTTCACACCTTTTAAACATTCACAGAAACTAATCTTCTCCTTTTTGGACAAGGTGTGGCATGCTGGGGGCAGATATGTGCGGTTACCTCTCTTCTCCGGGGCCAACTTGTCTCGTATATTCATTTCAACCATGTCTAAACGAGCATTGACTCCATCCTTTGTCTTCCCTTTAATATTCAAAAGCGTTCCAATCAAGCTATCACAGACATTTTTCTCCACGTGCATGACATCTATACAGTGTCTAACATGTAACTTGCACCAGTATGGGAGATCAAAGAAAATGGACCTCTTCTTCCATATCCCCGAGGCAACTGACTTGTCTTTCCGCTTACCAAATACGACATTAATGTCTCTCACCTTGTCGTAAATCTCCACACCTGTTAACGGAGTCGGTTCTATCCCATCCTCCGGATATCCATTAAAAGCCTTCCTCAATCTTCTATATGGGTGATGCCTTTTCAAGAATCTCCGATGACCAACATATACTGTCTTCCTTCCATATTTCAATTGCTGATGGAATGTGCCCTCTTCACACACAGGACAAGCTTTATGACCCTTAACACTATAACCCGACAAGTTCCCATATGCAGGAAAGTCATTGATGGTACAAAAGAGCATTGCATGCATCTTGAAAGATTCTTTGGCAAACCCATCATAGACTTCTACCCCCTCATCCCATAGCAATCTCAGATCTTCTATCAATGGACTGAGATAAACATCAATGTCATTTCCAGGCTGACGTGGACCAGAGATCATCATAGACAACATCATATATTTGCGCTTCATGCACAACCCGGGAGGTAAATTGTAAACAACTAGCAAAACAGGCCACGAACTATGATTAGTACTTAAATTTCCAAATGGATTCATTCCATCTGACGCTAATCCAAGCCTAAGATTCCTCGGCTCGTTTCCAAATTCTGGAAACTCTACATCAAAGTCCTTCCACTGTAAAGAATCAGCGGGATGGCGAAGCATTCCATCACATATCCTCCCATCCGCATGCCATCTAAGGTTCTCAGCGTCATTTGGATTGGCAAACAGACGCTTAAACCTTGGAATAATTGCAAGATACCATACAACCTTTGCCGGGGGACCCTGCTTTGTGACCTCATCAATACTATCTTGATCATCGTCTTTCACCTTGTATCGGGATAACCCACACTTCGGACATTTCTTCAACCCTTCATAGTCTTTTCTGTATAAAATGCAATCATTAGGGCATGCATGGATCTTTTTATACTCCATACCCATCGGACACAATATCTTCTTCGCCTCATAATTACGATTAGGTAGTGTGTTCCCTTCAGGAAGCATGTCAGTTAGCAACTGAAGCAACTCCGTGAAGCTTTTATCAGACCACCCATTCAATGCCTTCAAATTCATCAATCTTAACACCGCTGACAATCGTGTGAAGTTTGTTGACCCCGGAAACAACGGAGTCTCAGCATCACTACACATATCTTCATACAGATGTGCTTCTGCAAATCTGTCCACACCGACATCGCGAATCATGTCTTCCACTCGATCCTCCATGCAGTCCTCCATGGTTGAATGAGAATACTCTGGCATTGGGACCTCATCATCATATGGCATATGTGTCACTTCACCATGCCATATCCATTTTGTATAACCCTTCATAATACCATCACACAGAAGATGCTCCCTGATGTCTTTCTCAGCCAGTCTTCTTCCATTGAAACAATTTACGCATGGACACCTGAACCTTCCTTGTGCGTCGGCACTACTAGCAACATTACATCGCGCAAATTGTAGAAATTCTTCCACTCCTCTCTCATACTCATCAGTAATGCGCCGAGCATTCATCCAACTTCGATCCATATCTAATTTCTGTACGTTCGTGAACGACACTCCATTTATTCAACATTATGCATGTAGATCTCACTTTTTTTATTCAAAGGTGTGGCCCTATCCCATTCAGGAAGATTCACTTTTCCTTAGTTCATTATTGTGTAAATTTTAATTCTCATTCCATAAAATCCACAAAATTTCGGCAGCATTTCGCATTGGTCTTCAGGTGGCACGAAATGAAAGTGGTGAACCACTATCAAATATGCCCCCGAAGAACAACACAAATGCAACGAATCGAAATTTCATGAATTGTATGGAATGCTTATTAAAACTTATTAATGAACTATAAAAAAGTGATATATCTTCCCAAACTGTCCATCCGGACAATTCAAGATTCAATAAGTTCACTATAGTACTCCCTCTTTTAGTTAATATAACAAAGATGTATGAAAAAAATTATTCTTTGGAGGGAGTACTACAATCTCCATATTGAATCTCAAACGGGAAACTAAGGTTCACTCAAGTAATGAATCAAGCAATCATTAAAAATGAACAATAAAACAAGGCAAAATATAAAATGAAATTAACTAAAGTTTGACAATATATGACAATATTTAATCATATTATGTAATAAAATAATAATCCAGCTTGGATACAATAAGCATAGAAATGAACATGTATAATTCACCATTAGTAAGATTAACAATTAATTAGTGACAATGGTAAAAATTAATTAAAACAAGTTTAGGGATCAATTACAAATGAATTACATGTTTAATTAATAATCTTGGATGGCTCTGCTTGGATAGCTATATCCCAAAATAAAAAAAAAACAAAATGGGGTAAATCAATTTACCCTGCATAATAACCTTTGTCTTTTAATTTTCCTTTGAAGGACGATTTTCGATGGCAAATTCTCTTCCTCATTATTTTTTTCAACATTATTTAAAGCAAAGACAGGAACTTGATTAATTAGTAAGGTTCTTCCCATTTTTTATTGTGAGTTTACCTTTGCCTACCACTTTAAAGTAATCCTTCTTTCCTAACCGGAATCCAAATCTGCTTTTGGCACTCTTTTTGGTTTTAGCAATATCTGTATAAGTCGAACAACTCAAGCCTCAAGTCGCTAAACATTCCCCAATTAAACAATCCAAACCACACTTTCTTTTCCCCAATTTCTTTTACTTGTTCTGTTTGTTACTTAGTTTTTCTTCTGACAAGACAGGGGATCCAATCATACCTCACTTTGTTTCAACAAAGTCACCAATTAAGCAAGGAAAACACAAGCCATTCTATCTGATTTAATTTAAGGGATTACTCATCATATATGTTCGATTGCTAGATTCAGTTATTGAATTGCATCTTAAAATTTATATTAATTGCGCGTGCAAGAGTATAGTACAATTCATATTATTTTTTCAACTTCATATGTATATAACTGAGCTCAAAAACATCAAATTCATGCACAGACAGAGGTATAATTATAAATCTTACTAGGGCTCAAAATGGAGAAATTATATGAACAAAGTTAGAGCAAAGAGCCATCCACAAATAAACAGAGAAATTAGAGAATAAACAAAAAATGCTAGGGCTCAAGAAACAAACTCACAGTGACAAAGATGGAGCACTTCACGGCCGGCGGCGGGTGAAAATGGAGAGAGGGACGATGGCAGAGGCACGGTGGAGCTTGAGAGAGAGAGAGAAAGGCACGGTGAGAGAGAGAGGAAGCTTGAGAGAGAGGGAGCTTGAGAGAGAAAGGGACGATGGGTGAGAGAGAGAGGGAGAGCAGGCACGGTGATGAGAGAGAGAGGGAACTTGAGAGAGAGAGAGGGAGGTTGAGAGAGAAACGGAGGTTGAGAGAGAAAGGTGGTCGCGCGGCGCAAATGAAACAAGGAGCGTTAGGGTGCTCTTAACTGGACTCTACCACGACGGTTGTTCAAAGGGACCGTCGTGGTAGATCAATCTTACTCCTGCACCACCCATGTTTTGCTATTCCCACCCCTTCCTTTCTGAATCCCCTAATGCTCCCTGCACCTCCCCACTTTACTTGTCACACCCCCATAGGTCTTCCACGACGGGTGGCCACTGGGCCGTCGTGGTAGCCCACTATTACTCCTGCACCACCCATGTTTTGCTATTCCCACCCTTCCTTTCTGAACCCCCTAATGCTCCATGCACCACCCCACTTTACTTGTCACACCCCACATAAGGTCTTCCACGACGGGTGTCCATTGGGCCCGTCGTGGTAGCCCACTATTACTCCTACACCCATGTTTTGCTATTCCCACCCCCTTCCTTTCTGAACCCCCTAATGCCCTGCACCAGCCCACGTTACTTGTCACACCCTCATAAGGTCTTCCACGACGGGTGTCCATGGGGCCGTCGTGGTAGCCCACTATTACTCCTGCACCACCCATGTTTTGCTATTCCCACCCCCTTCCTTTCTGAACCCCCTAATGCTCTCTGCACCTCCCCACTTTACTTGTCAACCCCCATAAGGTCTTCCACGACGGGTGTCCACTAGGCCCGTCGTGGTAGCCCACATTACTACTGCACCACCCATGATTTGCTATTCATACCCCATTCCTTTGTGAACCCCTAATGCTCCCTGCACCACCCCACTTTACTTGTCACACCCCCCATAAGGTCTTCCACGACGGGTGTCCATTGGGCCTGTCGTGGTAGCCCACTATTACTCCTGCACCACCCATGTTTTGCTATTCCCACCCCCTTCCTTTCTGAACCCCCTAATGCTCCTGCACCTCCCCACTTTACTTGTCACAACCCCCATAAGGTCTTCCACGACGGGTGTCCACTGGGCCCGTCATGGTAGCCCACTATTACTTCTGCACCACCCATTTTTGCTATTCACACACCCCCTTCATTTTTGTAAACATTTATTCTAAGGTAGTGTTTCTACGACGGTTGATTGGCAACCGTCGTAGAAACGTGCTTTCGACGACGGTTGAGGGGCAACCGTCGTTTGTAAGTTACCCATAATTGCAAAAATGCCACCGGTCAGTTTCAACGACGGTTGTCCCTCAACCGTCGTGGAATGCCCGTCGTAGAATGCCTTTTTGTAGTAGTGTTATTAAGTACAAAACACACCAATCAAAATATAAAATTTCACCTAAAATAGAAAATTCTCAATTTCTCCCTCTTTAAACTCTAATTCGCCTCTATAAATCATTCAAAATTTACCAAATTTCTATTAAAAAATACTTTTGAACTTTTAAAATTTTTCATATCTCAAATCTATATAAATTACCTAATATTGAATTAAAAATGAGAATTTGAGGGCTTTAGATAAAAGACAATATGCAGAGGACCAAGTTTGTTTAATTTTTAAAACTGAGTAAATCAATTGATATGCTAAATAAAACTTGAATGACCAATTTACACAATTTAAATTAAAGAAATAAAAATGCAATTAATGTATAATATAATATATTGTATGTATTAAAATATTTTATTTCAGCTCCCTCACAAATTTCATTCAAGTTCCGCCACTTATTGCAGACAAACATTTCACATTTGATGGATGAACACAGCCAGGCTGCTCAGCTGACAAGCATTGTCTTTTTATTTGTGAGGTTAGAGCATCTTTATCCCAGCAACTCTTCAAAGTTTCTTAAACCAATATTTTATAATTCTTCACATTCTCATTTTATTATATTATTTTTATTACTTTAAGCAGCTCATTCACTTTTTATCTCCAACCAAGCAACTCTCAAAAGATTTTTAAATGGACCCCACAGCCTACCTCACACTTATATATTTTATTAAAAATAATATATAATTAAAAACATGCAGCAACCCGCTTTTGCGGGTGCTGCAGGCAACATCGGTACCTGACTTAGCAGACTCGGTTCTCTCCATCGCCAAAGCATCGGAGCTGCAGGCATCAGCAACCATCGCGCGGAATGAGAATCCCGCCATGGAGATGCTCTTAGGATGTTAAATTTATTTTTAAATAATGTTATTTTTTTAATTTTATTCTTTTTTTAATTTGATTCTCTTTATTTTAAATATTTATTATAAAATTATATCATAAATTATTGTTTCAGATGTATATAAAAAAGGGTAAGGCCCAAAACTAATGTATAGATTCAGTCTAAACAGACAAAGGGAGAGTCGAAGGAGACAGGATCAAACCCCTTTTGTATTACTTGTCGAAGATGACATGGTGCAGAAGGCTACTGTAACAGTCTCGAGGCACAGATACAAAGAAATGTGGCGCGCCATGCAAAGAACAGAGAAAATCTCTCACCAAAAAGGAAATATACCTTTAGATACCTTTAAGCGGTACAAGATAATAGTAAAAAGACAACGACGTGCTTTTAGTACAGTAGATCAACAAACGTAAAAAAGAAATTCTTGGCTGCTAGCATAAGATAGCAGGGTATCCTGAGGTGATACCTTAGGGAAAAGGCGCATTAGCTAAGGATGTATATATATCCACACGCTCAGGGTGATAAGACATAAGAATTCATCTCTAACACCTCTTTGTATACAAAATCAAGAATTCTAATATTGATTATTTAAGTTTAGACAAAAACATTTGGCGACTACATTGGGGAGGTGTTATTATTGCCATGGAAGACCGCCAACGAAGCCAAAGGATAATGCCCAGGAGGTTGTCCTTCAGCCTAGACGATTTTCTTGGGGCTAAAGGCGTCAGAAGAAATGGCAGTGCGCTCGAAACCAACAACAAACGTTCACAGACCATCCTTGTTGAACCTGAACACCCTCAGCCTGAGCTAAATTGTTACAAAACCTGGAAACCAGCTGGCGTGACTGGAAATGATGGAGATGACACACCACTTGTTGTATCAGCATCTGTTCTCAATAGCATTCTCGCTGGACAGTAGAGTTTAGCTAACATGGTGATAGACCTCAACACAATAGTGCACTCCCAAAAGGAAAGCGAAGCCAAGGACTGTGGTAGCAGCCGCTAAGGAAGTGAGAGATGATGTCGCGGTGACGCAAAAGAAACTAAGACAACTGTTGCAAAATAAGCACAATCCGCTAAGCACCTTTTTGATTTAGAAACCCCTAGCAGATGTTGTGACAATGGCCCCGTATCCTAGTGGGTACCAGCAACCCACGTCCGCAAATTTGATGGAACAGGGAGTGCGAAGGAACATATCATGAGTTTTCTGGATGATCTGGGAATATACAGAAGCAATAAAATCTACTAGTCAAAGAATTTTCTCAGTCACTATCAGGAAGGGAGTTCACCTGGTATGCAAAGCTAAGGCCTTATTCCATCGAAACATGGGAATACTTGGTGATGGAATTCTATGGAAAATTTTTGGAAGAAGAAGGAGCCCTCCACATAATGGGCCTGGGGAGAGTAAACAGAAAGCAGGAGAAGGCCTTGTAGCCTTCATAAAGAGTTACCGAGACTGTGCATTACAATGCAAAGAAACGTTACCTAAAGCCGACTTGGTTTATGGGTGCATCAAGAACATAGAAGAGGGTCCCATATTCTTAAGTCTTAGTGGGATAACCACATTTGCAAAAATCATGAGAAAGGTTGTTGATGTGGCAGACACCATGAAAAGGCAGGGGGGAAGAGAACCAAGGGCCTTGAGGATATGTTGTTTGATGTGTGCGATGCTGAAGAGAGGGAAAGAAAGAAGACGTTCAAGAGTAGTCGCTCACCTAGAAAGGCAACGACTTACAATACCAATGAAGTGTCGCCTATCCCTCCTGAGCCGCCTTCAGATATGCCAGCTGGTGGAAGAATGGCTTAAAGATGGAACCCTGAGGTTAAAGTATCAAAGGCACCTTTGACCAAAGAGCAATATGACATCCCGGAGTATTGCGTTCTAATAAAACAAACAGCCACACTACGCTGGACTATTGGACGATAAGAAGGGCGTTTCACAAGCAAGTTAAGCTGGGGAAAGTGTTGCTCCCAAAGGAGGAACGAGAGGAAGAGCTACAAAAAAGACCCCTTCCCAATCATAGTGTCAACGCCGTTATACCTTCTATTAACAAAATAAGGATCGAAGAAGTGGAAGAAGAGACGTACGACGAGGAAAAGGCGTTAGCAGTAGGAATTGTGAAAACCAGAGGGTTCCACATGTTGTTCGCACAACTAGGTATGGGAGAAGACGCCCAACGAGAAGCAGCAGGGGCAATCATTCATGTGGCAAGAAAATGGGGAGGGCATCTAGGAGTAGTGAGCGCGCCTTTAACATGACTGGCTAGGTCAGATGTAGCAGCCATCATCTTAAGGGAACCCACCAACTTGAACCCTCAATTCTGCCACAACCGCCCTTTATATGTAAAGCCCCCATAGAAGGAATCAAGGTAAGGAGGGAGCTGGTGGATAATGGCTTAGGCGTAAACATCATACCCAGCTGTAAAAGTGGAGAATAGGATTGTTGAATTGCTTGAGGAAGAATTCCTCAGCAGCTATATATTTATATACATGATTTACACTCACTAATAAAGGAAACCTAGGAAATATAATCTGTACAAAATAAGGAAACATAGACCTATACAAAAATAAGGAAATACAACTATACAAATCAACACTTAATGTAATTTCCTAGTTTCCTTAAATACATTTATTCTATTCTAATTTCCCTAAATAGGAGATATTCTCTAACACTCCCCTCAAGCTGGAGCATACAAATCATATGCACCAAGCTTGCCACAAAGAAATTGTATTCGAGGACTTCGAAGGGACTTTGTCAGAATGTTTGCTATTTGATCATTAGAGTTAACAAACTCAATGACAACTTCCTTGGAAAGAACCTTTTCCCTGATAAAGTGACAGTCAATCTCTATATGCTTTGTTCTTTCATGAAAGACTGGGTTGGACACAATGTGGAGTGCAGCTTGGTTATCACAATATAACTTCATCTCGTTAACGTTACCAAACTTCAACTCCTTAAGCAACTGTTTTACCCAGATGAGTTCACAAGTAACCAATGCCATAGCACGATATTCAGCCTTAGCACTTGATCGAGCAACTACTTGTTGTTTCTTACTCTTCCAAGATATGAGATTTCCACCTACAAAGACACAATAACCTGAAGTGGAGCGTCTATCAATGGGAGAACCAGCCCAGTCTGCATATGAATATCCGACAACATGAGTGTTTCCTTTGTCTTCATAAACCAACCCTTGACCAGGAGCATTTTTAATGTATCTCAGAATTCGAGTCACTGCATTCCAGTGATCAACACAAGGGGATTGCATGAACTGACTTACTACACTGACTGTAAAAGAGATATCTGGTCTGGTTATAGTAAGATAGTTTAGTTTCCCAATTACCTTTCTATACCTGCCAGGATCTGGATAGAGCTCCCCCTGATCTGGTAACAACTTGCTATTTGGATCCATGGGAGTGTCAACAGACTTACAATTTATCATTCTTGTTTCCTCCAATATATCTAAAGCATACTTCCTTTGTGAAACTATAATACCACTTCTAGACCGAGCAACCTCCAAACCAAGAAAGTACTTTAGTTTACCCAAATCTTTGGTTTGAAAATGATCAAACAAATGCTTCTTTAACCGAGATATTCCCTCATGATCATCACCTGTAATGACTATATCATCCACATAAACCACGAGATAAATACACCTGCCAACTGAATTTTGTTGATAAAAAACTGAATGATCAACTTCACTGCGAGTCATACCAAACCTTTATACCACTGTGCTAAACTTCCCGAACCAAGCTCGGGGAGACTATTTCAGACCATAAAGAGATCTCTTCAAATTACACACCAAGCCAGACTCCCCTGAGAAACAAACCCAGGTGGTTGCTCCATATAGATTTCTTCTGCAAGGTCTCCATGAAGGAATGCATTCTTGATGTCAAGTTGAAGTAACGGCCAATGGCGAATGGCTGCCATGGCAAGAAGAAGGCGAACAGAAGCCATCTTAGCGACGGGAGAGAATGTGTAGCTATAATCAAGGCCATATGTTTGAGTGTATCCCTTAGAAACCAAGCGAGCTTTAAGACGATCAATACAACCATTTGAATCAACTTTCACAGCATATACCCATTTGCATCCTACAACTTTCTTCCCCGGAGGAAGGTGAACGAGATCCCAAGTGCCACTATGCTCAAGAGCAGTCATTTCATCAATCATAGCTTGCCTCCATCCTGAATGAGAAAGTGCCTCACTGTCACTTTTAGGAATAGAAACAGAGGACAAAGAAGATAAAAAGGCATAATATGATGGTGATAAACGATGAAAACTGAGAAAGTTGTAGATGGGATGAGGATTTCGAGTGGATCGAGTACCTTTCCGGAGAGCAATGGGAGGACTTGATTGGGAGGACTTTGGCAGGGTCGTGATAGGAGAAGTCGTTGGAGTTGGACATGAATCACTAGGATCTTCTATTAAGTCTTCTGTTGGTGGAAGAACTTGTTGTGTTCGTCGTTGATATTTGATGAGAGGGTGCTGCGAAGTACCGGACTGAGTCTCTCCGGGCTGGATAGAACCAGGTGACGAAACCTGCAAAGGAGACAAAGGTGGACCAAAGTAGGGAATTGGTAATACATCAGAGATTGTATTAGACTCAACGAAAGAGGTGAAGTATGGTGTTTCTTCAAAGAACGTTACATCTGCAGACATATCCAACGGTGTGAGGAAGGACAATAACACCGATATCCTTTTGTAGCCTGGAATAGCCAACAAAGACACATTTGATAGCACGAGGAGACAATTTGTCTGTACCTGGAGAGAGGTTATGAACAAAACAAGTACAACCAAACACACGAGGAGGGACAACATATAGAGACTTTGTAGGAAACAATAATTTGTGAGGTACTTGGTTATTAATAATATAAGAGGCATACGATTAATTAGATAACAAGCTGTTAAAACAACATCCCTCCAAAAATGTAGAGGCATATTTGTATGTAATAACAAAGTTCTGGAAGTCTCAATAAGATGACGATTTTTCTTTCAACCACACCATTTTGTTGAGGTGTGTGGGGACATGTAGACTGATGTAGAATACCATGAGATGACATAAATGATGAAAATTCATGGGAAAAATATTCTTTGGCATTGTCACTCCTTAAGATCTTAATTGATTTTCCAAATTGATTTTGTATTTCAATATAGAATGACTTGAAGATAGAAATAATTCAGACCGTTCTTTCATAAAAAACAACCAAGTAAACTTAGAAAAGTCATCCATAAAGGTGACAAAATACCTGAATCCTAATGAATTAGAGACACGACTTGGACCCCATATATCATAATGAATAACAGCAAAAGGTTCTATTTGATTCTGAACCTGACTAGGAAAGGAAGAACGGGTATGTTTCCCGAGTTGACATGACTCACAATTTAGGGACTTCAATTTTGCAAGACATGGAACCATTAGTTGAAGTTTCTGTTTCTGCAGACTGGGATGACCTAGACGTTGATGAAGAAGGGGGGAGACTCAGTAGCAGCACATACTGTTGGAGACGTGGTCTTCAAATAGTAGAGTCCTTGTGATTCATGTCCTACACCAATCGTCTTCCCCGTACCGCGATCCTGAATAATGAAAGAATCGGAATCAAAGGTGACTGAGCAATTAAGTGATGAGTGAGTTGACTCAAGGAAATCAAATTAAAGGGACATCCAGGCATGAATAGGACATATTTTAATGAGATAGATTCAGGGGAGAAACATGACCAATGCCTTGGACTGGTACTTTAGAACCGTTAGCAAGAGTAATAGAGCGAGAAATCTCAAATAAAGGAGAAGAAAATAGTGATCGATTACCAGACACATGGTCGGAAGCACCAGAATCAATAACCCAAGATGTCGGATTATGATTGGTATGAGATATAAATGTTAGCGCAAAAACCCTCTGAGACTTGGTTTTAATGACAACAAACC